>JAQPPZ010015040.1:0-17794 GCA_028583015.1 Wollemia nobilis
CTCATGGTATGATTGTGCGCTATTTGGGAATTTCCTTTGGGATTAATATCTCTCCTAAGGATATGTGGAATTGGATTATGGAAAGACTTCAAAAACATTAATGCTTGGACAACTCGATTTATTTCCTTAGTGGGAAGAATTCAATTTGCAAATAAAATTATGGCAACCTCTCATGTTTATTACTTCTCTTACTAGATGGCCTCCAAGTTTTCCTATAACAAATTAACTCAAGCTATTCATAATTTTTTATGGACAAAATGGGATGGGGAGGTGAGAATTACACCCATCTCTTGGAAACTTTGTACTCAACCTAAGGCTTTAGGAGGTCTAGGAATCATTGATCCTCTTACCTAGAGGAAAAGTTTAGCTACAAAATGGGTTGCTAGAGCCATCATTGGTGATGAAAACTAGAAACACCTATTTTATTATAGAATCTCTCTAGCTACTCACAAAGGTAAATGGAAAGAAATACGTTAGGAGGATAAGGTCCTTGATGTACCTTACTTTAAAGTTAAAGGATCTATTCTACTTACCCAAAACTGGAAAGCTTGGCAATCATTTTCTCATTTATTGGCTTGGAATTTTGACTCCTTGAGACATGGTCTGAGCATCGGTCTAAACAGTGTTTGGTGGAATAAACTTATCCTCCATAATGATAAACCTTTAGCTTTATGTAGTACTATTCATGGTCTATATTTTTTTAAAAGGAATTAATAGATTTAGATATATCTAGGATCCAGGTAACTACTCAATTCTTACCTAGAACTAGATCTACAATTATTTCTCCCTTCCATCTAGGTTTAAAGAGACTAATGGCTTAGTTGTGGCTTCCATCCCTTGTGAGGTCCTTATAAAGTTTGGAACAACTACCTATAATATATGGAATGACTAGAGATGGCTTAATGGTCATAGTATCTATTCTATTACTTCTAGTTGGATATACCAAAATATTTGGTGTCCTCCTTCTTTAGACTCTAAGCTCAATGTCAAGTGGCAAGTGAATTTTACCAATGCCAAATGATAGTATTTTACTACTCAAATTTGAAAAATTCTTGTTGAATCCAAAACTCGACTTCTTGAAAGGTATATTTTGCATCAAAAACTTCCAACTTCTGATAGTTTGGCCTCAATTTTACACTTTTTCCCTCAATGCAATTTTTGTAATGATTTAGAAACTCCTATTCACTTGTTTTGGTTTTTTGACATGGCTAAACTATTTTGGTATGTCTTCTACAATTTTATTTTTTTCTCTTTCGCTAGATCTTGGAATCTTTCTTTGCTTTGTTTTTATCAGCTAGATCAATACCCCAAACTCTGGAATGTTTGAAGACTCATCTATCTCAAACACATTTATAAATGTAGATTCAAGAAGGTGTATAATGGATCTTCTCCTCCATGGGATATAGTTTTAGCATACTTGAACTTGTATCTTTTGTTACATGTGGGACGCATTCATTCCCAAGTCTATGGGACTTCCAACACACCTCAAGATGTTATAGATAGACTTCATCAACTTTCTTATATGGTTTAGGATCTTTAGAAGGTCCAATAAGCAACTAAAAAGAAGGCAGTTAACAATGATAAACAAGTTCATGTTTTTATTACTTCTCTTTCTTCTTTGAAGACTTTAGAAGATATCACAAAAGACATGCCCATAATTTCTCCACATAAAAGGCTTTCCCACAAATGAGTGCAAATATTTGATGTATTATCGCAAGATATAGCTATAGTTTTTTTTACTAATAGCTTCTATTCTTATGTATTATTTAGTTATGGATGCTTTACACTTTATCCACCTTATTTTATTTTTTAGCTAGTGGACAGTGTTAGCTCCATAATATTGTAATGTTTCAGTTAATGAATTAATGTAATCTAGTTTTTTCTCAAAATAAAAAGTGTTTATTTGTTTTAGAAATTTGCTCAATCATATACCACATAAGCATTGGATATTTATGCCCATGGATATGAGACTTAAATATGAAACATAACTCTTCTCAACTACTCAAGCTAACTATGGTAGAACTAAATTGTTATTGATATGGGGTTTATGTCTTTTTTGTATAAGCCTTCTCTTTTCAAATTCAAATCTTGGATCTCAAATATAGAGTAAGTTGCATTTAACATTAGATTCATTCAAGTTGTATGAATGTTAGAATTTATTTATGAAATTTAAATATTGGTTTAGGAATGAAACTCTCATTCATTAACACTTGTCCCAAATTTATTGTGCAATTGTTATACTCCATCCATAGGATTGAAATATTAGCTAAGGTTGTGAAACATATTACTTCACACTAATTTTGGACAATAGGTTAAGGTTCACCCATGGGATTAGATCCTGGTCTTATAAAAATTTTGTTCCCCACAACTTTCTCCAAACCCCATGTATATTTTTAAAGTGCTTACTAATGTTATGTTAAATATAGGAATGAAATAATTTATTTTCTATTTAAATTGAACTAAAACTATGTAATGCACATAAGTACACAAGGTTGTGTGATTAAATTCACTAGATTTGGATATGTTGTTGAGCAAGGTGCAGCAACAGTATTGTCATTGTTGTCAACACAGTCAGATAGATCTGTTGATGCAGTGGACAGGAAGTTCAAAAGCTATTCAGATGCAGAAGATAGGAGTTCAAAGGTTATTTAGAGTATGTACAGTGACTTTCCAAGAAGACCGAAGTGGCCCATATGCAAAAGATCAAAGAAAAAGACAAGTAAGAAAAGTGTCGCGATATCGCGACATATACAACAGGCAAGAAAAACTGTCGTGATTTCGTGACATGTTGGAAGAGAGAGAAAAAGCAAGAAAAACTGTCGCATTTTTGCGACATGTTGGAAGAGAGAGAAACAACAGGAAAAACACCCGCGATTTCGCGACATGTTGGAAGAGAGAGAAAAACCAGGAAAAACTGTCACGATTTTGCGACATGTTGGAAGAGAAAAAGGCAAGTGGAAAAACTATCGTGATTTCATGACATGTTGGAAGAGAGAAAAAAAGTAGGAAAAACTGTCACGATTTTGCGACATGTTGGAAGAGAAAAAGGCAAGTGGAAAAACTGTTGTGATTTCGTGACAAGTTCGAAGAAAGAGAACAAGTAAGAAAAGTGTCACGATTTCGCGACATGTCGCATTTTCGTGATTAAAATAGGAGAGAGAAAGTAAGTTGGAAAAGTTTCACGATTTCGCAACATGTCACATTTTCACGACTAAAATAGGAGAGAGAAAGTAAGTTGGAAAAGTGTCATGATTTCACGACATGTCGCATTTCTGCGACTAAAATAGGAGAGATAAAGTAAGTTGGAAGAGTGTCGCGATTTCATGACATGTCACATTTTTGCGACTAAAATAGGAGAGAGAAAGTAAGTTGGAAAAGTGTCACGATTTTGTGACATGTCGCATTTTCATGACAAAAGAAAGAGAGGAAGCGTACGAAAGCAGAACTGTCATGATTTCACGACAAAATCAGAAAGCAAGACTTCGGAAGCAGAAGTGTCACGATTTCACGATAAAAGCAAAGAAGCTAAGTACGAAAGCAAAAGTGTCACGATTTCATGAAAAAAGCTAAGTTGAAGACTACAGAGGTAGAAGTGTCACGATATCGCGACAAAAGCAAAGTCAAAGTATTTGGAAGCAGAAGTGTCATGATATCATGACAAAAGCAAAGTCAAAGTCTTTAGAAGCATAAGTGTCACGATATCACGACAAAAGCAAAGTTGAAGTCTTTGGAAGCAGAAGTGTCACGATATCGCGACAAAAGAATAGAGAAAACGTACGGAGGTGAAAGTGTCACGATATTGCAACATGTTGTATTTTCGCGGGCCAAAGCTAAGAGAAAGAGCAAGGAGAAAAAGTGTCACGATATCGCGACATGTAGCTTTTTCGTGGTCCGATGCAAAGAGAAAGAGAGAGAAATAAAAAGTGTCACGATATCGTGACATGTATTTTCGGGGGCCAAAGCAAGGAGAAAGAGAGAGAAAGTGAAAGTGTCACGATATCGAGACATGTATTTTTGCGGTTGAGTTGAAGCCAACAAAGACCGATGATAGCCGACTAAAATCAAGGTTTATAGTTGTCATGAAATCTGACTAAGATTAGGGTTTATAGTTGACTAAGATTAGGGTTTTCATCACAAAAATTCTATTATAAAAGGAGGATTGTTTGGAGAATTGAAGGGTTGTTGAATGTGTGTCGAAGTGTGAAATGTGGTCATAAGAGAACAAAAAGCGTAGAAGCGATGAGATGATGGCGAAGTGCGCAAAGTGAGCAAAGAGTCATATCGAATTGTCCTAAGTGCGTCTGTGAGTGCACAAAGAGAGCAAAGTGCATAGAGAGTGAAGAGGTTGAAATTCGATCAAGTGTGGCTGTGATTATGCAGAGAAAGTAGAAGGCATAGAGAGTGCAAAGGGCAAAGACAAACGTAAAGTGCAGCTGTAAGGGCGTAGAGTGTACAAAGACAATGCGAAGAGGGTGCGTAGAGAAGCAACTCAAAGAAGGTGAAGTGCGGTTGTAGATCACAAAAGATGTGTCTGTTTCGTAGACAGTGAGAGAGATTGGCTAAGCAATAGACTAGTTAGGGTCTTGTAAAAGTGAAGGTATTTTTTTGTTAAACTTCTAGATTCAAAATTGAAGTCCAAGGTGATGCTTGGCATCAGGGGTTGGTGCTCCTTTCTGTTGGTGCAGATAAATCAGGGTTTGGTGCTCCTTTATGTTGGTGTAGATAAATAAGGGATTGGTGCTCCTTCTAGTGGGTGCTGGTAAATTGATTGTAAAGTTGGTGCTTTGCAAAGGCTAGATTTGGATGGTAGTCTAAGCAGTCATTCTTGAGGAGTAGCCAAATTGGTGAACCTCATTAAATCTTGTGTTGTGTGATGTTCTCTTATGATATTTGCTTTATCTAGTTTTAAGGTTTCATTATTTTAGTTTTAAGAGCTGTGAATTTAAGTTTAAAGAACTACACTAATTCACCCCCCCCTCTTAGTGCCATTGTAAGACTAACAATTGGTATCAGATCCAAGTTCCCTTCTCAGGCTAAATCAGTTAGGGTTGATCTTGGATTAGTACGCAATGGGTAAGAAGAATAGATCCTCCTCCAAAAGGGCATCTCAGTCAGTTTCAGTTCCTATGGAAGTGAAAATTGAACCAAAAAAGGTTGAAGACTTCTCATCAAACAAAGCACCTTTGTTTGATGGAACTAATTACGCGATCTGGAGAATCAGGATGCAGACACATCTTTGTGCTTTAGGATACGACATATGGGATTTAGTAGACAGTTAATACACAATACCCATCACTCCTCCAACTGATGCTGTCGGTAAGAATATGTTTGAGAATGACTCAAAAGCAAAGAATGCTATGAGGTGCAGATTAGTAGACAGTGAACTGGTAAAGGTCATAAGTTTTAAAATAGCAAAAGAAATATAGGATAAACTGAGGAGTATTCATGAAGGAGACGATGAGATCAAGGAGGCCAAGTTACAAACACATCAAACCCAGTTCGAAGCTTTAAAGTTGAATGACGATTTGAACATAGAGGCATATATGCTGAGAGTTAATGAAGTCCTAGAGGATGATTCTAAAAAGGAAACAGGTGGAGGTCTTTTCATGACACTCAAATAAGAAACAAAAAAAGAATAGGAATGTGATGCAGAAATAAATTTGAAAGAGGAACTAATTGCAGCTTTGGATTAATTGAAGATAGAAAGAAAAAGGAATAAGGAAATCTCAAGAAAGCTTGAGGATGCAAATGAAATAATAACCAGTTTGAAAGTATAGGTAGAAGAATTCAAAAGGATTGAAGAAACTCTCAGGTCACAGATCAATGAGAAAGAGATTGGTTGCTACAAACAAGAGGAAGAGATTGTTTTATTGAAGAAACAACTAGAAGAGGCCAATACAAATCTCAAATTCGAGAAGAACACAAAGTTGCTAGATAAAATGATAAGCCAACAAAGAAGCTCCACGGATAAGCATGGTCTTGGATATGAAGCTGAACAACCTTCATCTTCCAACTCTGCAGAGAAGAAGAAGTTCACTATTGAGGGATCGAAGCAAGAAAAGTTTGAAGTTGAATCTTCAAAAGGAAGAAAATATCAAAGGAGATCTACAGCAAAGCAACCACAACAAAAGAGGTTCTATCACTCTCACTCTATTCATAATAATACTTTTAATGGCTATTGTTTTAGATGCAACCAGTATGGTCACAAGGCAACTTATTGTGGATTGAATAATAAATCAAAGAGTTATGCTGGTAGAAATACATCTTCATTTCTGAGTGAACACTATGTACAATGTTTTCAATGTAATGGTCATGGGCACATAGCAAGGTTTTTTCCAAGAACTTTTGTATCTAATCTAAGGCAAAACAGTAGATTTCATCAGATGCAAAGAATGCAACACAGACAGGGAATAAATCATGTACATAAAAGAAATGAAAATAATCATTCATCAAGGATGCACAAGAGACAACCACACAAGATAAATGTTTGAGTTCACAAAAAGGTGCAAAACATGGATGTAGTTGAAAAATCCAAGCCCGAGTTCAAGAAATTTTGGAGAAAGATAGAAGAAAGGAAATCGTGTCTCCTTGGACTGAAGGAGACTACTCCGCTATTGCACTAAGCAACTCCAGATAGCACATCCTCAGGGGGAGCAATCTGGAAGTTTCATTTTAATGCTCCTATGTATTTGTTTGATTACCTAAGGATGAAAGGCAAGTAGTCAGGGAAGTTGTCGTATAGTTGTCGAAGTGTGTTTTCAGTTCATGTAGTTGTTTGTGGAAGTGCCGTGAAGGGTGGTGATTAAATTGAGAGTTGTCATTATTGGTAGTATTGCTATATGTCATTGTTGTACTGGTGATGGTTCTTACTGCCACTGTCCAAAGTTAAGGATTATAATAGTTCAGATAATTTGGTTAGTGAAAGAATGTTGCCCTAGCCGCATATATGTGTTTCGATAAAAGCAACGTGTGTTTGAACTACACATTGACGTGAATATTGTTAGATCTATGATTGGAAGCTTACTGTACCTGACAGCTACCAGACCAGATATTTTGCAAGCAGTATGCATGGTAGCACAATTTTAGGCTAATCCCAAGGAGACTCATGTGACAGCATTATGGTGGTTGATTTCTGAAATATCATTGGAGGGAAAATGATTGTTTGTGGTTTCCTTTTTGAAAGTGGATTTGATTTGAGATTGTCATTCATTGTTGAGTTCATTTTGAGTACTACTTGAGCATGATTGATTGAGCCTTTGAGAAGGCCTTTGGGAAATATTTGAGGACAATGTTGGGACAGATTTGAGGACAATGTTGGGACAGATTTCTAGAGCATATTTGGGCAAGTTCTTGGTGAGATTGCTAAGAGAATATTTGGGCAAGTTCTTGGTGAGCTTACTAGAGTATATTCGGACAAGTTCTTAGTGAGCTTTTTGGAGTATATTTGGACAGGTTTTGTATGAGCTTGTTATTCAACATTGGACAAGTTCTGTGTGAGCCTATTGAGCAGGTTCTTAGTGAGCCTATTGACAGAGCTTTGGAGGTGACAGAGTACAGAGGACAGAGTCTCAATGGATAGAGATTCAATAGCCAACATAGTTGAAGATAGATTTGAGTGAGGATTCTTCAAGTGGAGAGAGGTCCACCAATCAGTGCAGCAACAAGACAGAGTCTTCTATAATATCACAAGGGTACTATGGAGTATGGGTTATGGTATCCAAAAGATGCAGATTGGGAAGGATGTGTAGATGACAGAAAGAGTACCAATGGAGGTGCATTATATCTTGGAGACAGATTGGTCGCATGGCACAGTAAGAAACAAGATTCAGTTTCTTTATCGACAGCAGAGGCAGAATATATAGCAGTGATAGTGTGTTGTACGCAGGAGAAAGTTGCAAAAAGTGAGGTTAAGTTGGATTTTTGTTCCAACAACAGAGCAAGTAGCGGATATCTTCACAAAATCATTGCCCAAGGAAGTTTTTGAGTACCTTCGCAATAAATTGGGGGTGGTCATGTTTCCCAAAAATTGACTAGCTATCAGGATCACATTCTCAGGGGGAGCATTTGTGTATTTTTTTATCTTTTTGCTCATGTTTGTGATTTTTGCTAAGTGTAATATTTTTTATCTGAGAATGTTGTGCATGGACTCAGGGGGAGTTTGTAGTAGCCCTTTGGTATTATTGTCAAAGGGGGAGAAGAGTTACAGGAAATTGCACATGTGTTGCCAACAATTCCAAAGGGGGAGATCGTTGAGCAAGGTGCAACAACAGTATTGTCATTATTGTCAACACAGTCAGATAGATCTATTGATGCAGTGAATAGGAAGTTCAAAAGCTATTCAGATGCAGAAGATAGGAGTTCAAAGGTTATTCAGAGTATGTACAGTGACTTTCCAAGAAGACCGAAGTGGCCCATATGCAAAAGATCAAAGAAAAAGACAAGTAAAAAAAGTGTCGCGATATCGCGACATATACAACAGGCAAGAAAAACTATCGCAATTTCGTGACATGTTGGAAGAGAGAGAAAAAGCAAGAAAAACTATCACATTTTCGTGGCATGTTGGAAGAGAGAGAAACAGCAGGAAAAAATATCACGATTTCATGACATGTTGGAAGAGAGAGAAAGCAGGAAAAACTTTCACGATTTTGTGACATGTTGGAAAAGAAAAAGGCAAGTAGAAAAACTGTCGCGATTTCGCAACATGTTGGAAGAGAGAAAAAGTAGGAAAAACTGTCGTGATTTCGTGACATGTTGGAAGAGAAAAAGGCAAGTGGAAAAAATGTCATGATTTCATGACAAGTTCAAAGAAAGAGATCAAGTAAAAAAAGTGTCACGATTTCACGACATGTCGCATTTTCGCGACTAAAATAGGAGAGAGAAAGTAAGTTGGAAAAGTGTCACGATTTCGTGACATGTCGCATTTTTACCACTAAAATAGGAGAGAGAAAGTAAGTTGGAAAAGTGTCACGATTTCGCGACATGTCGCATTTTCGCGACTAAAATAGGAGAGAGAAAGTAAGTTGGAAGAGTCACGATTTCGCGACATGTCACATTTTTGCGACTAAAATAGGAGAGAGAAAGTAAGTTGGAAAAATGTCGCGATTTCATGACATGTCGCATTTTCACGAAAAAGGAAATAGAGGAAGCATACAGAAGCAGAACTGTCATGATTTCATGACAAAAGAAAAAGAGGAAGCGTACGGAAGCAGAACTATCACGATTTCATGACAAAAGCAGAAAGCAAGACTTTAGAAGCAGAAGTGTCACGATTTCGTGACAAAAGAAAAGAAGCTAAGTAAAAAAATAGAAGTGTCGCTATTTTGCAACAAAATCTAAGTTGAAGACTACGGAGGTAGAAGTGTCACGATATCGTGACAAAAGCAAAGTCGAAGTCTTTGGAAGTAGAAGTGTCGCGATATCGCGACAAAAGCAAAGTCAAAGTCTTTGGAAGCAGAAGTGTCGCGATATCGCGACAAAAGCAAATTCAAAGTCTTTGGAAGCATAAGTGTCATGATATCACGATAAAATAATAGAGAAAACGTACGGAGGTGAAAGTGTCACGATATCGCGACATGTTGTATTTTTGCGGGCCAAAGCTAAGAGAAAGAGTAAGGAGAAAAAGTGTCACGATATCACGACATGTAGCTTTTTCACGGTCCGATGCAAAGAGAAAGAGAGAGAAAGAAAAAGTGTCACGATATCGTGACATGTATTTTTGGGGGCCAAAGCAAGGAGAAAGATAGAGAAAGCGAAAGTGTCGCAATATTGCGACATATTGTATTTTCGTGGTTGAGTTGAAGCTGATGAAGACCGATGATAGCCGACTAAAATCAAGGTTTACAGTTGTCATGAAAGCTAACTAAGATTAGGTTTTACAGCCGACTAAGATTAGGGTTTTCATCACAAAAGTTTTGTTATAAATAGAGGGTTATTTGGAGAATTGAAGGGTTGTTGAATGCGTGTCGAAGTGTGAAATGTGGTCATAAGAGCGTAGAAAGCGCATAAGCGACGAGATGATGGCGAAGTGTGCAAAGTGAGCAAAGAGTCGTATCGAATTGTCCTAAGTGCATCTATGAGTGCGCAGAGAGAGAAAAGTGCGCAGAGAGCAAAGAGGTTGAAATTTAACCAAGTGTGGCTGTGATTACGCAGAGAAAGCAGAAGGCACAGAGAGTGCAAAGGGTGAAGACGAACGCAAAGTGCAGCTATAAGGGCACATAGTGTACGAAGACAGTGCAAAGAGGGTGTGTAGAGAAGCAACTCTAAGAAGGTGAAGTGTGGTTGTAGATCGCAGAAGATGTGTCTATTCCGTAGACAGTGAGAGAGATTGGGTAAGCAATAGACCAGTTAGGGTCTTGTAAAAGCGAAGGTATTTTTTTGTTAAACTTCTATATTCAAAATTGAAGTCCAAGGTGGTTCTTGGCATTAGGGGTTGGTGCTCCTTTCTATTGGTGCAGATAAATAAGGGGTTGGTGCTCCTTCTAGTTGGTGCTGGTAAATCATGGGTTGGTGCTCCTTTATGTTGGTGCAGATAAATTAAGGGTTGGTGCTCCTTTTCGTTGGTGCAGATAAATAAGGGGTTGCTGCTCCTTCCAGTGGGTGCTGGTAAATTGATTGTAAAGTTGGTGCTTTGCAAAGTCTGGATTTGGATGGTAGTCCAAGCAGTCATTCTTGAGGAGTAGCCAAATTGGTGAACCTCGTTAAATCTTGTGTTGTGTGATTTTATCTTGTGATACTTGCTTTATCTAGTTTTAAGGTTTCATTATTTTAGTTTTAAGAGCTGTGAATTTAACTTTAAAGAACTACACTGATTCACCCCCCCTCTCAGTGCCATTGTAAGACTAACATATGTTAGATTCTGGTATAAAATTCCTTGCTCTGCACTTCATTACCTAAACATAATGGAAAAAATGTTAACTCTCATTCATGGCATTAGAACCTTGGTTAATGCGTGAAACTTTTGCTTCCCACCACTTTTTTCAACCCCATAGATATTTAAAATGCTTACAAATTTTATTTTAAATTAGAGGAATGAAAGTATAGAATTTGCATTATAATTTATATAAAAAACCAAATTATGGACTTTAACAATAATGTTTTTCATTTCTAAATTTGTATTCTACTAGAATTGGAGTAAAATAATCTAATGCATGTAAATGCAATATGTTGTACGATTAGATTTAGTAGAGTTGTTTGCACATATTTCAAAATGATTTTGACATCATCACCTAAGATTTTAGCTCAATTTATTTATTTTTTTATTTATTGTTGTCAACAAACTCACACACCTTTCATGGTTTGAACTTGGGCTTCTCTCATGAGTCCAAAGCTATACCAATGCAACGTTCCAAAAGGTCTTTAGCTCAACTTATAAGAAAAGGATTGACATATAAGATCAGGATTATATATTAAATATTTTAGCTTGCAATTTAAGGTTTGCATTGTAAATCGAAAGAGGATTTGAATCCCTATAAGCATATCTTTTATTACAATTTATAGTAGTCATGCAATATACTCACACTCTTGGGGTAATATAATAAAGTACCAACAACCAAGTATGAGCGTGGATGGGAAGGTGAGAATGTAGGGTGGTCGGGTATCTAAGAGCAAATAAAAGGATGGTCAGCATAATCATATTGGTGATGGTACCAATCTCGATGGTGGTCTTGATGGAGGAATCAGTGTCGATTCACAAGTGAACGGGGGGCTTGATAAGGTTGGCGGTCAAGATGGTAATTTTTATGGTATTTGCGGGGGAATTTTGCATTAAGGTGGTGAGATCGAGAAATCTGGTGGAAGATTAAGTGTTCCTTAGAGGACCCTCAGGTGGGATTTTTAGAGATACAAAATTAGTGGGTGTGGTAGTGTCCTCTAGGGAACCCGTGAAGGTATCCTTGAGAAGCGATCATCCCTTTGACCTAGGTGAGTCTTATTTCATTATGGTTATTACTAGGAGTTTATTTTCTTAGGCCTTAAAACCTATTTTTGATATTTCTCCAGTTAGCAACAAACTTGTTATTCTGGATGAGTTGGTGGATGCTACCATGGTTGAAGGATCGTGGAACCTGGTTGGGATATTTCAGGGAACTTGGCTAGATCTCAATTCCATTCAATGGTGGTCTCTATCCAAATGGAAACCCTAAGGCTCCCTTGATATTGTAACTCTATCAAATGCTTTCTTCACTATTAAGTTGAGCTGTGAGGAGGACTCAAAATAAATTCTAGGGAGAGGCCCATGGTTTTTTGGAAAACAAGGCTTTTTTCTATGGAAGTGGGGTCTGTACTTCAACCCTAGAACTTAGAAGGTTAATCTGGAATCCCTTTGTGTTCACCTACCTAATTTACCATTTCATTTATGGTATGAAGATATCCTAAGTGGTATAACCAAATCCATTGGAGAACTAGTTATTATTGAATTGACCACTAGAGCCAAGCCTATGATGATATTTTATAGGATATGTGTAATGGAATACCCAAAGGCAGAGCTACCAAGACACATTAAACTTATCTCCAAGCAAGATCCCTGGCTACAAAATATAGTCTATGAGAATTGACCCATTAGGTGTTCATCATGTCAAATATTCAAGCATGCTATGGGGTCTTACCCTCATAAATCTTCTAGTAGTGGAAATCCAAAGAAGATCGGACCAAAAAAGCTAGTTGGCAAGACCTAACAACTAATAGCTCCTAGAATAGGATAATCAGATTTGAGCCTGAATGAGATATAAATGGGAGATAACATTGTGGATCAAATTATCCCATTTAATGTGTCTGCATCGAGTGATGTGGTGATCTAGGCCTTGGGGGATAGCCCTATCAAGGTGATGACCCTAGAAATTGAGACATGTATTCCATCAAAATTTATTCACAATTCCTATTAATGTATTGCTTCTCAAGATCCAGTTCTAGAGGAATGATGTTCTCCCTATAAGGCTTATAAACATGTAATCTAGGAGGAAATCTATTCTTCTCAAAAAATTATTGAACTTGCGGCCCAAGAACTAGAGTCTTGAACTCTACTTGACTTGAAAAAATGCCTATGTACGAGAGTAGGATCTTAGAGAACTTCAAAGTCTAGGTCCAAAAGCAGAAGTTCAAAAAAAATAGATGGATGTGGGGGTGATTCAAAAGCCTAGTAAATCCTCAAAAAAGATGGTAAGGTTCAAAGAAGCAAAATCAGATATTGCGGATGAAATCCAAACTCAACTTAAATTTGAGAAAGAGAAGGTGAATAAATAATAAGCAGTTCAATCTAGAATTATTTTGTGGACCCCCCAATTCCCGAATGAGGGAAAATATTCCAAATAATACAAATGAAGATGCTCTCTTGGAATATAAGAGGCCTAAATAGGCCTACAAATAATATTATTTTGGCATCTATCATAGTAGAAGTTCATTTGGACATTATATTTATCCAGGAAACCAAAATGGATAGGACCAATGTAGAAAATTACCAAGGACATCATCTGGAAGGAAGCTGAGTTCACAATAAATTCTACTATTGGGGCTTCATGAGGCTTTCTATACCTTTAGGATCCCATAAAACTAAAATATTTTGTACTTACTATATCTGAAAGGGTGATAAATATTCTATTTTTCTACAAAAATTCAGGATTTAAGTGGATTTCATCTAACACTTATGCTTCTAACACTGGTTCGAATAGGGTGATACTCTAGGATTCACTAACCATCATGAGGGGCTTGTTGAAGGATGAGGTGTGGGTTCT
Source organism: Wollemia nobilis (assembly GCA_028583015.1). Taxonomy (NCBI): domain Eukaryota; kingdom Viridiplantae; phylum Streptophyta; class Pinopsida; order Araucariales; family Araucariaceae; genus Wollemia; species Wollemia nobilis. The sequence goes on from JAQPPZ010015040.1 coordinate 13,725, forward strand.
TGCAAGGTATTTTAATACTCTATTTTATTCCTCTAATAATAAAGAGGACTATGATTTAAATTCCAGAAGCATGGAAAAGTTTGCTTCTTTCGTTAACAACCAAGAGTTGATAGACGTAGAGTTAAAAGGATCTATAATTTACTTGGACTAACAAACATGTGGGAAGCTAGAACATTCAAATAATATTGGATAGATTTATGGATTCGAAGGAATATCACCTCTTTTTTGGTGATTCTCTCCTTTGCTCCTTGCCTAAAATCGGGTCTGATCACAACCCTTTAGTCTTGGAAAAAGTTCAAAATCAAATTTTTTTCCTAGGCCATTCAAACTTGAGGTGATGTGGCTGAAACACTTGGATCTAGAGGTCAAAATTAAAGCCTGGTGGCCATGGAATTTCTCCAGTACTTTGATTTCCCAAGTGGCATCTACGTAAATATTTATCAAGGTTAATTTTAAAACCTGGAACAAATGTATCTTTGAAGACATATTTCGAAGGAAAAAGGAGATATTAGAGCAATTAAAGGAGTTTGAAGTTGATGTAGCATCAAGGGAAATAGAGGAAAGGGACCAAATCATATAGAAGGAATTGTTATAAAATTATCATAACTCATTGGTCGAGGAGTAAATGCTGTGGTGGCAAAACTCCAAGTCTCTCTGGTTTCGAGAAGGAGATAGAAACACAAAAAAAATTCATGCTTCTACCTTGAGATATAGAAGCAATAATAAAATTAGAGGAATTAATTATGCCAATGGGATAGTTTTCAAATATATTAAGGATGCTAGGAATGAAGCAGTTAGGTATTTCAGAGATCTCTTGTGTGTCATTGAAGACAGGGACCTACTCGTGGAACAAAGACTTCTTCGAAACATCTTTGTCTTGGTTTGGATAGAAATGAACTATGCTTTGTGTGCCTCATTAAATGATGATAAAATTATAGAGGTGGTATTCTTGATGAGGGTCCTCAAAGCTCTAGGCCTGGATGGATTCCCACCCATTTTTTTCTAGATATTTTGGCACATTTTGGGAGAAGATATCTGTAATTACATGAAGGAAATCCAGGCATCAAATTTTTATTTTACTTGACTCAAATCTAATTTCCTTGTACTTATTTCTAAGATGAAAGGTGCTAACGAATTTAATGATTTCAAGCCCATTAGCCTTTGCAACACACTACTAAAATTTCTTACAAAAATTTAGCAAATAGATTGAAAGTCCATCTTCCAAGTATTATTGATTTACCTCAAAGTGGGTTTGTGACAGAAAGATAAATTATTCATGGCATCATTGAAATTCATGAGATGATACACTCTCTGGATAAGAGTGGCAGACCAGGTGCCCTTCTAAAACTTGACATGGATAAGGTCTATGACCAGGATTCTTGGAATTTCTTCTAAAAGTGATGGAGAAATTTGGATTTAATTATGAATGGTTGAGTTTGATTAAAGCCTGCATTTCATTGATGAAGTTTTCTATTATTTTTAATGGATCCTCTGCAAGCTATTTTAGGAGTTGCAAGGGTCTCCAACAAGGGGATATCTTATCTTCTTATTTATTCATCTTGATGCCAGAATTCCTGGAAAGAGCTATCAAAGCCAACCTTTCTATTGTAGGCATCACTCTTGCAAGTGCTTCTGATCCAATTTCACACTGTCATTTCATGGATGATACATTGTTGTTCTTCTTGGATTTGATTCCACAAGCTTGGGTGATTAAATACATTCTTTTAGACTATGAGCAGGCCACTGTGTGTAATATTAGCTTAAAAAAAAGTAAGATTTAGTTTTTCAACAATCCAATTAGAAGGTAGAGAAAAATTATTGATATCTTGGGGTGTGCGATTGATTCCCTTTCATCTATTTACCTAAGAATGTTGTTCTTCAAAGGTGGATTCAAATTTTCTTTATGGGAATCGATGGTGGAGAGAGTCCAAAGGAAGCTAGTGGGGTGGAAAGGGGTGCTCTTGATTCAGGCTAGTAAGTCCCTTCTAGTTAGAACTACTTTACAAAGCATTCTTGTTTATTTCCTTTATTTTTTCAGGGTTTTAGGGACAATTCTTAGAAAATTAGAGCAACTTCAACATTCCTTTCTTTGGTCTATGTAGACACCAAAACAGCACCAATCCGATTATGTGACTGCAAACACTGATCACATTGACACACACAGCCCCCAGGGCAGCCCTCAGAGGTTAAACAGTGGTCCTAACCACTTTTTACAACAATTTTGGGAAGTCAGGGATCAATTTGGCACCCTCTAGGCACTTTGCTCAGAATTCGTCTCACCCTGAGACGAATTCAAAATGGGATTCGCCCCACCCAGGGACGAATTCTGAATTCGCTCTTGGGTAGGACAAATTCTAGGTTCAACGGGCAAAAAGAAAAATCTTGACAAGTGGTAGCCAGGGGCAGTCCATTAATGCCTCATGCCTTGCATGCGCGTGTAGGTGGGTAGATTGGTCGTTAGAGGACTGTCACAAGGGCAGTTATGGAAGCCCGAGTCAGAGAGGAGTCTCCTCCCTCTTGGGGAGGCATAGCTGCCATGTGGCACCCCTGCATGCCCATCTAAAAGATACCCCTTGGGTCTATAAAATGGTGAACTTTCTCACCCAAGAAGAAAAGAAGGGGGGAAGCATTTTCAAGCAATGAAGTGCTGCCCAATTGATATTGTGCCTTAGCCCTTTTGTGATTCATATCTTCTACATCCTTGATCTCTTTCACAAAGGAGGTCATTGGGTGGGCATTGGAAGTGTGAATCCGGATCCAAAATCCGACACTTGACCACATTACCCCACCCATTCGTCGATAACCAGTTATAAGATATTTTGGGCCCATCCCAAGTGGATTGGTGTCGAAGCCAGGTTCTAACGGTGGGCGGCCCGATCGGGCGCCTCGCACTTCGTAGTGTCATTTCAATTTTTTCTTTTGTCACTTGTTTATATTCCATTCCATTTTATGTTGTTTAGATAGTTTGCAATTTCGATTTCAGCATGTTTTGATCAAATATTGTCATCTTTTGTCGTTTTCGTTGTCTTCACTAACTTGCAGGTAGCGACGTCAAATTCCTGGTGATGGAGGCTAAATTGGGGAAAACCGACCATCTAGGTCATCCCAAAATGCCCCCAATTAGCTAACCCCCATGTTTGCAGGTGTTCTGGAGATCCCGAGATGTGACATTTGGGCAGGGTCACTTCGGCATTCCGCCACAGGCGAAATTCGTCCCACCCAGGGACGAATTACAGTAGAATCCGTCCCACCCAGGGACGAATTCAAATCGATGACCAATTTCATGACTGTTCTGATGGCAATGGCCCTCTGGTAATGTTCTCTTGTCTCTGTCAAATTTGCAAACTATTTGGGATCCATTTAGTTATCGTTGTAATCAATTTTTCACATGCATCTTTCATTATTTCTAGAAAACAAATATTTCATCTTTTGCTACAGGTGCTACTAATGACTTGTGTCTTTGAACGCAGGAAGAGCAACAAGAATCAAGGGTTCATCAACGCAAGCAACGACAACACTTTGGCCTGCCCATTTCAAACGTGGGCATGCAGAAGGAAGAAGACTAAGTCAAGATTGTAATCAAGATCCATTTAATGCTCCTAGCCTTGAAAAGGGAGGAGGTGCCTTTGTAACCGAGATTAAGAGAGTTGAATAAAAGGGTTGTGCTTTCTCTAATTTCTTGTGTCTCCGTTCAATTCACTTCTTTCATTTCATGCATTTCACATTTTAGGACTTAAGCGTTTGTTTGATCTTGAATGCAATAATTAGTATTTCTATCTTCCAGAATCTCGTGCTTTCAGTGGCGATCACGGTGGGATGTTGTCCCCTGGTTTTTAAGATCAAGAAACTGATCAAAAAATTTGTCTTTGTGCTTACAGGTACCATTGTTCGAGCTCTGACTGTTATTCGTCTTTGCCTGTGGCGAATACCTGACTGTAATTCGTCTAACCCTGAGACGAATTCTAATTCGTCTCAGATAGGGACGAATTCTGTTCTGTAATTCATCTCATGCAAGGATGAATTTTTGTCTATACATTTTTAGGGCCGAGGATCAGAAATAGCAAGTTTAG
>JAQPPZ010015041.1:0-22009 GCA_028583015.1 Wollemia nobilis
CATAACCCTATTTTTAGATGGTTATAAATGTGATCAAGGTGGTGGCACGGGAATTGTATTCTTCACACCGCAAGGGGCTCCAGTGCCCCTATCCTTTAAATTAGACTTCCCATGCACCAACAATAATGCAAAGTATGAAGCCTTGCTCATAGGTCTTCAGACAACAATCACCATGAACATCAAATGACTAAACATTTTTGGTGATTCGCTGTTAATTGTCAACCAAGTCAAAGGGGTATTCCAATGTAAATGCCCAGTTCTACAGGCCTATAAAGCCCTTGTGGAAAAATTCCTGGCAAAGCTTGAGTGGTACGACATCGAGGCACTCCCTTGGTCATCAAATCGTTTTGCGGACACCATGGCCTCCTTGGGGTCACTAATCCCATAAGACCTTTCTGGTGATATGACAACCATTCAAGTCGAAACACTATCACAATCCATGATGGAGCGTGCAAGCTCTGACTTGACGCCAGGAATCCACATGATCTAGATTGATCCATCCTTGGATAAGTTCTCTCGAATCCACAATCATCTAAAACATGCCAACTGGGGGTCCTTGTTCTCCCCTACTCCCATTAATAGCAACACAATGCTATTCTTACAAGTTCTCTCCCACTCAGCATTTGTTAGGGATGAACTTCAAGAGGGATTGGTTGTTCATATCGTCGAGGCTTTCGATAAGCAAGATTGGTATTCACCCATAAGGGACTACCTCAAGTTAGGTAATCTCCCACTTGGATTGACGCATGCTGCAAAATGAGCATTCAAGCAAAAAGTGGCTAAGTATGTCTTGTTAGGAGACATTTTGTACCATCACAACTACAAAGGGATCCTCCTTCGTTGCTTGGACCATAAAGAGTCCACTTGGGTGATCACCCAAGCGCACGATGGTACGTGCGGTGGCCACTTCAGTGGTATGGCTATCGCAAAGTGCATTCTTTGCATGGGCTATTATTGGCCATATTTAGAGCGAGATTGTTTTGCATATGTCAGGAAGTGCATGAAGTGTCAACACCATGCTAATTTGACACATGTACCTTCCTAGGCCTTGCAGCCGATCCATTCGGCTTGGCCATTTTCATAGTGGGGCTTAGATCTAATCAAAAAGATGTCTCCTGCATCGTCAGGTCATCACATGTTTATCATAATGGCCACAGAGTATTTCACCAAGTGGGTGGAAGAAGTTCTACTTACCTCTACGATAGGACCCCACATTGTGGAGTTCATTTTGCATAACATCATATGTCATTTTGGTATTCCATCCAAAATAATCTCGGATAATGGGACGTCATTCAAGAACAAAGACGTGCATGCTTTGACCACAAAGTACAAAATTCAGCATAGTTTTTCGACACACTATTATCCATAGGCAAATGGGCAAGCAGAGGTGTCAAACAAAATGCTAGTTGCTATCCTCAAAAAGACAATTGCAGATAGTCATAAGGATTGGCATGTCCAAATCCCACTTGCCCTATGGGCTTATCGCACTAGCATTCGGATGCCCACTAGGGTAACTCCATTTTTGCTCGTGTATGGCTCCGAGGTAGTCATGCCTCTCGAGTTAGAAATTCCTTCCCTGCGCATATCAATGCAAGAGTTCATCGATGATGACACTGCATGGTAGGCCCGATTAGACCATCTTACATTGCTTGATGAATGATGCGTTAATGCCCTTGAGCATTTACGTATCTATCAAGAGTGACTTAATAAAGCATACAACATGAAAGTTCACCTGAGGGATTTCTAGGTTGGTGACTTGGTCTTAAAATAAAACCAACAGAACTCTAGTTTGCCATCCCATCTAAGGGAAAAGTTTACGGTAAATTGGTTAGGTCCATATGTAATTGATAGCAAAATACGACCTGGGACATACTGGCTAGCCTCTCTTGACAGAATAAAGGAACTAGAACCCTTGAATATCAGTCATTTATGACCATTCCATATCTAAGAGAGCCATATCCCAAACAAAATGCTCCAAGAATTCCTACAATCATTTGGTCAATCCCAAAATGCTCCAAGGATTCCTACAGTCGCTTGGTCAATCCCAAAATGCTCCAAGGATTCCTACAATCGCTTGGTCAATCCCAAAATGCTCCAAGGATTCCTACAATCGCTTGGTCAATCCCAAAATGCTCCAAGGATTCCTACAATCGCTTGGTCAATCTCAAAATGCCCCAAAGGTACCCATTACCGCTTGGTCAACCAAAAATCTCCAAGGATTCCCACAATCGCTTGGTCAAAAATAAGAAAATTCAAAAACAGTAAAATCATCAAAAATAACAAAAATTTGCATCTCATTTCCAGGCATACTCCAACTCATCACAACAATAAAGAGCTCTTTTCACATCTCATCTTCATATTCACAAAAAAATCAATCCATCAAAACACAAAAATATGTAGCTGCATTAAGCATCACATCCATACATTGCACATTTGTGGTCATACAAGTCAAAGGCACCGTAGACTGTAATTACTTTGCCAGTCCATCTTGTTCCACATTTCTCCATTCTATAAGCAGTCCATCACAAATAAATGCCATTCACTTCTTTTTACCATACCAGAGTCAGTGGTATTCTAATGTACCAAGAGTTTTCGTCCTTTAGTCATCATGTAGCTTTCTAGCCACATACTGTACCAAGTCAGACAGATTTTACGAAGGTAGAGTTCTACTTGGATCACACCTTACAAACTAAAACACATAAAAATTCCCGAGTTGTGTGAATGAAATATGAAACCTGCATAGCAATCTAGGTCACCATAAGCGAAATGGTTATCTTGCTCATCCCCCTATGTGAATGACCCCAAGAATGTTGAGAGTTGGCAAAAGGACAAGCATCTTCCCTACCCAATTCCCCAAGAATCCCAAGTTCTCAAAAGTTGCAAACATCATAAAATTTTACAAAAAGTCAAAACTCCAAAAATTTGACATCACCACTAGAGTGCATACATCAAAAGGCACATACAATAGTGATTCTCATCACTCAAAATTCAAATCCCTTGCTCAAAAGAAGAATATATAAAAATAAACAATTATTTTTATCACTACAAAAGAGCAAGTATCCCAATACAATTGAAGAAAAGAAGGGAGTCGAACTTGAATCCCTGGAACTCTCAGCATTCCGACAGGTCATGAGGCAAACCTCAATCCCGGTTTTGTGGATAGCCTATCCATCACTGGTGGTAAACCTCCCGCATGATGATATATCTGTCACATTAACTCATGTACAGATCAATGTTTGCATGTGGATGAGCTATCTTATGGTATCCTAGATAGCATCGTAGATTAATCTGGCTAAATACAACAAAGGAGTTAGTGGAGCTAATTAGGTGATCCTCAGTATAGGTTTGGTTGATAGCCTATCTAGAACTGGTGATATCCTGACAAATACCACATAAACAAACTCAATTGCACACACAGGGATGTGAAATAACTTGGTCAAATACAAGTCCGATTCATACCTTGTCCAAAAGTCTTGTAAGATAAAGTACAGTCGTGGCTAGTTAGTTAAAACCATCTGAGTCTTAGAAAACCTTAGCTACATTCTAAACCAACTATGCTATCTTTCATCCTCGCATTGCCATAAACAATCGCCAAAACCACAAAGGTCTAAACAGTCTATGGTGCTCTCGCCAAACAACACAAAATTCAATTCATCCATTACATTTGCATATCCTAAAATTTAGAAACATTTTCATTTATCATAACATATGCATCCATCAAAATAAATTAACATGCATACATCCGTACTCATCATTCATCATGCATAAAATCAAATCATCACACGCGCATAAATAAATAATGAATTCAGGACAAAAGTGTTAAAAACAACAAAAAAATTGAACAAAAATGCACCAAAACAGTTAATAAACTTGCCTGATGAAAGTGCTTTTGCACTTGACATCCCGGGCATGCAAAATGGACATCGAGGCCACAAATCCTCACTATCCTACTCCCTAAGAAGGCTACCATAGCCGGACCGCTCCATGGGAAGACGAATCTTCGAGAATTTCATCCCCAAAATGGCATCGCCAAAAAGGGTCAAAACCCACCCAAAAATAGTAATAACATTTCCGAACGAAGGCGCCTTCACGCCTGACATTCTTGGCATCCAAAATAGATATTGAGGTTGCAAATTGTCACTATCCTACTCCCTAATAAGGCTACCATAGTCGGACCGCTCCACGGGAGGATGAATTTCTGCCTATTTCAGCTCCAAAATGCGTTGTAAAAAGGGTTAACACCCACCAAAAATAGGTCTAAATGTCGGAAAGCTGCACACGCTTAATGTTAAAACCTCTAAAGGGACCCTCACACAAGTCATCTTGGGTCAAGCAACTCGTCACTTTTCTCATGAATGTCATTCCCTCATCAATTCGTCGCTTAAGGGCGTAGTCACACTTAGTCACCAGCCAACAAATACACACCCAATTAAAGAAAACGACATGCATTCAAGGAATCATTGACAAAGACAATTACGCTCCTGCTTGGGCAGTAAACAAGCAATAATCACAACCTGATAAAATCACTTGGCATTTCGTGAATCATGAACTCAAGGTTCTCGTAGAAAAAATGTTGCGCCCTTTGCCTATTCATGACTGATCAATGTCCAAGATCAAGTAACACCTCACCGAAAAAGGTTAAATACTTGAATTGAGTTCCTTCACTTGTCAGAAGTAAGGATTCAAGAATGCATGCCCCTTTCCACACTTGGGGCATCAAAATTTGGTTAGGTTACTTAGAAACCTTAATCATTAGTGCTTTGGTTATCTATTTTTGCTCGATGTTGTGCCATGCATAGCACATCCCAAAAAGGGGCATCTATAGACACTAAAATAGCACCAATCCAATTATGTGACTACAAACACTAATCACTTTGACACACACAGCCCTAAGGGCAGCCCCCAAAGGTTAAATAGTGGTCCTAACCACTCTCACAATAGTTTTGGAAGGTCAGAGATCAATTTAGCACCTTCAGGCACTTTTCTCAATATCCGTTCCACCCTGGAACAAATTCAAACTGGGATTCGCCCCACCCAGGGACAAATTTTGGATTCTCTCCAAGTTGGGGCAAATTGCAGGTTTGACAGGAAAAAAGTCAAATCTTGACAAATGGTAGCTCAGATCCTCCACTCAATGCTTCCTTCATCGCATGGGAGTATGGGTGAGCGTTTTCCAGTGTTAGAGGCATTTACAAGGTCAGTCATGAAGTCCCTATTTAGGGAGGAATCTCCTTCTCCTTGGGAAGGCATGATTGCCAAGTGGCACCTCTACATGCCCATTTCAAGAGACCTCTAGGTCTATAAATTCGTGAGTTTCCTCACCCCAAAATATAGAGAGAAGGAGAATTTTAGAGCAACAAAGTGTTGTCATTTTATTGTCATACCTCACACCTTTTGGATTTGTGCCTTTCACATCCTTGATCTCCTTTAGAGGGGAGGTCATTGGGTGACTATTGGAAGGATGAATCTTGATCCCAAAACCTGACACTTGGCCACAATACCCCACAAAATTTTTCGACAATACCACACAAGAGGTTTTGGACCCATCCCAAGTGGATTGGCACCGAAATCAGGTCTCAAACGGTGGGCGGCCTGCCCCATGGGTGCCCCCTCCCACACTGCCACAGTCCTAATCGCACCCCTTCAAAGTGATGGGAATTCCATGGCAGACTTGCTTTATTTCATTTTTGCATTCAATTCTATGATGCTTAGATAGGTTGTCATTTAAATTTCATCTCGTTTTGAACAATTTTGATCATATTTCTATCTTTGCTCGCTTCTACTAAATTACGGGTAGCATCATTAAATTCTCATTGATGGAGTCCAAATTGGGAAAATCTGACCATTTGGGTCTTCTCAAAATGCCCCCAATTAGCTAACCCCAAGTGTGCAGGTCTTTTGGATCTTCCTAGGTAGGACATTTGGGACAGTACATTTTCAGCGTTTTGTTGTAGGTGAATTCGTCCCACCCCGAAGTGAATTCAAATCGGTGAGGAATTTCCTGAATGTTATTTTTGCAAGGCCTTCCTGGTGGTGTCTTGATGCCCCTATAAAATTTTTAGAGCATTTGGATCCATTTTAGTCATAGTTTAATTCAATTTTCTCATTCACTTATCGTAGGCTTGGGGATTGCATGCTTTGTTTTATCCACAGGTGCTATTGACCGTTTCTTATTCCTTTGAACATAGGGTTTGGACATTGGAGGAGTAGCGAGGAGTCAAGACTCATCAACACAAGTGGTGGCGATGTTTGGTTCACCCATATTTCATGTGGGCATGCGAAAGAAGGAAAGGCACCCATGGATGTAACAAGAACGCACACTTAAACACTCCTAGCCCTTGGAATGGGAGGATGCGCATTGTAACCGAGTTGTGAAACATATCAATAAAAAGGGCTGTCTTATTTATTTATATTTCTTTCATTTTGATTTGCTTGTGATTTTTGCTCTTTTCATGCGCTTTCAAATTCCTAGGATTTAGCGCTAAGTCCGGTTCTGTTTGCATCGCATATTCGCTTTCCTTTTTGCTTCCATATCCTCATGCTTTCAAAAATAGGAAAATACCTTAATGTTCAAGGAAAATCCTCCAATTCTTCCTCTAATTACTGGGTCCTATATTTTAGAGCTACTCATCACATGACTGCTTTAGATAAGTCTTTCTCTTCTATCTCCGCTAGATCTACATGTAGCATAGAATTGAATGACTCTTCCTTCATCCCCATCAAAGTAAAATGGGATATAACCATTTATGGTGGCTCTATAAACAATGTTCTCTATGCTCCAGATATTACCACCAATCTCTTATTCGTTTATCAGATTTGTACTTATGGAAATGGTAAAATTGCTCTCTTCTCTCCAATAGGAGTTGAGATAAGAGATTTTCAAGATCCCCATTCTCTGATAGCCAAAGCGAATATTGATCATAACTCTTGTATTTTTCACTTCAAAGGTTTTCAAAATCTAGAAGAGCCTCATGTTTTGTGGCTCATGGTGATATTGAAATTCAAATATGGCATGAAATATTTTGGTCATCTTAGTTACAACTACCTAAATAATTTGAGCACCCATGATATGATTATAGGATTACCCCAAGTCTCTTCTAGTGGATTTTGTCTTGGATGTGCTCTTTGAAAGCAAAATCAAGATCCTTTCCACCCAAGTAGTTCTCTAAAAACCTCATCCCCTCTAGATTTAATCCATAGTGACTTAATGACCTTTCCTAAACCATATTTCAAAGGAGCAAAGTATGCTCTAACCTTTATTGATGATTTTTCTAGAAGATCCTGGGTCTACTTCCTAAAATATAAGAGTGATTTTCTATCCCACTTTAAGGTTTTTAAAGCCTTAGTTTAAAATCAAGCATCTTGCAAAATCAAGAAGATTCACATAGATAATGGGGGGGGAATACTGTAGTAATGATATTTCCATATTTTTATCCTGTCATGGCATCATTCATCAACATTCTGTCTCCCATAATCCTCAACAAAATGGTGTTGCATAAAGGAAAAACTAGACATTAAAAGAGATGGCTAATTGTATTCTCCATTCAAGAGATCTTCCAAAATTTTTTTGGGTAGAAGCTATTAACTGTGCAAATTATATTTAAAATAACACACCTCATAAAGCTCTTGACCATTTAACTCTTGAAGAAGCTTGGTCTAGATTATAACCAGATGTTTCCTACTTCAATATTTTTGGATGTACTGCTTGGGCTCACATACCAAAAAATAAAAGGAAGGCTCTTGATAAGAAATGCAAAAAACTCATCTATGTTGATTATTGTGAAGAATTGAGAGCATACAGGCTTCTTGATCCCTCAACTCATGAGGTTTTCTTTCATATAAATGTCTAATTTGATGAAACATTCTCTCAAAAATATCCTCAAAATCCCTCTTCCTCCATTGAGCCTTCTCCTATAATAGAACCTCAATATTATGAAGATCCAACTCTTGAAGTTAACTTGGTCATTGATAATCAAGATGAGGAACCTGTAACTCCATCTGAATGTCTTTCAACTTCTTCAAATCCTTCCTCTATGTCAAAATGGGCCTACACCATTGTTAAATAAGCTACTCCTTACATCCAAAATCTTCCTTCAACTAGATCATACAACCCCATAGGCACTGGTCTTGTATGCCAGTCTATTTCCTTTTATCTTCAATCCTTCAAAGAAGCCTTAGGTATTAAGGAATGGGATGATGCCATGGAAAACAAATTTATTTCTTTGATAAAAAAATACTTGGGATTTAGTTCCCTTACCTAAAGAAAGGAAATTAGTTCATTGTAAATGGATCTTCAAAATAAAATATGGGACTAATGGAGAAATAGACAAATACAACGCTCGTCTAGTGGTAAAAGGTTTCTCTCAAATTGAAGGCATAGATTATACAGAAACCTTTGTTCCAATTACTAAAATGGATTTTTTAAGATTGGTTCTTGCTCTAGCTACTTTCCATAAGTGGCCTGTCTATCAAATGGATGTAAAATGTGCTTTCTTACAAGGGTACTTAAAGGAAGAAATATTCATAGAACAACTTGTTGGTTTCACTCAAGACTCCTCTCTTGCTTATAGGCTCAAAAAGTCTCTCTATGGCCTCAAAAAATCCCCTAGAGCTTGTTATGAGAATATGGACTCCTTCCTTCTTTTAGCAGGTTTTTCTCATTATGAGTCTGATAACACAGTTTACATTTAGAGAAATGAAGGCAACATAACCATTCTTGTTCTATATGTTGATAATTTTCTTCTCACTGGTAGTAACTTGACTCACATACAGACTATAAAAGACTCCCTCTTTGAAAATTTTGAAATGGCTGGTCTAGGTAAAGCTCATTACTTCCATGGGATCCAAATAAGTCAAACTGGTACAGGTATTTCTTTGTGCCAACAAAAGTACACTCTAGATCTTCTACAAAGATTTAAAATGATAGATTGTAAACCTTCTCCTACAACCTTTCAATCTTTATCTCATGAAGATTTTTGTAGTATTGTTGACTTCCTTACTAAGTTCAAAGAAGTCCTCACTCAATACAAAGGAAATGGAAAGACTAATACTAAAGAAGAATGCATTTATCTAATCCTTTCTAAGCTAAATGGTGTTTTTAAAATTTTTGGGACCACCTTTATATCTACCAAAGATGCTCTTGGTGCAACCTTTAAAATACCTTCTTTAGAAGAATTTTGTGATAGATTAACTAGGGAAGAAATCAAAATTGCTAGATATGAAATCTCTTCTTATTCCTCTTCTGAAAATGCCTTAGTAGCCTCCACCTCTTCTAAAGAAAATTTCAAAAAGAAGGAAAAGACTCCCATAACCTATACTCACTGTAAAAAGAATGGTCACTCTACTAACAAATGCTAGAAAATATTAAAGTAACTAGACGTAGCTATGAAGGATCAAAACATATAAAATAAAAATCAAATAGGAAAAGCCCTTAATGTTCAAGGAAAATCCTCTAATTATTGGGTCCTATATTTTGGACCTACTCATCACATGACTGCTTCGGATAAGTCTTTCTCTTCTATCTCCTCTAGCTCTACTTGTAGCATAGAAGTGGGTGACTCTTCCTTCATCCTCGTCAAAGGAAAAGGGGATATAACCATTTATGGTGGCTATATAAACAATGTTCTCTATGCTCTAGATATGGCTAATTGAAAGAGATGGCTAATTGTATTCTCCATTCAAAAGATATTCCAAAAGTTTTTTGGGTAGAAGCTATTACCTGTGCAAATTATATTCAAAATCACACACCTCATAAATCTCTTGACCATTTAACTCCTAAAGAAGCTTGGTCTAGCTTAAAACTAGATGTTTCCTACTTAAATATTTTTGGGTGTACTGATTAGGCTCACATACCAAAAAATAAAAGGAAGGCTCTTGATAAGAGACGAAAAAAACTCATATTTGTTGGTTATTGTGAATAATTGAAAGCATATAGGCTTCTTGATCCCTCAACTCATGAGGTTTTCTTTCATAGGAATGTCTAATTTGATGAAACATTCCCTCAAAAATATCCTCAAAAGCCCTCTTCCTCCATTGAGATTCTCCTATAATAGAACATCAATATTATGAAGAGCCAACTCTTGAAGTTAACTTGGTCATTGATAATCAAGATGAGGAACCTATAACTCCATCTCAATGTCTTTCAAATTCTTCAAATCCTTCCTCTATGTCAAAATGGGCCTACACCATTGTTAAAGAAGCTACTCCTTACATCCAAAATCTTCCATCAACTAGAACATCCAACCCCATAGGCACTGGTCTTGTATGTAATTCTATTTCCTCTTATTGTCAATCCTTCAAAGAAGCCTCAGGTATTAAGGAATGGGATGATGCCATGGAAAAAAAAATTATTTCTTTGATCAAAAACAAGACTTGGGATTTAGTTGTTTTACCTAAAGGAAGGAAATTAGTTCATTGTAAAATGGATCTTCAAAATAAAATATGGGCCTAATGGAGAAATAGATAAACACAAGGCTCGTCTAGTGGCCAAATTTTTCTCTCAAATTGAAGGCATAGATTATATAGAAACCTTTGTTCTAGTTACTAAAATGGATTCTGTAAGATTGTTTTTTGCTCTAGCTGCTTTCCATAAGTGTCCTGTCTATCAAATGGTGTAAAATGTGCTTTCTTAAAAGGGTACTTAAAGGAAGAAATATTAATAGAACAACCTGTTGGTTTCACTCAAGACTCATCTCTTGTTTATAGGCTCAAAAAGTCTCTCTATGGCCTCAAACAAGGCCCTAGAACTTGTTATGAGAAGATGGACTCCTTCCTTCTTTCAACAAGTTTTTCTCATTGTGAGTCTGATAACACAATTTACATTTGGATAAATGAAGGCAACATCACCATTCTTGTTCTATATGTTGATGATTTTCTTCTCATCGATAGTAACTTGACTCACATACAGACTATAAAAGACTCCCTCTTTGAAAAATTTGAAATGGCTGATCTAGGTAAAGCTCATTACTTCCATGGGATACAACTAAGTCAAACTGGTACAGGTATTTATTTGTGCCAACAAAATTACACTCTAGATCTTCTACAAAAATTCAAAATGATAGATTGTAAACCTTCTCCTACACCCTTTCATTTTGGCATTAATCTTAGTACTTCCTGCTCAGCCCTTGTAGGGAGTTTGCTATACCTTACTAATACTCACCCAGATATCTCATTTGTAGTTGGCCTCATATCTATATTCTCTCATCAACCTCACTTCAGTCATTGGTAAGCAACAAAAATGATCCTCCGTTACTTGCAAGGCACTACTCACTTTGGGCTCTTCTACAAGGAAAAATCCATGGATATTATTGGCTACACAGACTCAGATTGGGTAGGTTCAGTAGAAGAGAAATTTTCCACCTCAGGCTATATATTTTGCCTTGGTTCTTCACCAATGGCCTAGTTATGCAAGAAACAACAAGCAGTAGCTATATCTTCTATAGATGCAGGATACATGGTAGTAGTTTTGGCTAGTCAGGAAGCTCTTTGGCTTCATCAAATTTTGAGAGAATTTGGTTTCACCCATGAGAAGCCTATAACTCTTTGGTGTGACAATCAAAGCACAATTCATATTGCACAAAATCCAATTGAACATCAGCGAACCAAGCACATTGAGATACACATGCACTTCATAATGTAGCATATTCAGAGTGGGGACATACACATGGAATATATTCAAACCAAGAATCAAATTATAGATATCTTCACCAAGTCATTTCCTTCTCCATGTTACCTTCAATTGTGATATAAGCTTGGAGTTATACAACTGCATTGATTGCTTTTAAGGATAATATTTGCCATACGAAGACAAGCCTATCTTCTTATAATAGTTGGTTTTTCCCCACAAGGATTTTTTCACAAACTATTTATTGTATATGAGTACCTAATCAAGACAAGTTGTCGGGACTCATTTTTATTTCTTGAATAAATAGGAAAATAGGAAAATCTTTGCCATACGAAGACAAGCCTCTCATTGTTGGTTTTTTCCCATAGGGGTTTTTTCACCAAAAATATTATGTAAATGAAGTACCTAATCAGACCAAGTTGTCAGGACTCATCTTTCTTTCTTGTATAAAGAGGACAATCTTCACCATACAAAGACAACCCTCTCATAGTTGGTTTTTCCCCACAGGTTTTTTTCACCAACTATATTATATGAGTACCTAATCAAGTCAAGTTGTTAGGACTCATCTTTCATTCTTGTTAAAGAGGACAATCTTCGCCATATGAATACATTTCTCTCTTCTTCTCATAGTTGGTTTTTTCCCATAGGGATTTTTTTATGAACTATCTATTGTATTACGAGGACAATCTTTGCCATACGAATACGAGCCTCTAACTTCCTTTTGATTGATGGTTTTTTCCCATTGGGTTTTACCATATCTTCAAAAGAAGTCATTGTACATGAGTACCTCATTAGGCCTTGTTACCAGGACTCATTTGTACAATTCAACCCTAGTATCACTTAAGGGAGGTGTTAGAATAAGAGAATATTATCTTAAGTTCCACTAGGATAGACACTTGAGTTTCCACTCCTCCATGTGTTATGAGAAATCTCAGTGGTGTCTTCATCAGGTCTGATGGGTTGTTGTAATCCAACGACTCTTAATGATCAACTCTACTATTTTCATAGATTTGATGCTTGGAATAAATTAATTAGTTCCACTCTTCTCTTCATCTTTTAAGCTTGGAGTTATTAAGCTGCATTGATTGGATTTATGAGGACAATATTAACCATATGAAGAAAGCCTCTCTTCTTCTAATAGTTGGTTTTTCCCCACAGGGGTTTTTTCACCAACTATTTATTGTATATGAGTACCTAATCAAGCCAAGTTGTTGGGACTCATCTTTATTTCTTGTATAAGAAGGATAATATTCTCCATATGAATCAAGCCTCTCATTGTTGGTTTTTCCCCATAGGGGTTTTTTCACCTATAATATTATGTAAATGAAGTACCTAATTAGGCCAAGTTGTCGGGAATCATATTTCTTTATTATATAAATAGGACAATATTCGCCATACAATGACAAGACTCTCATAGTTGGTTTTTCCCCACAAGGGTTTTTTCACCAACTATATTATATGAGTACCTAATCAGGCCAAGTTGTCGGGACTCATCTTTATTTCTTGTTAAAGAGGACAATCTTTGCCATACAAAGACATGCCTCTCTTCTTCTCATAGTTGGTTTTATCCCATAGGGTTTTTTTTACCAAGTATCTATTATATTAGGAGGACAATCTTTGCCATTTGAAGACAAGCCTCTAAATTCCTTTTGATTGATGGTTTTTCCCATTAGGTTTTACCATCTCTTCAAAATAAGTCATTGTACATGAGTACATCATAAATTCTTGTTGCCAGGACTCATTTGTACAGTTCACCCCTAGTATCACTTAAGGAGCAGTGTTAGAATAAGATAATATTATCTTATGTTCCACTAGGATAGACACTTGAGTTTCCACTCCTCTATGTGTCAAGAGAAATCTCAATGGTGTCTTCATCAGGTCTGATGAGTTGTTGTAATCCAACGACTCTCAATGATCAACTCTGCTATTTATATAGAGTTGATCCTTAGAATAAATTAATCATTTCCACTCTTCTCTTCATATTTTGTGTAATACTTTGTATATCTATTATTGTGAAATTCTAACAAAAAGTGGTGTTGTACCATTATTCTATTAAAATAAGTGATTGAATAAGCTTGGATTACTGATCAAAGGCAAAGAATAGAAGTTATGTCTCAAGACATTTATTTATCACCTCTATCTAACCATCAGTTTATGGATGATAGGATACATTTTTCTTCAACTTTATTTCCTATATGTCATACAGTTCCTCTTATAACTTTTTAGTAAACTCCTTGTCATAATCACTAACTATTGAATGCATATTTTTGTGGACCCAAATAATTGATCTACAATATAGGGATAACCTAAGGAGCAAAGGTGAGCATACTTGGTGCAAATATAAAAAATGTTGATCTTTATCTATTTTAATCTAAGCATAACTAATTATAAATTTTAAAAACCTAAACGATGAGCCCTCTACTATGTTTAACTCAAATTATGTACATTAACTAGCAAACATCAAAGTCTAACTCCTTTGAATCATAGAAACTACAATTTATAGGAAGTGATTTATAGTCTAGTTACGAGTTTGTTAAACATTATTTTTTTACAATGGTCAAGGCTTTTACATATTTTATATTCTAATATTTGAAAATTTTATACTAAACTTCAACTTATTAATATAAAATTTTAAATAAACTTATCCAATATTTTTCTATTTAGATGCTCATAAATAGGGACTTTTGATTTAACATAAAAATAAGTGCAATAAGCATCAATAGGTAATATAGAGGCATTAACACAACAACATGCCAAGATAACAACAAAAATTATCATTTATTCTCCTTAGCTATTCACCTTTGCCCTAATTAAAACTTATGTTTTTTCACTTGAGAGTTATGCATTAAGAATACAACCATGAAAAAAATTAACTAAACTTAAACCTAACAATCTAATATTGGATTCCAAGAGACCCTATATCTCAACTTAAAAGAAAGGTATTATATATCCAAAACAAATTATGTCAAAAATTTAAAATAATATTTATTAAATTTTGTATAACAATAAAATATTAATAAAATGAAGGAATCTTGAAAGACTATTCTTGCTATACCTTAAAAAAAAATTGGTGTTGAATTAAATCCAAAAATTTTAAGAAGTAAAAAATTAAATTGAATAATTTTGTACCGGAATATGTTAAGATCTTATGAATTTTGAAAAAGAATTAAGGGAAGAAGAATGAGAGTCAAAGAATTTAAAAGTGGTCATGGCGAGACATTGCAGGGTTAGGATTGGTCAGGTGGGTTGAGCATGAGGATATTAGGATAATTATTAAGAAAGAGGGTCTCTTGAGTGGTTTCAAAATTTTCATGGCCACAACCTAACTCTCTCAATATGGATGGTGCACTCATGGAATGATGGTTGGATGAAAGTGATTAATTAGGAATTTTAAGTCTTGGCTGAGCTGATTAGTAGAACCATATGAATTTTTTTGGATGATGCTTATCACAATATGGAGAAAAAATCTCTCCTTAGAGAGATTAATCTCTTCCTAGACAAGAATGAGTACCTTTCAAGGGAACAAAATGGATTTAGTGCCAAGGCCCTCACCCCTCCTTGGGAAAGCGTGATAATTGTAATTATGGATTACTTTACTCTTGATCCTTTCAATGTTTTTCTTGTGATGTTTCTAAATAATTTGAGAAGGCAAAAATGGATGAACATTCCCATGTGCCTCTTGTAGTCTATGAAAAAGTGTATTATTCTACTACTGTGTTGGGTGGGATTTCTTCCTCCACTAGTTTTAATTACTCTTATAATGAGTCCATAAATGCATCTATTATGTATGTAGAAGAGGATGTATTACCCACATCCAGAAGGAAGAAACTTTAGTAATGAGTCCATAAATGCATCTGTTATGATTTAATTATTTTCTTTTTATTATATTTTGTTACTAATATTTTCTATTTTATTTTATTTCTTTTATTATTTACTCTTGTTATTATGATAATTATTATTAATATTACCATTATTATTATCTCTTACATATATATATGTTTTTTTAAAAAAATCTAAATGAAAACATTCACAAGCATATCTATTAGTGCAACTACATGATATGCATCAATGCATTGCTAGGGTTATTTGCGCCTATCAACTGCGAATACTCTACCTCTCATCATTTCTCTTAACTTACTTGTCTCCGGTCAATCCTTTTTCAACTGAGAAAACATCTATCCTTTGAATTTTTCCCACCAATAATAGTACCTATCCATGTGTGCACATCCAAGGACTCATTAGAATCATCTCAATTGCGAATACTCCACCTCTCATCTCTCATCATTTCCCTTAACTTACTTGTCTCCCATCAATCTTTTTTCCAACTAAAAAAACATCTATCCTCTGAATTGTTCCTGCCAGTAATAGTACCTATCCCTACGTACACAAACTAATTAGAATAATCTCTACCTATCTATCAGAATTGATGTAAAAGGTTGAAAAATACCTTTCAAAAACTTCACTTTGTAATATAATAAAAAAATATCGAATTCTCATGTAATGCTACATCCATCTTTCACCCACACAAGCAAACGTGTTAGTTGTATCACTATATATATAAAAATAAAGAAAGAGAGATCCTCTTTCAGTTAATAATAATTAAAATAAGCCAGATGATCTAAAGCACGCAGGTGCATTGCCCTTGTTAAAGCATAGCAATACTGAGAAAATAAACCAAAAGCAATTAGAAAGAGGATCATTAGCCATTGCAGAAATTGCAATATCATCCCTAGCATGGCCATTGATGTGCACTCCTAGACGTTTACTGCTTGGGTGTTCTGTTATTCTCGTCGGTGTGGGGATGAGTGAATTGACAATTATTGAAAATTTTATTATTTATATATATATATATATATATATAGCTAGCGACAATTCAAGCCTTGTCGTAACGAACATAAAAAGAAATAATTTAGTAGTCATAAGGAATTCTGAATGCTTCCTTTTAACACAGAATAACACAAGAGAATACTCCCGTGGAATGCAGACGCTAAAACGAACCGTTTCCATTCATCTGTCAAAATAGCAAAGGGATGTGAAAGAATTGTTGTCAACTAGATTTTGTTTTGTTGCTTCCTTTTCAAGCCGCTTTCCAAATCTTACAAGTCAATTTCACAGCGTCTTGGAGAAAAAACTCTTTTCATTGATCTTCACCAGGAGGACAGAGAAACATGTCATGACAATTTTTGGGATTTGGCATCTAAAGAAATATTTTAAAATAATAATAATAAATTAAAAAATAATTTTTAAGAAAAAATAAAATATTATAAATTAAAAAAAACATGTTCATTCAAAAGTATTATTTGACTTTGTACCATTAATAATTTATACTATCCATTCTGTAACCATTAAATGTATTTTTTAGAGTGAGTTACCCAACAAAAACATAGATTACTTATTGTTCTTACCCAAATAAACTTACGAAAAAGAATATTATATATGTATATAAACACGGAGAATAAATACCAATGTTAAGATTATTTTTATTTAGAATTAAATATTAAATGTTTTTATTTTGAGCTTATTAGGCTTGAGAAGAGTTTTATTTTCTTTTGGTTTTTAGTGTATCATGAATAACATATTATACTTTCATATATTTTTATATATTTGTGTTTTATATAATGTATCAAGATTATTGTTATGTTTAATTAAAATATTTTTAAATGTGTTTAATATTAAGTTAAAATTATTTAATTTTTTATTATAATTTATAAAAAAATTCATTACATGAATGAAATAGTAAGCATATTTCAATTGGTTTGTATATAATAGTCTATTTTTTTAAAGGCTAATTTATTGGAAAGGTTTCATTTCAAAGCAAAAGGTATAAAGTGCAAGATTAATATGGATAAGCATTTTAGTGGATTTGATGTTTTTAGTTTTTCAAGCTGCTTTAAATATCCAAATCATCATTTTGCTTATATTTTTAAACCATTATTGAAATTCATTTTCCTTCAACATATTGTCTTAACTTATTCTTAATAGATTGAAGATTTTCTATAATGAATTTAATATTTCTTTAGAATGTTTATCATTAAAAAACATTGTGAATGCAATATTCTCATACTTTTATATTAAGAACATTAAAATTAAAATATTAGAGGAGTACTTAACATGTCACCCATCTTATAGAAGCTTTGTCCTCAAAGATAAAAGTTTAGAAACTAATTTTGAAGCTCCTATAATGGCTCACACATGGAATATTTTAGTTATAGCCCTCCCACTCTATAAGCATTTCAATAATATTACAAGAGCAAAGATATTAAGTCCTTTGATCTAGAATGGTTGATTATTAAAGAAGAATAAATTTTCCTTCATCTAATTTAGGAAGGATAATTTGCACCTAGGTATGTATCCCCACCACCTTATTTAGGTAATACATATGAAATATTGAGTGGATATTGGATGTTTTTTATAGCTCCAATTTTTAAGCATCTTCTCCTTCCTTCTAGAATACCTTATAAGGTCCATGCAACTTAGGTGATAGCGTTTGTTGACTCTTTTATTTTAGGGATATTTTCTTGTAGGGTTGAAGATGGAGGAATACAAGGTACCTACTTTAAACTACCTCTTAATATTGTGTTTATTTACCTATTATTTTGGGTGATTGTTAAATTTTATTTCAAGGCAACTAAGACTTCCTACCTTTGAATGAGAGTCATAGAATTTGAATGTGGTCATGGCAAGATATTGCAAGGTCAAGGAGGGTCGGGCAGGTCGAGCGGCATGGGTGTAGGATAGGCCCTTCAAACTGGTGGTATTGATCAGAGGATGGAGATGGGGTAGTAGGTGGCAGTGTATGATGTTGGTCTGCATGTTTTAGGGAAGTCAGTTACTAGGGGGATGTTGCTTCCCATGTAGCTCAACTCTTGTGGTGGTGATTTTGGGTGATGTTTTGCATCATCTCGAGGTTACTGGGGGTTCTTCTCTAGTTTTTGAACTCTTAGGTGGGGCCCATTCTGTTGATCCTTTCTCATTGTCACGTAAGCATTCCTTTACTATGGTTACCGCTAAAGGCCATACTACTAGTAGTTCAACAAGCCTTATTAATATTTCCTCCTTGAGTGATAAACTACTCATCCGAAACAAGCTTCTCATTGTTCCCATGGAGGAAGACCCCTAGCACCTAGTCAAGAAATTCCAAGGGGGTAGGCCTGACATCGATGCCATCAGAAGATGAGACTTTATCAAATGGAAATCCAAAGGATCTTTGGATATTGTGGCTACGTCCAATGGATTTTTCCTTATTAAACTCAATCGTGAGGAAGATTCTAAGAGGATCCTTGGAGGTCGACCCTAGGTTTCTGACAAAAGGAGTATCATCGTTCTAAGTTTCAAATACCAGAATACATGTATGGATATATTCAATGATAAATTTGGGAACTATATATATATATATATATATATATATCATCTAGGTTCTAATTTCTCAATTTAATTATTTTACAATGGCCTCAAGTAGAATAACAATTTTATCTTCCATATGGAAATATTGTGTCATACAACCGAATTCAAATATTTCTCATATAAATTGTTGAGAAGATAAAATGGGGAGTTAATCATATTTCACTCCAAGGTTTACCGAAGTTATTCCAAGGGTCAGAGTGACCAAACTAAGATGATATGCAACTAATATTATACATGCATACATTATTTTCACATCCAATATAAAAGTAATCCAAGAATACATCTCATGCACCCAGATGTGTTCTACTCTAGTTCAATTTCATTCACTTATGTTACAATCACTCAACAAAGTCTTCAACATATATAATATTCAGTTTACAATAGTTAGAGACTTAAACTTGTCAATTGAATTTTGCTAAAAGATATTCAATCTTACCTGTGAGTGCTTGTTCCTTCTTCCTGTTTCAGAAAATCCCTCTTCCTTCCTCTAGTTTTTGATATCCTTTTTCCCCGCCAAGAAAAATAACATTCACAATGACAATCACCAATCCTTCTATTTTCCCCACTTTCCCCCTTTTTATAAGAAGAGTGTTATTTTTATGTTATAAACTATTGATGGTTCATGAGTCCTCCATCCTCAGGCTTGCCATGTGGAATCCACATTGTTTCCACATTCAACAAAAAAAAGCATCATAATAATTTTAATGCCTAATATTTTCAATTGTCTTGTATAATAAGTAATAAGGTTCTTTTTTTTTTTTTTCTTTTTATTATATTTTTTTACTAATATTTTCTATTTTATTTTATTTCTTTTATTATTTACTTTTGTTATTATGATAATTATTATTAATATTACCATTATTATTTATATATATATATATATATATATATATATATATATATATATATATATATATTTTTAAAATAAATTCTAAAATAAAACATTCACAAGAATACCTGTTAGTGCAACTAAATGATATGCATCTATATGGACCGTTCGTTGATGCATTGCTAGTAGGATTATTTGGGCCTATCAACTGCGAATACTCTGCCTCTCATGATTTCTCTTAACTTACTTGTCTTTGGTCAATCCTTTTCCAACTGAGAAAACATCAATTTCCACTTTCAACAACCAAAGCATCATAATAATTTTAATGCCTAATATTCTCAATTGTCTTGTATAATAAGTAATCAGGTTTTTTTTTTTTGTTACTAATATTTTCTATTTTATTTTATTTCTTTTATTATTTACTTTCCTTATTATTATAATTATTATTAATATTATCATTATTATTATCTCTTTTATATATATATATATATATTTAAAATAAATTCCAAAAGAAAACATTCACAAGCATACCTATTAGTGCAACTACATGATATGCATATATATGGACCGTTCGTGGATGCATTGCTAGTAGATCAACTGTGAATACTCTACCTCTCATCATTTCTCTTAACTTACTTGTCTCTGGTCAATCCTTTTCCAACTGAGAAAACATCTATCCTTTGAATTTTTCCCACCAATAATAGTACCTATCCATGTGTCCACATCCACAGACTCATTAGAATCATCTCAACTACGAATACTCCACCTCTCATCATTTCCCTTAACTTACTTGTCTCCGATCAATCTTTTTTCCAACTAAGAAAACATCTATCCTCTGAATTGTTCCTGCCAGTGATAATACCTATCCCTACGTACACAAACTAATTAGAATAATCTCTACCTATCTCTCAGAATTGATATAAAAGGTTGAAGAATACATTTCAAAAAATTCACTTTGTAATATAATAAGAAAACATCGAATTCTCATGTAATGCTACATCCATCTTCCCAACAACAAACATGTTAGTGTATCACTATATATATAAACATAAAGAAAGAATCCCTTTCGTTAATAATAATTAAAAAAGCCAAATTACTAAAGCACCACATTGCCCTGAAACATAGCAATACAGAAAATAAACCAAAAGCAATTAGAAAGAGGATCATTAGCCATTGCAGAAATTCCAATATCATCCCTAGCATGGCCATTGATGTGCACTCCTAGACGTTTACTGCTTGGGTGTTCTGTTATTCTCGTTCGTGTGGGGATGAGTGAATTGACAATTATTGAAAATTAGATAGACAGACAGATAGAAAGAAAGAAAGAAATAATAACACAAGAGAATACTCCCATGGAATGCAGACTCTAAAACGAACCATTTCCATTCATCTGTCAAAATAGCAAAGGGATGTGAAAGAATTGTTGTCAACTAGATTTTGTTTTGTTGCTTCCTTTTCAAGCCGCTTTCCAAA
Organism: Wollemia nobilis; assembly: GCA_028583015.1. NCBI lineage: Eukaryota > Viridiplantae > Streptophyta > Pinopsida > Araucariales > Araucariaceae > Wollemia > Wollemia nobilis. Next base: position 21,330 of record JAQPPZ010015041.1, read on the forward strand.
TCTTACAAGTCAATTTCACAGCGTCTTGGAAAAAAACTCTTTTCATTGATCTTCACCACGACAGAGAAACATGTCATGACAATTTTTGGAATTTGGCATCTAAAGAAATATTTTAAAATAATAATAATAAATTAAAAAAAAATAAAACATTATAAATTAAAAAAAAACATGTTCATTCAAAAGTATTATTTGACTTTGTACCATTAATAATTTATACTATCCATTCTGTAACCATTAAATGTATTTTTTAGAGTGAGTTACCCAACAAAAACATAGATTACTTATTGTTCTCACCCCAATAAACTTGACGAAAAAGAATATTATATATGTATATAAACACGGAGAATAAATACCAATGTTAAGATTATTTTTATTTTGAATTAAATATTAAATGTTTTTATTTTGAGGTTCGAGGTGTAGACCAATTGTTTCATCCAAACCCCATAAGGGGGCGGAGGTCCAAGGTTCAAATCTCGGGCCTTGCCGGACTGAACGCTTGTCCCTTTCCTGGTGCTTTCCTGGTGCTTTCAGCGGCGTAAAAGGTTTAAAATGATTGTGCCATGGTGGTTATAGGGGCGGACTACGCGAAGATCTATGTGGTGGATTCCGGGGCAGACAACGCAGAATACTGTGACGGCCATAAAAAGCTAGACAGCCTGCTCGGATTCGTGGTGGCTACC
>JAQPPZ010015042.1:0-17965 GCA_028583015.1 Wollemia nobilis
TCAAGAACTCTAATCAGTCAAATTTTTAGCCTATTTTCTTCACATAGGAATATCCTTAACTAACTAACTCTACAACTTAGATCACTTTGGTTATTACTTTATTTTAACTTCAGTTATATTGTATAATAAGTTTTTTTATATATAATTATGTTGGGGTAGTGATCCTAGGAATTGTATGTTTGTATAACCTATTTTTAGCACTATTTTATAGTACCTTTTAATTGAGATTTATAAGTGTCCATTAAACCCCATTCAGTGCATGCAAGAAATAGATAAAACGATGACTAAACTGTATCCAAATGACCTAAAAATTTTATAGGGGCATAGAAACATCACCAGGAAGGCACTGCAAAAGGAACAGTCAGGAAATTCCTCACCGATTTGAATTCGCTCCGAGGCGGGATGAATTTACCTGCAACAAAACACCGAAAAGGTACTGTCCCAAATGTCCTGCCTAGAGAGCTACAAAAGACCTACAAACTTGGGGTTAGCTAATTGGGGGTATTTTGGGAAGACCCAGATGGTCATATTTTCCCAATTTGGCCTCCATTAATAGGAATTTGATGATGCTACCTGCAAGTTAGTAAAGACAAAAAATGATAAAACATGATACGATTTGCTCAAAACATTACAAAATCGAAATTGCAAACTATCTAAGCAACATTAGATGAAATGCAAGATAAAAATGACAGAAAGAAAAATCTGCCATAGATTCCTAATTGTTCCTAAAAGGGACGATTAGACTCGCAGTAGTGCGGGGGCGCCCGGGCAGGCCGCCCACCGTTGGGACCTGATTTTAGCACCAATCCACTTGGGATGGGTCCAAAATCTCTTGTAAAGTGTTGTCGGAAAATTGGGTGGTATTCTATGGCCAAATGTTAGGTTTTGGGCTCAATATTCGACCTTCCAATGATCACCCAATGACCTCCTCTCGAAAAGAGATCACGGATGTGAAAGGCACAAATCAACTAAGGGTGTATGGGGAAATAAAATGGCAGCACTTCGTTGCTTAAAATGCTCCCTCTCCTCTCCTTTTGGGGTGAGGAAACTCACCAATTTATAGACCTAGAGGTCTCTTGAATTGGGCATGCAGAGGCGCTACTTGGCAATCATGCCTTCTCAGGGGAGGGATATTCCTCCCTGATTAGGGACTTCATGACTGCCCTTGCAACTGCCTCTAATGCTCGAAAATGCTCACCCACACTCCCATGTGATGAAGGAAGCGTTAAGTGGCAGATCTGAGCTGCCATTTGTCAAGATTTGACTTTTTGCCCCTCAAACCTACAATTCGCCCCACCCAGGAGCGAATTATGAATTCATCCGTAGGTGGGGCGAATCCCAGTTTGAATTCGTCCCTGGGTGGAACGAATATTGAGCAAAGTGCCTGAAGGTGCCAAAATGATTTTTGACCTTCCAAAACTATTGTGAGAGTGGTTAGGACCACTGTTTAACCTCTGGGGGCTATCCTTGGGGTTGTGTGTGTCAATGCGATCAGTGTTTGGAGTCACATAATCGGATTGGTGTTGTTTTGGTGTCTACAGATGCCCCTTTTTGGGATGCGTTGTGTCGAGCAAAAATAGATAACCAAAGCACTAATGATTAGGGTTTCTTAGTAACCTAACCAACTTTTGGTGCCCCAAGTATGAAAAGGGCATGCATTCTTGAATCCTTGCTTCTGACGGGCGAAGGAACTCAATTCAAGTGTTAACCTTTTTGGGTGAGGTGTTACTTGAGCTTGGACATTGATCAGTCATGAATAGGCAAAGGGCACAACCTTTTGTCTGTGGGAACCTTGAGTTCATGATTCACGAATGCCAAGTGTTTGATCAGTTTGTGATTATTGCTTGTTTGCTACCCCAAGCAGGAGCGTGATTATCTTTGTCAATGATTCTTTGAATGCATGCCATTTCCATGGTTGGGTGTGTGTATTTGTTGATTGGTGACTAAGTGTGACTACCCCCTCAAGCGACGAATCGATGAGGGAATGACCTTCATGAGAAAAGTGACGAGTCACTTAACCCAAGATGACTTGTGTAAGGGTGCCTTCAGAGATTTATCTTTGAATGTGTGTATTTTTTCGACAGTCTGACCTATATTTGGTGGGTGTGAACCCTTTTGGTGACGCTTTTCGGGGCTGAAATTGGCAAAAATCCGTCTTCCCATGGGGCGGTCCGGCCATGGTGGCCTTCTTAGGGAGTAGGATAGTGACAATTTGTAATCCCAATGTTTGTTTTGGATGCCAAGAACATCAGGCGCGAAGGCACCTTCGTTCGGCAACTCTATTGCTATTTTTGGGTGGGTTTTGACCCTTTTTGCGACATCGCGTGGGGATGAAATTCTTGAAGATCCGTCTTCCCGTGGAGCGGTCCGGCTATGGTAGCCTTCTTAGGGAGTAGGATAGTGAGGATTTGTGACCCCGACATCGGTTTTGTATGCCCGAAATGTCAAGTGCAAAAGCACTCTCATTGGACAATTTTATTGCTATTTTTGGTGCATTTTTGATGATATATATACAGATGACTTTATTTTATTTATGCACATGTCATGATTTGATGTTATGTATGATGATTGATGAATATGGATGTATGCATGTTAGTTTATATTGATGGATGTATATGTTTTTATGGAATGCAAATGTTTTTAATTTATATGATATGCAGATGGAATGAATGAATTGAATTTGTGATTTTTTTGGCTATCGCACCATAGACTGTTTAGAGTTTATGGTTTTTTTGTGCGGGGTGATTGTTGTGTGACCTGAATTTCTTCATGTATGTGGGCCATGTTTCTTTTTTTGATGGCAAGGTGAGAATGAAATATAGCAAGTTGGTTTCCAATGTAGTTAAGGTTTTTTGAGACTCAGATGTTTTAACAAACTAGCCACGACTATACTTTCATCTCACGAGACTTTTGAACAAGGTATGAATCGGAATTGTTTTGGACCAAGTTATTTCACATCCCTGTGTGTGCAATTGAGTTCATTTATGTGGTGTTTGTCAAGATACCACCAGTGCCAGATAGGCTATCAACCAAACCTGTACTGAGGATCACCTAATTAGCCCCACTAACTCCTTTGTTGTATTTAGTCAGATTAATCTGCGGTGCTATCTAGGATACCATAAGCTAGCTCATCCACATGCAAACATTGATCTGCATACAAGCTATTGTGATAGATATATCATCCTACGGGAGGTTTACCACCAGTTACTGATAGGCTATCAACCAAACCGATACTAAGGTTTGCCTCATGACCTTTAGGAATGCTGAGAGTTCCAGGGATTCAAGTTCGACTCCCTTCTTTTCTTCAATTGTATTGGGATACTTGCTCTTTTATAGTGATAAAATCACTGTTTATTTTTGTTTTTTCTTTTGAGCAAGGGATTTGGATATGGAGTGATGAGAATCACTATTTTATGTGCTTTTATTGATGTATGCACTTTGGTTGTGATGTTAAAATTTGAATTTTTGACGTTTGCAAATTGTTGATGTTTTGCAACTTTTGAGAACTTGGGATTCATGGGGAATTGGGTAGGGAGGATGCTTGTCCTTTTGCCAACTCTCAGAATTCTTGGGGTCATTTGCACAGGGGGATGAGCAAGATAACCATTTCACTTATGGTGACCTGGATTGCTTTGCAGGTTTCATATTTCGTTCATACAACTTGGGAATTTTTTATGTGTTTTGATTTGTGCTGGGATGCTACGTAACAAGGTGTAATCCAAGTAAAACTCTACCTTCGTAAAATCTATCTGACTTGGTACAGTACGTGGCTAGAAAGCTAATGATGACTGAATGACAGAAACTCTTGATACATTAGAAGACCACTGACTATAGTATGGCAAAAATATGTGATTGGCATTTATTTTTGATGGACTGTTTATAGAGCGGAGAAATGTGGAAAATGAGGGTTTTGCCAAGTAATTACAGTCTATGGTGCCTTGACCTTTATGACCACAAATATGTAATGTATGGATCTGATGCGTAATGCAGCTATATATTTTTGTGTTTTTGATGGATTTATTTGTGTGAATATGAAGATGATATGCAAAATAGAGCTCTTTATTTTTGTGACAAGTTTTAGCATGCATGGAAATGAGATGCAAATTTTGTTATTTTTGATGATTTTATTGTTTTTGAATTTACTTGTTTTTGATCAAGCAATTGCGGGAATCCTTAGAGAATTTTGGGGATTGACCAAGCGATTGGTGGAATCCTTGGAGCATTTTGGGGATGACCAAGCGATTACGGAAATCCTTAGAGCATTTTGGGGATTGACCAAGCGATTACGGAAATCCTTGGAGCATTTTGGGGATTGACCAAGCGATTACGAAAATCCTTGGAGAATTTTGGGGATTGACCAAGCGATTACAAAAATCCTTGGAGAATTTTGGGGATTGACCAAGCGATTACAGAAATCCTTGGAGCATTTTGGGGATGACCAAGCGATTACGAAAATCCTTGGAGCATTTTGGGGATTGAACAAGGGATTACGGAAATCCTTGGAGCATTTTTGGGATTGACAAAGCGATTACGGAAATCCTTGGAGCATTTTGGGGATTGACCAAGTGATTACGAAAATCCTTGGAGCATTTTGGGGATTGACCAAGCGATTACGGAAATCCTTGGAGCATTTTGTTTGGGCTATAGCTCTTATAAACATGGAATGGCCGCAAATGACTGATGTTCAAGGGTTCTAGTTCTTTGATTCCATCAAGAGAGGCTAGCTGGTATGTTCCAGGTCCTATTTTGCTATCAATTACATAGGGACCTAACCAGTTTACCACAAACTTGTCCCTTAGATGGGACGGCAAACTAGAGTTTTGTTGGTTTTCTTTCAAGACCAAGTCACCGACCTGAAAGTCCCTCAAATGAACTTTCATGTTGTATGCTTTCTTAAGTCACTCTTGATAGATACGTAAATGCTCGAGAGCATTAACGTGTCATTCGTCAAGCAACGTAAGCTGGTCTAACCGGGCCTGTCGCATAGTCTTATCATCGATGAACTCTTGCATTGATATGCGCAGGGAAGGAATTTCCAACTCGAGAGGCATGACGGCCTCGGAGCCATACACAAGCAAAAATGGAGTTGCCCCAGTGGGCATCCAAATTCTGGTGCGATAAGCCCACAGGGCAAGTGGGATCTGAATGTGCCAATCCTTATGACTGTCTGCAACTGTCTTTTTTAGGATGGTGACTAGTGTTTTGTTCGATGCCTCTGCTTGCCCATTTGCCTGCGGATAATAGGGTGTTGAAAAATTGTGCTGAATTTTGTACTTTGTGGTCAAAGCACGCACATATTTGTTTTTGAATGACGTCCCATTATCCAAAATTATTTTGGATGGAATACCAAAATGACATATGATGTTGTGCAAAATGAACTCCGAAATGCGGGTTCCAGTCATAGAGGTAAGTGAAACTGCTTCCACCCACTTGGTGAAGTACTCTGTGGCCGTGATGATAAACGTGTGATGACCTGACGACGTAGGGGAGATCTTTTCGATTAGATCTAGGCCCCACTACAAAAATTACCAAGCCGATTGGATTGGTTGCAAGGCCTGGGAAGGTACGTGTGTCAAATTAGCATGGTGTTGACATTTCATGCACTTCCTGACATATGCGCAACAATCTCGCTCTAAATATGGCCAATAATAGCCCATGCAAAGAATGTGCTTTGCGATGGCCATATCGCTAAAGTGACCACCACATGTACCATCGTGCACTTTTGCGATCGCCCAAGTGGACTCTTGTTGGTCCAAGCATCGAAGGAGGATCCCTTCATAGCTACGATGGTACAAAATGTCTCCTAACAAGACATGCTTTGCCACTTTCTTCTTGAATGCACATTTTGCGGCATGCGTCAATCCAAGTGGGAGGTTACCTAACTTGAGGTAGTCCCTTATGGGTGAATACCAATCCTGCTGATCAGAAGCCTCGATGGTATGAACAACCAGTCCCTCTCAAAGTTCATCCCTAGCAAAAGCTGAGCGGGAGAGAACTTGCAAGAATAGCGTTGTATTGCTATTAAGGGGAGTAGGGGAGAACGAGGACCCCCAGTTGGTGTGTTTCAGACGATCATGGATTCGATAGAACCTATCTTGAGGAGGTTCAATCTGGATCATGTGGATTCCTGGCGTTAAGTCAGAACTTGCACGCTCCATCGTGGATTGCGATAGTGTTTTGACTTGAATGGTGGTCATATCACCAGAAATGTCTTGCGAGATTAGCGACCCCAAAGAGGCCATAGTGTTCACAAAATGATTCGATGACCGAGGGAGTGCCTCGATGTCGTACCATTCAAGATTTGCTAGGAATTTGTCCACAAGGGCTTTGTAGGCCTACAGAACTGGGCATTTGCATTGGAATACCCCTTTGACTTGGTTAACGATTAACAACGAATCACCAAAGATATTCAATCATTTAATGTTCATGGTGATTGTTGTCTTAAGACCTATGAGCAGGGCTTCGTACTCTGCATTGTTGTTGTTGCATGGGAAATTTAATTTGAATGACAGAGGCATTGGAGTGCCTTGTGGTGTGAAGAATACTATTCCCATGCCACCACCTTGCTCACATTTAGAACCATCAAAAAATAGGGTTATGTCGGCCTGTGACTCAGGCTCATCAGAATCTGGTGATTCTGAGACATGGAAGACCCCTTAATCGGGTAGTTCTATGATGAAAGGTTGATCGTCTTCTAGAGGAGCCTCTGCTAGTTGATCGGCTATGACCTAAACTTTTATGGATTTTTGTCCAATAAAATCTATGTCAAATTTTGTCAACAACATGATCCATTTCATCGTGCGACTACTATGATAAGTATGACTCATCATGTATCGTAATGGATTCTCCTTAGACACAACATACATCTTGTTGCTCAACATGTAATGGCATAGCTTTTTGGTAGCAAACACCACTGCCAAGTAGAATTTCTCAACGTATGCATAGTTAAGTTCATAACTGACTAGGGTGTGGCTAAGATAGTACGTAGCTTGTTCTCTGTGAAGTTCATTTTTCTGGGCTAGCATGGCGCCTAGTGCCACCTCAGTAACTGAGATGTATAGGGAGAATGGCACTCCTGGTCTAGGTGGTGCCAATACTGGTGGCGAAGCCAAGTATTGTTTAATGTCATCGAAGGCTGACTGGCACTCGTCATCCCAATGAAATGCTACCCCCTTATGCAATAATTTTTTCATGGGTCGACACTTTTTGGATAGCTGCGCTATGAAGCACTTGATCGACTCAACCTTTACCTGCAGGCTTCTGAGCTGCTTGATGGTAGTTGGGGGAAGCATTTCAAGGATTAACTTGACTTTGTTTGGGTCGACCTCGATGCCTCACTTTGAGACTATGAAACCCAAGAGTTTTCTAGATGTGACGCAAAATACGCACTTCTTGGGATTCAGTCTAACTTTATGTTCCATGAGGCAATCGAGGATCTTGCTTAAGTCATTGATATGATCTGGGCGCAAAATATATTTGGGCAACAAATCATCCATGTAATCTTCCAAAGTTTTGTGCATGTAATCATGGAAGATGTACGTCATGGCACGTTGGTAGGTGGCGCCAACATTTTTAAGGCCAAAAGGCATGACCTTGTAACAAAATTTCCCCCAAGACGTTATAAATGGCATTTTTAGCTGGTCCTCAGGATTGATACAAATCTGATTGTATCCTTAGGACTCACTTTGTTTAGATCTCAAAAATTAGTGCATATGCAAATCCTCCCATCGGGATTTTTGACGGGCACCATGTTGGACAGCCATGGTGGGTAATCCACGTAGATGACAAACTGTGCATCCAATAGCTTTTGCAATTCATCTTTGACCATCAAGGCCACTGTTGGGTGCATCTTGCATATTTTTTGCTTAACTGGATTGACTGTCGGATCAAGTGTTATATTATGCATGACTAGCTGTGGATCTAGTCCCGGCATGTCTCTGTATGACCATGCAAAAACCTCCTTCTTCTCTTTGAGAAGGGCAATGTAGTCGGCTTGCTCTTCGAGGGATAAACTTACCCCCAGCTTGATGATCTATGGATACATTGGGTCTGAGCCGATGTCTACGTCAGTCATCTCCTCGATTGACATGTGGGATACGTCCTCCAACTGGTGTGGAGTTGGGATCAAATGGATATCATTTGCTGAGTTAAGATCATCGTTAGGAACCTTGGGTTCCTCTTCAGCATGGAAGATATCCTGAGTTGACCTAGGGTTAAAATGAAGCATTTCATCGAAAGGTCAGTACTCTGATGGGGATGGTAGTGAATTGACGTGATCCCAGTCTATGGCATCTATATCTAGATGCAATGACCATGCTGGATCGGTCGGGTTATGGATGGGGGCGGTTAAGTCAATGGAGATCATGTTGATGAAATGATTTTGGTCTCCATTACCATGGGTGTGGTGATGTGAACATTATAGATGATTCCTGTGCTCCGAATCTGGCTCTAGGGGTATTGGCACGAATGGATCGGCCCTATGTGCTGATAGGAGGATAGGGTCTGCCCTCGACACTGATATCACTCTAGGGTCTCGGGGTGGAAGGTGCTCTTTGTATACCTGAAGTGGCGGATCCAACACTTGGTCCCACCCCGCTGGGTCTACGTACCACTCATGCCCTGGCACTATGTTTAGCTATTCAAATATGTTGTTAATCTCCAAGGGGTATCGATGCTGCATCTGCCGCATGTGATTAAGATATGTCATTTTTGTTTTGTCTTCGTAATCACTCTCGAAGATCCAAAAGCCCTCGTTGGCTCTGACAACTATTTGAGGTATGACAGGATCGTCCTACTCAAGCAAATTGATCTGGCCCCATTGTGGTTGTTCCGCTCTCTGCGATGGGGCCTGATTCTCTTGACGCGGCACTGGCTCGATTGGAGCCTCTAGAGGGAACATCGTCAAGAGGCTCTCTTGATAGTAATTCATGGGGACCACTTGTGAATGATCATTATCTGATTCGAAGGGGTCATATGATGCTAGTTCATACTCTGAATCATCCTCCAAAGATCCCTCTTGACACTATCTATACCCTCCTTGAAAATGAGCTCTCGAGCTTTCTCCTCTCTTCAACAAAGGGAAAGGGTTATTGAGATTAACAAGGGTGGTTGTCGACCATGGGAGATAATCCCCCAATATATATGTTGTGTTAGGGTTGCCATAAGGATCTGATGCCAATCCCCCCTTGTTGCCTATCCCTAGGCCTTGCATGTTCTCCACCAAGATGTCCAAGGGCAGGGGGTGGTTGAACCCTACTCCTGACTTGTCATATGGCATTTGGTATCTTTGTTGGCAAAGAACACGTATCCCTTGCTCATACCTGCCTAACCCATATCCGTGCCAATTGCATTGGCCAAGGTATCTCAGAGCAAAGTCTGGATTAGACAAATAATTGACATTTTTGGCAAAAGGCTCTTCATCTTCGTCCTCTTGCATGCATGGTGCAACGCCATGATCGAGGCCCCCATACACAAAATTTGTCTAGTTCGACGGGTAGCCTAGGGGAACAATAGTGCCAATGGGAAGGTGAGGTCTCCCCATGTCCTGCATGGACTCTAGTGTAGGCATTGCTACAATATTCCGCACCAGATACTCCCCCAGGCCTGTATTGGCCATTTCAACGGTGATAGTTGGCGGTTGAAGGGGAGGGAATGGAAGTTCTCCCTGAGTCCACTCCATGTCGGGTGAACTAGGAGCCTCGAATTCCATTCGGTTAGGCATCTCCTCAGTAGAGATAGTTGATACTGATGGCAGTGTCTCTTCCAAAGGTTTTGCCTCTTCCAGGGGTTTCTTCCCTTTGTCCTTCTATTTGGCCCCCAAATATGGTGTCGTTGGTGGAGGTCCAGACGATGAAGATGAACTCGGTTGGGATTTTGAGGAACTTGCTAACAAGGATGCCTACGGAATCGGACCTTGTTTGGATGGATTTAACTGGAAATTTGTTGAGAAGCAACACACCCCCACTAAAAAAATGAAATTCCATTCTTTGAAAATATTTGGCTTTCATTTTTCCGTAGGGACCCTCTTGATGTTTTACTTGGTTTTAATTCCAAATTCTGGTTGCCTCCTTTTCAAAGTTTTGCTTACATCAAAATATCCAAGTAGGCTTGCATCTGGCTTTGATTTATTTTAGAATTCATTTTTCAAATGTTAGAATCATTTCTGAGTAAAGAAGATCTTTCACTAAAAATGTAAAATGCAGAATGCAGATGAATAAATTCATTAGAGTCAACCTACAATTTTTGGAAAATTTGCTAAGTGGAAGTAACTTGGGAAAACGTCGCGATTTCGTGACATTTTCCATTTTTGGAAACATCATGATTTCATGACATTTTCCATTTTTGGAAATGTCGCGATATCGCGACATATTTGGACTAGAAGAGCTGAGTTTCGGAAACATCGTGATATCGCAACATATTTGGACTAGAAGAGCCGAGTTTCAGAAACGTCGCGATATCACGACATATTTGCGACATATTTGGACTAGAAGAGTCGAGTTTCGGAAACGTCGCGATATCACGACAGATTGGGACCAGAAGCACCAAGTGGAGAACATGTCATGATTTCATGATGTGTTTTGGTTGAAAGAGCCGAGTTTTAGAAACGTCATGATATCGCGATAGATTGGGACCAGAAGTACCAAGTGGAGAACATGTCGCAATTTCGCGACGTGTTTTGGTTGAAGGAGCCGAGTTTCGAAAACGTCACGATTTCATGACAAAGGGCCAAAATGGAAGAAAAGTTTTGGAAATGTCACGATTTCATGACAAAGGGCCAAAGTGGAAGCAAAGTGCGGAGGACGTCGCGATTTCGCGACATGTCACGATTTTGCGACATGTTGCGGTTTCGCGACAAAGGGCCAAAGTGGAAGCAAAGCGCGGAGGACGTCGTGATTTCGCGACATGTCACGATTTCGTGACATGTCATGGTTTCATGACAAAGAGGCCAAAATGGAAGCAAAGTGCGGAGGACGTCACGATTTCACGACATGTCACGATTTCGTGACATGTCGCGGTTTCGCGACAAAGAGGCCAAAATGGAATCAAAGTTTTGGAAACGTCGTGATTTCGTGACAAAGGGCCAAAGTGGAAGCAAAGTGCGGAGGACGTCGTGATTTCGTGACATGTCACGATTTTGTGACATGTCGCGGTTTCGCGACAAAGGGCCAAAGTGGAAGCAAAGCGTGGAGGACGTCATGATTTTGCGACATGTCACGATTTCATGACATGTCGTGGTTTCGCAACAAAGAGGCCAAAGTGAAAGCAAAGTGCGGAGGACGTCACGATTTCGTGACATGTCACGATTTCATGACATGTCACTGTTTTGTGACAAGGAAGCCAAAATGGAAGCAAAGTGCGGAGGACATCGCGATTTCACGACATGTCGCGGTTTCGCGACAAAGAAGCCAAAATGAAAAGCAGCTTGAGGAAAACGTCGCGTTATCGTGACACGTGTCAAAAGAAATCAAGCCGACATGTGATAAAAATTAGGGTTTAATTTAATAATATTAAAATGCTAACCCTTGCTTTTCTTTTGCAGAGAGCGATCCGACAGTTGCATGATAGCGGAAGTAATGGCAAGAAAGACAAAGTTAAGCGCAGATTAATCGAGGACCATCACATTGAAATGGGAAACGTTGGGAATTTTTGGTCCATCCAAATTTTACAGATCTGGCCATGAAAGACTTTAAAATGTGACCGAGCGGCTGCCCCATTTAATGAAATATGTCGACGATTGGCCAGAAAATGAAAATATCCATACACAGTCACCGAAATTTGCCGATGGATGCAGTTAACAAAAAATTTATGGCGGAAGTAATGGTGTGCAGAGAATTTCAACTCAGAGGCGGCTCTGCAAAGATGAAATGTCAGAGAAGTAGTGACTCATCCAAATTGCCCAGGGGAATTAATGAGATGTTCCTGGCAGACGCACCAGAATAATGAAGACATTTACACACAGTTATAGGTGGATGCAAGTAATATCAAATTTTGCCTTCTCCATTTATGGCAAGAACCACACGAAGTTTTTTAGAGTGGTTAGGGTTTATCGAAACTCTATATAAAAATACCTTATATTGTAAAACCTAGGCGGTGGGATTTTAGGATAAGATTTAGGGTTTTAGGAAGAGATATTTTTGAAAAGATCAGGGTCTGTCCTGAATCTATATATACTTCCTCTAAATGTAAGATCAGGAGGCGAAAACTTAAAATAAAAATCTATTGGAGCAATTTCCTGCAAATCTTGTTTGAATGCTTTGTTTTGGACCTGGAGTTGGTGTAGTTTCATTTTCTGTGATAGCATGGCCAAGAGCCTAATCTCTTTCAGACTGTGATAAGTTCATCTTCTTTTGTTTTCGTTTCATTAAGGTTTATTTAATTTATGTTGTAGATCTGTGTTATCAAATATTGGGTATGCTACTAGGCTTCATTCTTTTATTATATGCTAGGGAAAATTATAGATTTAAGGTTCAGGCCTATTCCAATTGCTCTGTCCTCACTGTGCGAGCTAAGCTGCTGGTGAGAGATACCAATTTCAACTGACTTTCTTTCTGTTTGTGATTTTCTTTCAGATCTGTTTTGTCTCTGTCTTATGCTCTTAGTGGAAGGTGATCTTAGAAATCTGGACACTTTCCTCTTTGATTTGTTCTATTGTGAAGCTAACTGGCATAACTAAAATTGGTAGTTTTGGTTTTGCAGCTAAGTTAGGTAAATTTCTCTTTCTACCCTACTCTACTCTCTTTGTTCCACCGATTGAATGATCCATTTTTATCTTCTTTAGAATTTGTCCTTTATTTAAATCTGCTAAAACATAAAGAGCTAGATCAAAGAACTGATTGTAAATCTGAGTGTCCACAAAGATAACCAATTCCAAAAACATTACTGAACCAAAGTCCAGAACCCGTTGTAAGGTAACATACAGCCCGTTTGAAAACTATTCCAGAAGCGAAAATGAGTGAATAGACATTCGACCCAACTCTGTAACTCACACCTTGGATATCCAACAAGATCCTAAAGTGAGTGGGATTTATCCCTTATAAGTGTTATCCGAGTTTCATGCTCATTCTTCACAGGGTGTGTATAAAAGTCGAACCAACATTTAAAATTGGTGCTAGAAGGAGGGCCTAAAAGTTCAGTAGTTTGTTAAGGATTGTAAGATTGTAAGTGCTGGTGAAAAAGCTAGATTCTACTTACAGAGTAACAAGGTCCCACTCTAGAGCTGGAGAGCTCCTTGTGCCTGAGTTAGAAACCCCCAGAAGAAGCAGCCTCAGAAGGGCCAAGTCCTTGTCTGAAATAGTTTTGTCACCACTTGTAGTTACTCCAACTACAACTAAAAATATCATCATCAATCAAGTAGTAATGGCAAACTGGTTGGGTGCCACTGCCTTAAATATCCCTGGTGTAGCCCATGATCTGCCTAGAAATCCTGAGAGGTATCTCCCTAGATACAAGCATGATGGGACTAGAACAGCAGAAGAACACCTAGTAGCCTTTAAGAATGCTCTAAAATTGTTAAATGTACAGCATGAAGATGTGGCTTGTAGATTATTCCCGTTCACTCTCCAGGAGGGAGCATACGATTGGTTTTTGAATCTCACTAACGATTCTATTACCAGTTGGAATGACTTGGAAAAGGTTTTTGTATCGCAGTTTGGTGAGGTGATAGATCCTAGTGTATTATATCAGCAATTTTTTGGTATTAAAAGAGAAATAAATGAATCTGTCAGATCTTACAATGTCAGATTTCAAAAGGCTTATGGTAGATTGACAGGTTATTATGTGCCAAATGCAGACCTGGCATTAGAAATTTTTAGGAATTCTCTAGATCCAATGACTTCTATTTTCTTGAAAAGAGATGCCTCTATTACCAATCTAACAAAGGCTTATAAAGAAGCTTTGGTTCTGGAAAGACAGTTGGGACCTCAACCTTTAAGTACTCCTCAAAATCCTTTGGTCACACAAGGTACCCCTGTCTTCAATCCCATACCACATCAAATGATGTTGCCAGTATGTCAAACTCCACCATCAGGAAATCCATTGGCTGTAACACCTGCTGAAAGTGTACAGAATCCAAAGAAAGAATATGATAACACAAGAGTTGAGGAAGTTTCAAGGGTGGTCCAAAAGTTGGCAAATGACTTTTTGACTTTAAAAAGGCAAGTGTCCACCGATGAAAACCCAAACAGATTTCCTTATCAACAAAATAGATTCACTAGGGCACCATATGAACCCAACAAAGATTATAAGGGTAAGGGGCATGAAGTAAATATTTGTGACTTAGCTTTGCCCAACTGGTGCAGGATTCACGGAACATCTCAGCACGGGGAATTGGATTGTTTGGAGTTCTGTAATGCCTTTGAAGCTCTATCTGGTGAGTTGGTTTCTCCTGAACATCAAAGAACTGTGGATGCTCCAAGTTCATCCAAACATAGTGCAGCTATGGTGTTAGATTCTTTCACTTTCCCAGAAGAATCAGAGAATGTTTTGGAGATACCCATGGAGGAAGTGCAAGCCTTTCAACAGTACAGGAGGGATAACTACAACCTCAGGAACAAAAATCCAGAGCCTAATACTATGTCTACACCTCCAGATCCATCTTCAAATAATAACCCACCTCTGCCCAAGGGAGGAAATCCAAGAGGACCAGATGCATTTGTCCCTCCACTCAATAAGGGATATAATATAGTGGAGGACATGAAGAAGATCAAATCCAACATCACTCTTCATGAGTTGGCCCAAATTTTTGAACAAAGGGATAACCTGATCAAAACATACTCTGAACCTACTACCAAAACTCTGGAAAAAGGGAAGAAGATAGCTAATACGAATATGGCTATGTACAAAGAAAATACTGAAGTTCCACCTTTCCTACTGACTATTCGTATATTTGGGAAAAATTTACACAACTGTCTGGTAGATTCTGGTGCTTCAGCCAATGTCATGCCTCTAGCCATCTGTCAGCAGTTGGATTTGACCCCCATGAACTCCGAGATGAGAGTCGTCCAATTGGATAAGTCTGAGGTTAAAGTGGTAGGTGAACTTCAGAATATACACATCTAGCTAGCATCTGAGCCGAGAGTGCAACACATAATTGACATTCAGGTGGTGGATATTCCTGTAGGATACGGAATGCTTCTGAGCAGGGATTGGTCAAAATCCTTGAATGGGTACTTGGCTACTGATTTTTCGCATATGTGGTTACCCTGGAATGGTTTTGCAAATCAATTAAGAATCGATAGAGAACCAAGATATAAACTCATGATCACAGCATATAATGCCAAGAATGAGACTGTTAATCTTGCTGAGGGTTGTTATATTGGGGTTTATAATTTGACAACTACTCAAAAGGAGAAACCGGTTAAATCTCACCAAGATCACGATAATGAAGTTGGAATGCTTCATATTGATGGAGCTAAATCTAAGCAAGGTTTTAGTACAGGGGCTGTTCTTAAAGGACCAAAAAATCAATCCGATTTTATGTCTTATCGCTTGCAGTTTCCCTGCATGAATAATTTGGCAGAATATGAAGCATTAGTACCAGGATTAAAATTTGCTTTACATTACTTTGATCATGCAGATACGAAAGCTCGTGTGTTGGACTTGGTTGGTTTGCAGGGTGGATGACTTCAAGCCGTAGAGCATTTTAGTCGACACCAAAAGACAGTCAAGCGCTGGCTTGACGAAAAGGCCAGGGTGAGCGCCTTCAATCGTGCAGACCTGGTGTTTCTATGGGACAAAGCCCATGAAAAGAAGCGTAAACACACCGAGCTGCAACCTCTGTGGATAGGGCCATACCAGATTGTCGAGACCCTAGGTAATAATGCTTTTCGCCTACAGGACCTAGAAGGTAATTTTTTGAACCTTCCTATGAGTGGTCAATATCTAAAGCATTATTTCTCAACTGTTCCATCAAATACATTGTTGGAATAAATCACAAAGACGTTGTAACATGTGTATATATTGTAAATAATCTTTGAAGTAGTTTGTTTTTATTTTGTTTGATTTTAAAGTTCTATCTTTTATCTTTTGAGGTCTGTACAAATTTCTCTTTAGCTTTTAGTTTCAATTTCTCTTTAGCTTTTAGTTTATGTTTGTTTAATTTTTGCCTGGGCAGTAAAGAAAGAATCAACCTTTAAAATTTGTTTTATTCTGAGTTCAAAATCCTGTGTTCATTTTGTTTTATTCTAAATAAGAAATAGTCTGCTTAAAATGAATAGTGGAACTATTTTGTTATTCAGAACAACAGTAGAAAGATAATTGGATTTTGTGTCTTGCTTGCCACAATTATTTTAATTATAAAGAAACTACTATATTGTTTGGCTGGAGAACTCCCAGGGAATCCAAGAAAAGTTGGTCGTAAGAGGGAATTCTAATTCGTGAAATTATTTAAGTGTCTATAGAGGCTATCGGTACCCAGGCTGAAGCGGTTAGTAGATCGATCAAGAAAAAAAAAATTGTTTTTAGCAAGGCTTTCCAGATTTCGGTATATTTCAAAAGAGAGAGAGAGAAGGTGAAAATTGAGCAAGGCAACATAAAACTGGCACTCTTTTATATAAAAAAAAAAAAAGAGGGAAAGAAGAAGTTATGTAATGAAAGAGATAGCCAAGGCTCCAGAAGATGTTTTCTTTTACCAAGTTGTAGATACCACCTCATAGTTGTGGATCAGGGTCATGAAAATCTAAAGAGTAACTTTGTCGGGGCTATAAAAGGCTAAACTAGTAAAAAGAGCCCTACTCGGTTTCCCCTTCACAATCTAGAAAAGCTGATCAATCCTAAGTAAAACATTCGAAGACCCAGTCATCCTTGAAGAAAGTTGTACGCTTGTAATTGCACATCAGAAATCTTCCTTAAGTGATTCAACCTAGTATGTCCTTGGGAAATTTTAACAACTATCAGGTAGTAGTTAAATTATTTTGAATAATATTTGTGGCAAAGCATGGTACATGGTCTATATTGTTTTGAAACTAGAGTCCTAGATTCTAAAATAGTGCTACTATTTTCCCCACAGATATCGCCATTTGTTGAGAAGCAACACACCCCCACTAAAAAAATGAAATTCCATTCTTTGAAAATATTTGGCTTTCATTTTGCCGTAGGGACCCTCTTGATGTTTTACCTGGTTTTAATTCCAAATTCTGCTTGCCTCCTTTTCAAATTTTTGCTTACATCAAAATATCCAAGTAGGCTTTCATCTGGCTTTGATTTATTTTAGAATTCATTTTTCAAATGTTAGAATCATTTCTGAGTAAAGAAGATCTTTCACTAAAAATATAAAATGCAGAATGCAGATGAATAAATTCATTAGAGTCAACCTACAATTTCTGGAAAATTTGCTAAGTGGAAGTAACTTGGGAAAACGTCGCGATTTCGCGACATTTTCCATTTTTGGAAACATCGCGATTTCGTGACATTTTCCATTTTTGGAAACATCGCGATATCGCGACATATTTGGACTAGAAGAGCCGAGTTTCGGAAACGTCGCGATATCGTGACATATTTGGACTAGAAGAGTTGAGTTTCGTAAACGTCACGATATCGCGACATATTTGGACTAGAAGAGCCGAGTTTCGGAAACGTCGCGATATCGCGACAGATTGGGACCAAAAGCACCAAGTGGAGAACATGTCACGATTTCACGACGTGTTTTGGTTGAAGGAGCCAAGTTTCAGAAACGTCGCGATTTCGCGACAAAGGGCCAAAATGGAAGCAAAGTTTCGAAAACGTCGCGATTTCGCGACAAAGGGCCAAAATGGAAGCAAAGTGCGGAGGACGTCGCGATTTCGTGACATGTCGCGATTTCGTGACATGTCACGGTTTCACGACAAAGGGCCAAAGTGGAAGCAAAGCACGAAGGACATCGTGATTTCATGACATGTCACGATTTTGCGACATGTCACGATTTCGTGACAAAGAGGCCAAAATGGAAGCAAAGTGCGGAAGACGTCACGATTTCGTGACATGTCATGAT
>JAQPPZ010015043.1:0-18732 GCA_028583015.1 Wollemia nobilis
TTATTTTTCATTATTTGTTTTTTAATTAAATTTTTTTAAAAATTATTTAATAATTTCCATATATATTTTATTATTATGTTTTTTAAATAAACTTTTATTTAAAAAAATTAAAATATATATATAGGAAATTGTTAAAATTTTATCTAAGGACTTTATTAAAACAAATTTTGGAAAATTGTTTAAAAAATTTAAAAGGGTGAAAAGTTTTTTTATGGCATCATTATTGTAACCCAGTTCATGTGATGTAATTTTGGGTAGATGATTCGGTCATCTGGATGCTATTATGCGTTGCTCTCTCTATTGAGAAGAGAGAATCCTGATTCTTTTGACAGGAAAGTCCAGCAGAGTGGACTTCATACAGTATTTTGTCAGTTAGAAAACCAAGTGATAGCACATCAGAGAAAACTAGACTCTGGATACGAGGCATATTTTGAAGATAATATCTTCGGGCAAATATTAGTTGAATCCGAGACGGTTGAAATAGTACCTGAAGGACAATCAAGTGACAGTTATACTCCTGTAGTGCTTGAAGTTGAAACAAGTGAGAGCTATACACCTCGCTCTCCTGATTTAGAATCAGAAGAAGCAAAAGCAAAAGCAGAAGCAGAGGAAAAAGAACCAGTGGAGGTGAAACCTGTAATTGAAGAACGAGTGGTTCTCAAAAGGCATCTTGAGTCAGCAGCAGCAGCAAAAGAAGTCATTATAATCAGTGACGACGAAGTAGACAATTTCACCTTTCCTGTTTTGGGAAATCCTCAAGAAGAAGAATGCCAAATCCGTGAGCATTTTAAGAAATCTAGATTTGATTTAAATCAGTGATCTATTTTGTACTTCTTTGTACAGCTTATTTGAAGTTGAAATAAAATTTGATTTCTAAAATGGCTTCCAATACTAGTTTACCAATCCCTGAGTTCAATGGTGGTGATTACGAGTATTGGTCAATTAAAATGAAAACTCTATTTATTGGCAAAGGTATTTGTGATGTGATTGAAGAGGGATATCATCGAACCTTCAACTACCGAGTGGGCGCTTTGAGTGGTGCTGATAAAAGGGCTAGAAAAGAAGCATAGAAGAATAATTATTTTGCCCTTTATCACATTCACGCCGCCCTTGATAAAAGTATTTTCCCTAGAATAGCTTCTTTTAAAACTGCTGAATCTGATTGGAATGCTTTACAAGAAAGTTATAGGGGTAGTGACCAAGTCAAACAAGTTAAACTCCAAACCTTGAAAAGAGAGTTTGAAACTCTTAAAATGCAAGAAAATGAAAAAGTTGGTGATTACTACGTGTGTGTGAAAGTCGTAGTAGATAAGATGGTCACTTTAGGAGAATATGTAAAGCCTGAAGTTATAGTGAAGAAAGTGTTGAGAACCCTTCTTCCTAAGTGGAATTCAGTAGCCATCATTATAGAAGAATCTAAAGACCTAACTTATCTGTCTTTTGAAACCCTCATTGGCTCACTTCTCTCACATGAGGAGAGATTACAGCCAACTCCTTCCACGAGTCATGGAGGAGATGATAAAGCCTTTGCTTCTCAAGAATACAGAGGTAGAGGTCGTGGCAGAGGAAAGTATAGAGGAAGAGGCAGAAATAATCAGAGAGGTGGAACTCCTAACAGAGGAGGAAATCAGAACAGAGGAGGAAATTAGAACAGATGAGGATTTTCAAACAATAGTGAACATCAGAATAGAGGAGGACAACAAAATAGAGGGAAACAATCAGGTATAGGTAAAGGAGGAGATAATTCAAAACAATCTTGCTACAATTGTGGCAAACTTGGCCATTATGCTCGTGACTGTTGGACTAAGACTTCACAAGGAGCTAGTAGCAGCCAAAGTAGTTAGTTTGGAAACTTTGGAGAAGAGGAAGAGGCCACAAATATTTTTCTCTCATATGGTCAGGCAGATCATAACATGAATGATACATGGATCTTGGACACTGGGTGTTCAAACCATATGAGTGGCAAAGAAGAACTCTTTTCTACTCTAAACTCCTCCTACAAATCCAGCATCAAATTGGGAGATGATAAATCATTGGTAGTAGAAGGCATTGGAGCTATGGCAGTTCCAACTAAAGAAGGAGTCAAACAAGTAAGTGATATCTATTATACACCTCATCTCCAACATAATCTTTTAAGTGTTGGTCAAATGTTAGAAAAGAACTACAAGTTGCTTTTTGATGAGGGTAAATGCACTATTTTTGATAAAAATAACAATAATAGAATCATTACTCAAGTGCCAATGTCAAAGAATAGATTGTTTCCTTTAAAGTTTGGCCACCGGTGGAGATAAGTTAGCAAGTGTTGCTATTTCCAATCCAAGTGTTCTATGGCACTTGAGATATGATCATTTGAATTCTGCTAGTTTGAAAATGCTAACTTCCCAAGCCATGGTCACTGGACTTCCTAAAGTTCAAGATAGTAAATAAGTCTATGAAGGGTGTGCTCTTGGGAAGCATGCCAGATCAAAGTTTCCTCATGGCAAGCATGGCCGGCCAGCTATCCACTCCAGCTAGTGCATACCGACATCTGTGGTCTGATGCAGACACAGAGTCTTGGTAACAACTCTTACTTTCTACTCTTTATTGATGATTATACTAGAATGTGCTGGATATATTTTTTGAAACATAAGGATGAAGCATATGAATGCTTTATCAATTTCAAAACAAGAGTTGAAAGTGAGAGTAGATATCTTGTAAAATGTCTTTGATCAGATAGGGGAGGAGAATACTCCTCTAATGAGTTTGTGAATTTTTGTAAGCAATATGGCATTAAGAGGCAGCTCACTACTGCTTACACTCCACAGTAGAATGGTGTTGCAGAGAGGAAGAATTGCACCATTGTGGAGATGGCAAGGTCTATGCTTTAGACGAAGCATTTGACTTATTCATATTGTGTAGATGCAACCAATACCAACGTATATATCTTGAACAGAAGTCCTACTTCAAGTTTGAAAGGACTGACACCAAGCTTGGTATGGTAAAAATCCAAATGTTAAGCATTTCAGAGTATTTGGCTCGCTGGCCTATTCTCACATTCCTGGTGAGCTTAGGAAGAAGCTCGATCCAAAGAGTCAGGAATGTATCTTTGTCAAATACTGTGAGAATACAAAAGCTTACAGACTCTGCAATCCTCGGACTAGAAAGTTTGTGATTTCCAGGGATGTAATTTTTGATGAAGGGGGAGAATGGGATAAGCCCCAAATATTCAGTGATGTTGAATCCATTGATGTAGTTTCTAAGTAGGTGCAACAGCAGACACCACAGAAAGGAAAGCAGTCTCCTCCCACAACTCCAAGTTCATCTTCTGATTCCTCTTCTTCACCAAGTCCTCCATAGCGATCCGTAAGTTCCTCACCAATGGACATTGATTCTCCATCCAAAGGTAAGAGAACTCTATAGTATCATCCATCATCTCAGATGATGGATAATTTTTTTTCTAGAAGATACACTAGGAGTCAAGCTAGTGAAATGGATGTTGTTTTACACAGATTAGAAAGTATGCACCTATATGGTGATGATGACTCCTAGCAGGAACCTAGGGGAGATCAAGTTAACTATGCTTTGTTAACTAGTGCACAGCTTGAACCTTCTAGTTATGAGAAGGCATGTACTCAAAAAATTTGGCAAGATGCCATGAAAGAGGAGATAACCTCTATAAAAAACAATGACACTTGGGAGCTGGTAAAGCTTCCTAAATGCAAGAAATGTGTTGGATGTAAGAGGGTCTACAAGACCAAGTTTAATGTTGATGGTAGCATTGAAAGGCACAAGGCGAGACTAGTTGCAAAGGGATTCACTCAAAAATATGGAGTTGATTATGAAGAGACTTTTGCTCCTGTAGCCAGATAGGAGACTATTAGAACAGTTCTTGCCTTAGCTGCAAATAAGGGATGGAAAGTCCAACACATGGATGTGAAAAGTACATTTCTAAATGGTTACTTGACATAAGAAGTGTATGTTGAGCAACCACAAGGATTTGAAGAGAAAGACAAGGAACATCTTGTTTACAAACTGAAGAAGGCACTTTATGGCCTCAAGCAAGCACCGTGAGCTTGGTACTCACGCATTGATGGGTACTTCAAAGAATTTGGGTTCACCAGAAGTAGAAATGAACCCACCCTTTACTACCTATAGCAAGGAAATGACATCCTCATAGTTTGCTTGTATGTGGATGATCTCATATTTATGGGTAGTAATGAAAAAATGAATATGGAGTTCAAACACTCCATGATGAAGCAGTTTGAGATGAAGGATCTTGGATTAATGCACTACTTCCTTGGAATGGAGGTTCATCAGTCAGATATAGGGATCTTCATCTGTCAACATAAGTATGCTTGGGGCATGCTTAAAAAGTTTGCTATGGAGCATTGCAAACTAGTTGCAACTCCAGTTGGACATGGGATCCAATTAAGCAAAGATGATGGAGCATCAAAAGTTGATGTGACCACTTTCAGAAGCATGGTTGGGAATTTGATTTTTCTTGCCAACACTAGACCTGATATTCAGTATGTTGTTTCTCTTGTTTCTCGATTTATGTCTAACCCTTCTGAATTGCATTTGCAGGCAGCTAAGAGAATTCTCAGATATGTAAAGGGTACATGGGATTTTGGAATCCATTACCATAAAAGTAACACTATCAAGCTTGTAGGCTTCAGTGATAGTGATTGGGGTAGCAACATTGATGACAGAAAATCAACCTCAAGGAATTGTTTTAGTCTGGGATCAAGACTAATAACTTGGAGTTCCAAGAAGCAGACAGTAGTAGCACTATCTTCAACAGAAGCTGAGTATATAGCAGTCACTCATGCTAGTACTCAAGCTTTGTGGCTACGAAAGGTATTAGAAGAAATTGGAGAGCATCAAAGTGGTCCAACAAGGATATTCTGTGACAATATTAGTGCCATTCAGTTGGCATACAATCCTGTCCACCATAGTAGATCAAAGCATTTTGATATGAAGTACCACTTCATCAGAGATATGGTGGAAACTGAAACTGTTGAGCTTCACTATTGCCACACTTTGGAGAATGTTGTGGACATCTTCACCAAGGCGCTAGCCAAAGCTCAATTTGTAAAGCTGAGAGACTGTATTGTCAGTCCTCTCACCTTTAAGGGGGAGAATGTAGCAGTGTGAACACATAGTCAGCTAAGTGGTTAGCTAAGAGGTCGGCTAAGTTAGTCGGCATGATATTTTAAATATCTCTTCGTTCCTTATCCCTCCTCCTTATCCCTCCATTCCCTCCTTTATTCCCTCTTCCTCCTTATCACTCCACCTCCTTTCCCCTTATTCCTCCAACCTCCCTTCTTTTCCTCTCCGCTGACTTCCTCCCTTCCCTCTTCATATAAATTAGTGGCTATTTCCTATGTTCGATTAGTTGTAATGGCACTGTGTGAAGATTAATAAAGATGTGTTAATTTTGGTATTAATGTTTCTTAATGCCACCTGGTTTGATTTCAATAGATTCATGACTTCATATCCAAGGAGGAATTGATCGAATTCATGTACCTTTTGCAAGAGGAGATAATATGATTCATTACCCTAATTAGTGGAAAACTTTACCTAGATCATGCACAAAGTGCCATGAGAGTGATTCTGGGAGTATCTTAGACTTAACAGTATATTCCTTACAAGAAATTTGATAGTATTCTAAATGGAGAGGAAGGCTCACTTGTCATCTTGACAATATTTCAAATGGAGAGGGAAAATCACTTGTTTACATCCTGACAACCTTCTAGATGGTGATGGAGGCTTATTACTTGGCAATTTGATAGTCTTCTAGATGATGTAGTATGCTTAGTGGTTCTAATACTATATATCCTAATTGAGCATTCATTATGAGCAAGGAGAAGACATATCTCTAATATCTTCTCTACTTGGTCCCAATTCAAATTATGGGGGGTGTTGGAAGATATGGTAATTTGACCTTATCGGCCAAGTTCATTAGATGATGATGTAAGCCTGTGGACAACCTTTGATGTAAGTCTGCATGCAATTTTGTGGTCATGTAATATCTTTCAACCCCTGTAAATTTGGTTTCTCCTCCACTTATTTGGGATATTGAATCACATTAATGCTTTGTGTCTCAATTAAGCTATGACTTTTTTATTAGTAGATTTTTTATGGATAAAATAAACCTCCTTCTTTAATATTTATAACATGACACTCTCCTTGAACTAAAGACCAAGAACTAAGAACAATAGTAAAAATCTCTAGTCTATGTAGTCATCAAAATGCACACCTTAACTAGTCTTCTCTTCTCTATATATCTACATTAGATAGGAAACTAAAAACCCTTTATATAATTTTAATCTCTTGGATGGATATAAACAAAAAAAAATCATCAATTCCATGGATTTGTGATTCTTACAACTTGTAATGATCACCCTTCTTTCACTTTGACTAGAGAATCCCCATTCTCAACAAACTTACCCAAATTGAATTTGTCATTCCTAACAAAATATACAATGTGTGTTTAAAGATTAAATTTTAAATGCCCAATTATTGAAGCTCTCTTTGCATGATATTTTTTTTTTGAAGAATTATTCAACACAATGCCTTGAAAGAGCCATCATAAAAATTTAAATTCCTATGGACTTTAAAATGTGACCTTGTTACTTCTTGTTCACATACTCTTCTATTCACAAGATAAATAGGCGTTTTATGCCTTGGGCTTGGTAGATGCCCCGCTTTGGCTTGTACTTTGAATAACGTATGTATTATTTGTAATTCTATAAATGAAACTATCAAATCGGCCCACCATTCTAAAAAGACCTTGGCATGGACAAAAGACCCTCCCTTTAACCCGTGAAGAAATGTGGGTGTCGTTAAAAAGAGCAAATAAATCTAACACTGAATTGTGTTAATAAGTGAGAAAGGAAAATATTTAACAATATAGATACTATTTAAAGGATTAGTTTTACGCTGCTTAAATATTACCCATGCTAGCGAACTCCCGATAAGAGCCTCTCTAGAAGAATGGAAGAAATCTAAAACACGTAACAGTAAATTATTTGAGAACAAAGATATAGATTACGACAAAGTTTGGAATAATTAAAAGAAAATAGTTTTCCCTTAGTCTACTCAGGAAACACTTTATAGGATGGATAAATAAAGATGCATGTCCAAATTGGACCAGGCAACATTCAAAAGGCATATTTTTTTAACACATTCAGATACCTATTATATGGTTTCAACTAAGTTTTACTTAATGAAAATCCAAAGTTTTAAAATAGTTAAAAAAAGCCTCTCTAGAAGAATGGAAGAAATCTAAAACATGTAACAGTAAATTATTTGAGAACAAAGATATAGAGTAGAAGAATGGAAGAATTCTAAAACACGTAACAGTAAATTATTTGAGGAGAACAAAGATATAGAGTACCACAAAGTTTGGAATAATTAAAAGAAAATAGTTTTCCCTGAGTCTACTCAAAAAAACACTTTTTAGGATGGATAACATGTTTTCCGTCGCTGCTTAAAACGGCGATATCGATGCTGTTCGAGCATTGCACGGGGAGCATTGTTCGAGATGCGGTTGATTTCAATAGAAATACCGTGTTGCACATCGCCGCAAGGCAAGGCCATCATGGTCTTGTGAAGTGGATTCTGAATACTTTGAGAGGTTCCATGATCGGAGCTTATAATGCTGAAGGGAACACTGCCTTGCACGAAGCTGCAAGAGGCGGCAATCCCGATGTTGTCAGCATTCTCCTTTCATATAAGTGGTTTCTCGCCTGCAAACGCAATAACTTTGGACAGATGGCACTGATAGTAGCCTCTGACCACGGCGATGCACAAGCAGTCGAGCATTTGTTAGCGGCCACTCCAAGGCTTTGGGCTTCATGGCCAAGAAAGGACTCTCAAACGTGCCTTCACGTCGCTGCAAACGGAGGGTATCGAGGTAGCACGGAATTTATTTTATATATTACATATAGGTATCTATAGAAATAAAAATATACAAGATTGACTTTGGTGTGAATTTAATGCAGAGATAGTCCAGATGATACTTGACAAGCGTCACTTTCTGTTTAAATTTCATCGTGATTTGCTTTCTCCTGATGCCAAGGATGCCACTCCTCTGCATATCGCAGCCCACCAAGGGCATGCTGAGATTGTAGGCAAAATGGTACCGTTCGTCCTGAAAGACGGAAGCTTAATGACAAAGTGGGACAAGTCTGGAATGTGCCCTATCTATGCGGCGGTGGCACAGGGCCGCTACGACGTAGTGGATGTGTTGGTGACGTCGATGCCTGACTGCGTCGACATCCGCGGTGCAAACAAAAGAACACCTCTGCATGTTGCCGTGCAACATGATCAATTCGATGCAGTGAAACAGCTTCTCGGTAGCAAAAACGCAAAAAAGGCCTCACAAATGGTGGGTTGCGACCGGGATATTGATGGCAATACAACTTTACATTTCGCAACCATTAACGACGTCGATGTTAGAAAATTAAACCAGATTTGACGCTGTTGGTTCTTTGACAAACGAGCACCGAAATTTCAACCATGCGAGTAGTTGGGTTTGTTCGGTGATTGGTCAGAAACCCTACTTCCGCATTAAACTCTTGTCAGACAGTCGGTGAACCTGCTCCACCCCGGTCCTCATTTTTAGCTATAAATACCAGTGCAGTTGGCATTTTGCAAAGGGTGAGCTAATGCCAGAATAGAGCAGAAGAAAGTAGGTGAAGGGAGCAGCAGCCTCCAGGAAATATCTCTTGTGTTTATCTTGCAACAGTGTTACAGATGTTTGTAATCGCCTTGGATAAAGCATTGTAATCTGCCTATCGCGATAAATAAAATCTTCGTTTGTTACATTTGGCACCACCTTTGTTTTATTTATCGCGAGCCATTTCCCTGTTTCAATCTTCTTGAGAGCATAAATCCCAAGTTTGCGGTATTTCTGGTTCAAAGGCAATCTTTGGGGCCATCTCATCCAAAGTAAGCTTGGGATTCTCGACGTTCAGCTTCGAAGACAAACTTCGGTGATTACTCGCCCGAAGACAAACTTCGAAAAGTTTTTACCCCAAAGTTCACTACCACTTCGCTCGAAGTGGCAGATCGGGCTCTTTTTGCCCCGAAGTGGCAGTTCAGAGCCACTTTGTTGGAATCAGAAGATCGGGCTTTTAGCTGCCCGAAGTGGCAGTTTGGCAGTTTTTCCCTCGAAGTGCAGTTTCGAAGGCCTCTTTGCCCGAAGCTACTGAAGTATCTGTATCGCTACTGAAACTGTCAAAATGGCAGTCTCATTGCCAAGCCCAATGAAGCAGAAGTCTTGCTACTATTCTCAGTGAAGCTTCCGCCTCGCAGCCTCATCTGACAAATCTCCCATCTCGTCGTTTGTTTTAGTGAACCTCCCACCTCGCTGGTTGTCTTAGCAAACCTCCCACCTTGCCAGTTGTTTCAGCGAAGCTCCCATCTCAATATAGATTTGAGCGAGTCTTTCGTTGTGAACTTTATTTCTCTCAAATTGGTATCAAAGCCAGAGCTATAATGTAGAATATTAAAGCAATGGCTTCTAAAAATAACTCATTGCAGTTGCAAATCCCACGGTTCAACGGTAAGAACTATGATTACTAGAGCATCCAGATGAAAATCTTGTTTGATCTTAAGAGCTTTGGGACTTGGTCGAGACTGGATATACATAACTGACAGATATAGCAACACTGGCTGCACTCTCCCAAGCAAAGACCAAAAAACATTGAAATAAGGATCAAAAAGCATTGTTCTACATCATGCAGGTAGTTGAGGAGACAATTTTGTCATGGCTTGCAACAGCAACCAAGGCAAAGAAAGACTGGGAAATTTTAGCTAGTTTCTATCAAGGCACCAACAAGGTGAAGTTGGTGAAGCTATAGATGTTAAGGAGGGAGTTTGAAAACCTACAAATGAGCAAGTAGGAGTCCATGAGTGACTTCTTCACCCAAACAATAGATGTTATCAACCAGATGCGATTGAATGGAGAGATTATGCAGAACCAGAGAATTATGGAGAAAATTTTGTGAAGTTTGATAGCAAGATTTGACTCTGTTATGATTGCAATAGAGGAATCGAGGGATTTGACAACCCTCTCGATAGATGAGCTCATGGGTTATCTATAGACACATGAGCAGAGGCTGAGTCACTCAACTCAGTCCTCATTAGAGCAAGCATTCAAGACGTAGGTATCATTTCGAGACAGTGATAGATAAAAGACTCTAGTTCTCAAGGAGCAAGAGACAAAGGCAAGCATGGGAAAGGCAACAAGCAAGGAGGAAGGTCAAACTACAATGACAGTGAGACAAACTACAACTTCTATCAGGTAGGAGGAAGAGGCAGTGGGAAAAATCAGCAAGGTAGATCTAATTAGAAGAAGGATAAATCAAAGATCCAATGCTATTACTGTAAAAATTTGGTCATTACATATTCGAGTGCATAAAAAGGATGGCCAAGGTTAACCAACAACAAGCCCACTGTAGAAATGACACTGGAAATATTGAATGTAGATATGCATGTGGGAATATGTTGTTGACTTGCACTATTAAGGAGGAGAACCAGAAGAATGTCTGGTATCTCGATAGTTGGTACAGCAACCATATTATAGGGAACAGGGAGATGTTCTCACAATTGGATGAAACAATCCAATCTGAAGTGAAAATGGGGAACAACAACAAGGTTCATGTCAAGGATAAAGGAAAAATCCTTATCTACACTAGGCACAATGAAATGAAGCATTTATGTGACGTGTACTATGTACCTAGGTTGAAACATAACCTATTGCACATTGGATAGCTTGTGCAGAAGGGACACACTGTTCAATTTAAGGACAGAGTCTGTACCATCAACAATAGAGAACATGGGTAGATTGCAACTATGTCCATGATGAAGAACAAGATGTCTATGTTGTAGATTCAAAATGAATCACTAATGTCTCTTAGTACAGTTGTGAAGGATGTTACCTGACTATGGCATCTCAGATTCGATCACCTGAGTTTTAGTGGCCTGAACCTGCTACACAAGAAGAAGATGGTGAAGGGTTTACCCCTTATTGAGCAATCGAATCAAATTTATGAAGGTTGCTTAGTCAGCGAGCAACATAGGGATGGATTCCCTATAGGATAGTCTTGGAGGGCTTCACAACAATTAGAGTTGGTGCACTCAGACATTTGCGGTCCAATGCAGACCATCACATTTGCCAATAACAAATATTTCTTGACCTTTATTGATGATTTCAATCGAAAGACATGGGTATATCCCATCAAGCAAAAGTTGAAAGCTTTCAACAAATTTAGGGAGTTCAAGGCTCTGGTTGAGAAATAAGGTGGTTACCAGGTAAAGACTCTCATAGATGGTGGAGATGAATACATCTCCATTGAATTCCATAATTTTTGTAAGGCAAATGGAATTCAAAGGCAACTCTCTACCAGATACACACCATAGCAGAACGGTGTAGCTAAGAGGAAGAACATAATGATCATGGAGATGGCACAGAGTATGCTAAAAGCAAAAGACTTACCACATTAGTTTTGGGCAGAAGCTATATGTTGTGCAGTCTATCTTGTGAACATATGTCCCACCAAGAGTGTGAAGGACAAGATTCCTCAAGAGGCCTGGAGCAATGAGAAGCCGAGTGTGGCTCATTTGAGAGTTTTTGAGTGCATAGCCTATGCACATGTTTCAGATGATAAGAGGTAGAAGCTAGATGATAAAGTAGATAAGTTTATCTTCATAGGGTACAGTGAACAAGCAAAGGCATATCGGTTGTATAATCCTATGATGAAGAAGCTCATCATGAGCCGGGATGTGAGGTTCCAAGAGGATGAAGCCTGAAACTCTAAAAGTCTGAGATTGGCCAGCTAGAGCCAGTTGTTATTGAATATGTGGACTTGGAGGAAAATAGTGTGCAGCCACCTATAGCTTCAAGCAACAATAGTGGTGCCAGTAGTAGCACAACCTCATCGTCCTGATCACCTCCACTTGCAAGCAGGATTCCAAACTTGAAGACACCCGTGAAGACGAGGAACTTGCAATACATCTATGAGGTAACCCGAAATCATGTAGATGAAAAATATTCTAACTTTGCTTTATTTTTTTAGTGTGATCCAGTTTCATTTGAAGAAGCAAGTTAGAATCAAAAATGGGTGAAGGCAATGGATGAGGAGATAGAAGCCATTGAGAAGAACGAGACATGATAGTTGATGGATCTCCCAGCAAGGAAGATGACCATTGGGGTCAAATGGGTATACAAAACAAAGTTCAACATCCAAGGAGAAGTTGACAGGCACAAGGCTAGAGTCATGGCAAAAGGCTACAAGTAGAAGTCAGGTATTGACTACCATGAGGTGTATGCACCTGTATCCCGACTTGACACAATCATGATGATCCTAGAACGAGCAGCTCATAAGGGTTGGAGTGTTTACTAGATGGACTTTAAGACTACCTTCTTGAACAACATGTTGGAATAAGAGGTCTACATAGACCAGCCACCAGGTTATGAATTGCAAGGACAAGAAGGCAAGGTCCTGAAACTGAAGAAGGCCTTGTATGGGTTGAAGCAAGCAACCCGGGCATGGTATTGTTGGATTGATGGCTATTTTCAAGAGATTGGGTTTGTTAAATGCCCATATGAGCACACCCTGTACCTGAAGACAAATGTAGAGGGTGAGATGATAATCGTCTGCCTGTATGTAGTTGATTTGATTTACACTAGCAACAACAATGTACTGTTTGACTAGTTCAGAACAGCCATGAAGAAGGAGTTTGAAATGACAGACTTAGGGCATATTAAATACTTTCTTGGCATTGAAGTTGACCAATCAGTAGATGGAATCTTCATTTCTCAAGGTAAGTATGCGAAGGATGTCTTGAAGAGGTTTAAGATGGACGATAGCAAACCTGCCATCACACCTGTTGCCACAGGTCTGAAACTGAGCAAGTTGGATTCTAGCAAAAATGTTGATCCAACTCTGTACAAGAGGCTAGTTGGTAGTGTGATGTATTTGACTACAACTTGGCCAGATCTGATGTTCAAAGTAAGCTTATCAGTCGGTTTATGGAGACTCCAAAGTACATGCACTAGAAAACAAGCAAAAGAATCCTACGCTATGTCAATGGGATGAGGAACCATGGAATATTTTATGCCAGATGAGACCAACTGGAACTGGTGGGCTACACAGATAGAGATTGGAATGGCAAAACTGGTGATCAAAAGAGCACTTTTGGATATGCTTTCCATCTTGGATTGGGAGCAGTTTCATGGTCATCCAAGAAGCAACCGATAGTTGCATTGTCCACTACTAAAACAGAGTATGTCACTACCATGTTAGCCACATGCCAGGTAGTATGGCTACGAAGAATTTTGGGTGAGCTGAATCATCCACCAGAAGGGACGACGACAATTTTTTATGACAACAATTTCGCCATAGTACTGTTGAAGGATCCAGTGTTCCATGGCAAGACGAAGCACATTGACATCTGGTATCATTTTATCAGAGAGCTAGTGAAATTTAACGAACTTCAGTTACTATTTTACAAGTCCAAGGAGTAGGTAGTTGATATTTTCACAAAACCTTTGAAGGAGGACTTCAACAGACTATGGGAAATTTTGGGTGTCAAAGTCTTTGTGAAATCTGGTTTAAAGGAGTGTGTTAGAAAATTAAACTAGATTTGATGTTGTTGTGTTATCTAACAGATCGGATCTCTGACATCTGAGCACCGAAATTTCAAGCATGCAAGTAGTTGGGTTTGCTCGACGATTGGTCAGAAACCTTACTTCCGCATTAAACTCTTGTTAGACGGTTGGTGAACTTTTCCTACCCCTGTCCTCATTTTCAGCTATAAATACCAATGCAGTTGGCATTTTGTAGAGGGTGAGCTAACGCCAAAATAGAACAAAAGAAAGTGGGTGAAGGAAGCAACAGCCTCCAGGAAATCCCTCTTGTGTTTATCCTGCAACTGTGTTGCAGATGTTTGTAATCACCTTGAGTAAAACATTGTAATCCACCTATTGTGATAAATATAATGTTCGTTTGTTACATTTCGCACCATCTTTGTTTTATTTATCTTAAGCCATTTCCCTGTTTCAGTCTCCTTGAGAGCGTAAATTCCAATTTCGCAGTATTTTTGGTCCGAAGGTAAACTTCGGGGCAATCTCATACGATGTAAGCTTGGGGTTCTCAACGTTCAGCTCTGAAGGCAAACTTCGGTGATTACTCCCCCGAAGACAAACTTCGGGGAGTTTTTGCTCCGAAGTTGCCACTTCACCCGAAGTGGCAGATTGGGCTCTTTTTGCCCCGAAGTGGTAGAGCCACTTCGCCCAAATCAGAAGATCGGGCTTTTAGCTGCCCCGAAGTGGCAGTTCGGCAGTTTTTCACCCGAAGTGCAGCTTCGAAGGCCTCTTTACCCGAAGCTACCGAAGCAGCCGTATCGCTGTTGAAACTTTCAAAACGGCAGTCTCGCTGCCAGGCCCGGTGAAGCAGCAGTCTCGCTGCTATTCTCAGCAAAGCTTCCGCCTCATAGCCTAATTCGAAGAACCTCCCATCTTGCCATCTGTTTTAACGAACCTCCCACCTCGCTGGTTGTCTTAGCGAATCTCCCATCTTCTCGTGGCTAAATCCATCGAAGCTTCCACTTTGGTGCTTGGTGGAGCGAAGCTTCAAACTTCTGCCGTATCGTGCAAGTTTTTTCGCTACGATGCGATTTGATTAAATTCCTTCAGTGGATTCCCAGGTTTGACATGGCTTTATGTTTTCATTTTTCTCTTATTGTGGATTTCTGTTTGCTACTTGTAATGGTGTCATTTCTTGCTAGACGCCTCCCCAACTCTCTCTTTCAGAAGTCAATTCATTAAAAATATTCAAATTCACATTCGGTTCTTAATATAAATCTTCTAAAAAGTAGATTCAAACTCTTACAATAACAAATGACTCAAATAAATTTCAGGATAACATCTAAGCTCTGATTTTTTGATGGTACAGCTTGTGGAAAACCTGCTGTAATTTCCTGAAGTAAACGTCAATGCATTAAACAAGGAAGGTCGTGGTGCAATTGACATAGCTTTCGAAGCTTCACAATCTGAGGACAACCGAAACTATGGCAGGATCGTAGAGATTCTCCAAGGTGCTGGATGTCTATAGGCCCTACCAAACCAAGTGGTCAGTCTTCACCTCAATCGGTGAATGAAGAGAGCCAAGTCGAGAGCGTGGACACGCTGGCGGCATCCCTCATTGCCACCATCACGTTTGTAGCCATCTTTCAAATTCCAGGCAACCTCGAGGACGACAAGAATAATTTACAGTACGAAGCTGCCAGATTAGCATTCGACAAACTCTTTAAGATGTTTCTATTCTGCAACACTATCGCCTTCTTCACCTCTATCACAATAGTCTTTACGTGGCTATTCAGTTTGTGATTGCAATCAAGGTTTGCCACAGATAGGAAGCGCTTTGCAATGTTGTCGGTGCTGAGCTTGGGATGCTCTCTCCTCTTTACAACCCTGGCCTTCTTAAGCGCAGCCTTCTTGGTTACAATACCGTGAGATCTCAAGTCTCGCAAGGCCCAACACCCAAAATAATATGGTGAATACATATCTATATCTCAAAACGTGTTCCTTTCTGCCTACCTTTCGTTGGTGGTGCTCTACTTTGTTCTGTTAGAAATATTAACCCAGATTTCACGCCTTCGCCAGACTGCACTTCAAATTTGGGCGAAGCTAGACTGCGCTCGCGTAGTTGGGGATCCCGACAAAAAGGTTTGACATGACATCGCACCTACCCTCTGACAGATGTGACATCTGACAGATCCGATCACCGTAGAAGTTAATGCCAGTTCGACGATTTAATGCTAGTTCAACGATTGGTCAGAAACCCTAGTTGAGGGCCTGTCAGAACCTATCAGAGGATAAACCCTATCCTCATCTCCCCGTGGCTATATAAAGTAGTTCAGGTCTTCAAATAGACGAGAGGCAGTTAGTGGAGAAGAAGAGCGAAGAATAGAGCAGAGAAAGGAGAACATTTTAGTGAGCAGAGTGGCTCATCTGATTAATGGTCGAGCAGTCGTCTCGACATTTCTCCTCTTAGTTTATCCTGTAGCTTTATCTGTAGATGTTGTTATTTTCCTCAGTTGAGGACTTTTGTAAATCTCATTTCATATAAATAAAGTTTGATGTTGTTTGAAGCATCTTTAGGGTTTACAGTTATTTTATGTGTGCTAAAGTTTCTTGCTCTCTGTACAAATCACCTCAGAGCGATTGTGTTCGGGTTCTATAAGTTAGAACTTAGATCCAAAACTTTCCTATCAGTTTTTGTGTTTCTCTCCTCCTAGCCAAGCAAGCAGTTGCCATAGCCACGCAATCCTTCTGAGCAGGAAATATTCCAGAGCCAAAGATTGGCTAAGTCCGAAAGAAGTATTTCGAGTTCGCTATCACAACCCGACTGCACCCGAGATCCGAGCGCAACCCGAGTGAGCAAGTGAAGCTTGAAGTTGAGTGTGGTCTACACTTCGCTATTTGTTGAGTGAAGTCCGCACTTCACCCCCGCAGTTTGCACTACACCATTTGGTGAGCAAAGTCCGCACTTCACCCCCGTAGTCCGTACTGTGCCCTTTGGTGAGCGAAGTCCACACTTCACCCTCACAGTTTGCACTGCACCGTTGGCTGAGCGAAGTCCGCACTTCGCCCCTGACTTTCGGACTTCGATGAGACTGTGCACTGTTCACACTTTGCCAGTTCAGACTTTGGTGATTAAGAAAATTAAAATAATTTCTTCAAATTGGTATCAGAGCTACTGATACCTTGATGCGAAGACTGAAGTAGAATGGCTTACACTAGAAACAATTTATAGTTGTAGATCTTGCGCTTCAATGGGAAAAATTATGATTACTGGAGCATCTAGATGAAGATCTTGTTCGAATCTCAGGAGTTGTGGGAGTTAGTCGAGATCGGCTACCTAGAACTGGCAAATGCAGCAGCACTGGCTGCCCTCTCTCAAGTAGAAAAGGATTTGTTGAAAGAGAACAAGAAGAAGGACCAAAAGGCCCTCTTCTACATCATGCAAGCAGTCGAGGAGTCCATCTTCCCGTGGATCGCATCAGCCACCAAAGCGAAGCAGGCCTAGGAAATTTTGGCCAGCTCGTACCAGGGCACCAATAAGGTAAAGTTGGTGAAACTGTAGATGCTCAGGAGGGAGTTTGAAAATTTGCATATGAGTGAGTCCGAGTCCATGAGTAATTTCTTCACCCGAACGATGGACATTATCAACCAGATGCAGTTGAACGGAGAAATTGTGCAGAGCCAGAGAATCGTGGAGAAGATTCTCAAAATTTTGCATGCCAAGTTTGACTTGGTTGTAATAGCAATCGAAGAGTCAAGGGATCTGACAACCCTCTCGACAGACGAAATCATGGGTTCATTGCAGACCCATGAACAGAGGCTAAGCCGGTCATCTTAGACCTCTTTCGAGCAAGCATTTAGGGCTTAGGTCTCATTCCGAGACAGCGACAGACAAGATTCCCACCATGGCGCCTCTAGTTCTCATGGAGGAAGAGGCAAAGGCAGATGTGGGAAATGCAATAAGCAATGAGGAAGGTCAAACCCTAGTGAAGGGGAGACCAACTGTAATTTCCATCAACAAGGTGGAAGAGGCAGTTCGAGAAATTAGCAAGTTGGATCTGGTCAGAAGAAGGACATGTCAAATGTCCAGTGCTATTTTTGTAAGAATTTCAGCCATTACATCTCACAGTGCAGAAAATGGATGGCCACGAAAAACCAGCAACAAGCCCATTACACGGATGAAACCAAAAATGCGATAGGAGGAAATGTGTTGTTGACTTGCAACATTGAGGAGGACTACCAGAAGAATGTCTGGTACTTAGACAGTGGGTGCAGCAACCACATGACCGGGAATAAGGAGATGTTCTCCCAACTGGATGAAATAGTCCAGTCTGAAGTGAATATGGGGAACAAACAATAAGGTTCCCATGATGGGGAAAGGAAAAATCCTCATCCGCACCAGGCATGGTGAACGGAAGCACATCTGTGATGTCTACTATGTGCCTAGCCTGAAGCATAACCTGTTGAGCATTGGACAGCTCATGCAGAAGGGACATACGGTCTAGTTCAAAGATGGAGCTTGCACCATCAGAGACAAGTCACATGGGCAGATTGCTATAGTGTCCATGATGAAGAACAAAATGTTTTCGCTGTAGATTTAGAATGAATCATTGATGTCTCTGAGTGCAGTTGTGAAAGATGCTACCTAGCTGTGGCATCTCATATTTGGTCACCTGAGCTTCAGTGGCTTGAATCAACTGCACAAGATGCAAATGGTGAAGGGTTTACCCCTTATTGAGCAACCGAACCAAGTTTGTGAAGGTTGCCTAGTCGGCAAGTAGCACAGGGATGCATTCCCTATAGGACAGTCTTGGAGAGCATCACGGCCATTGGAGCTGGTGCACTCAGACATTTGTGGTCCAATGCAGACCTCCACGTTTATCGATAACAAATACTTCTTAACATTCATAGATGACTTCATCCGAAAGACTTGGATCTATGCCATCAAGCTAAAGTTAGAAGCATTTTCCAAAAGTAGTTTTAGAGGTCATAGGTCAATTTGGAACCTTGATCTTTGCTCGTCCCACCCTGGGATGAATACAAAGTGGCACTCATCCCACCCAGGGATGAATAGCAGCATTCACCCCAGGGTGAGGCGAATAGAAAGTTTGACTGGAAAAAAGTCAAACCTCGATAACTCCGCTAGTTAACTAATG
>JAQPPZ010015044.1:0-17774 GCA_028583015.1 Wollemia nobilis
CAAAAATAATTTAATCAATTTAAATCTAATATTATAAAGTGAATGCATCCACTTTATACTAAAAATTTAAAACTTTCAAAACAACTTTTACTGTGACCATGAAAGATCACATTGTAATCAAATATTCAACTGAAAAAACTTTTAGCATTTCGTTGATTTCTCCTCATACGCGTGTTGCAGCGCAAATAAATAAAAGAGCTATTCGTTGATTTCTCCTTTTCGAGCGACGATTGCCACAATCTCCGAGTGCTCCAACAAAGTCCTCTGATCGTCAACCGCTTTCAATGAGTTTCCTACTGTCAAACGCCAAGTTAACAAAAAAAAGTGTTTTTGGATCTACCACGCATAGCTTCGCATTTACCCAGTGGGACCGCTGCCTATTTCACCGTCAATATCACCAGTGATGTGCCCATTCAGTTTCCGACGTGATGCACTATTAATTGGGCAAATTAATGGAGAAATGTCATCTTGGTGCCAGGATCAGTGCATCTCCAACATAATCTTTTCCACTCGCAACGAAATCGAGGGTGCCGATTACAACCAGCAACTATGAATCCTCTCCAAAAATATGTGTGCCCTGGTTTTAAACTACAAAGTTCACTATAACATCTCCTCCATTAAACCTTAGAAATTCTATTCATGACACAGAAAACACATCCACCTTTAAGCAAGCATTTAGAGGTGCAGCTGCTTCTCAAGCATTGTATGCATTGGAAGTACCAAGCTCAAGACAAGCTATTGGAGACATTCTCCCTTCTCAGGTATCTGAAGCAGGGGAAAAACTTACATTGAAACATGCTTTAAGGGGGTTGAGCCTTTCACGTTCATCTGAAGCAGCTGCTTTCTGAAACATATCAAGAGGAGCAAAAGAAGCAGATACTAAAAAGCAAATATCAAATGTTGGTGTTACCTCCCAGGCTTTGGAAGCAGCTATTGGAAAACAACAATCACATGGAGCAAGCTCTTCTCAGAAGTTAGAAGTTGGTAGTTTGGGAACTGCAAAGAATGAAATCACTGGTTCTAATGCATTTGAAGGAGGCTCATTGAAAGAGATGTCTTTGTCAGTCACTCACCTACCGTCGGCTTCGGTTTGCAATGTGCCATGTTTTTGAGCCCTGAGATAAGGATTGT
The DNA here is from genome assembly GCA_028583015.1 of Wollemia nobilis. Lineage (NCBI taxonomy): Eukaryota > Viridiplantae > Streptophyta > Pinopsida > Araucariales > Araucariaceae > Wollemia > Wollemia nobilis. The sequence continues at coordinate 1,132 of JAQPPZ010015044.1, forward strand.
ATTACATTCTAGGTAAATCCAGCAATAGCGATTTGGTTTCCTATCTAAAGATAATGTAGGCAATCTTGAAATTGAGGTGGGAATTTTTTTTTTTTGAAATGATAGGCTGGTGGGAAATTTTTAACAAACTGGCATCTCTGCAGCATCTATGTGCAACAACATCCAGTTCAATGAAAGCACGTGCACACGAAATTAAGGCCGACAGAGCGGTGAAAAAATCATGATCCTACTAGCAATGATATTTGATTAACCGCCTCGGTGCGCAAGCTTACAATGGTGGTATAATAAGGCTAAAATAGCTGTAAAAAGTGCTCTTCGATGACTGTAGAAATTGATGTATACAGGACTCAATAACTATCTACTACACGGATACCCTTAAAAAAAATCAAACCAGACCCTAAAGTCCCCAATATCACAACTATGCAATACGGACTTTTCAAGACTTTCACGAAAAAACTTTCTCACAAGGAACAGGGGTGGGGAGATAAAAAATCAAAAACTAGAAAGGAGAAAGGGAGTTTCTGGTTTCTGATCCACTCAATGAGTGGAGAGCATACTCCCCGACTCCATCCTAAAAAAAAACCCCAAAAATCCCACAGGCGGATCTCACCGCTCTGATACCAGATGTTGGGACTGAAACTGATGGGATTGTTTTATTGATACAAATGGTTACAATATATAGGCATAAGCCTATATGAAATGCATGACACTTGTCAAGTGAAACTGACAAGTGTCAAAACAGAGGCATAGTGCACTTTAATTCTAACACTAACTTTAAATAAAATGCAGCTTAAAATTTTATTTTGGACCACAAAAAATAGTAAATGAATTGAAACGAGGAATGAGAAATATATTTTTTGAAAATAAAAAATTCTCAAGCATGAAACAATTTCAATTCATATATTTTAACAATGAAGATTTTGCTAAGAAAAAATGGATAAAAAACTAACTTATTGCATTATAATCAAGCAAGTTAGTCAAATAAAAATCCAAACAAGTGAACCAGATCCTTAGAACCTTCAAGAGAGAATGCCTGTAAAATCTATCCTGCTCTGGTACCATGTTAGAATTTCACAATAATAGATATGCAAAGCATTACACAAAAGATGAAGGTAAGAGTGGAACTAATTGATTTATTCCAAGGATCAACTTTGTATAAATAGCAGAGTTGATCATTGAGAGTCGTTGGATTACAACAACTCATCATAACTAATGAAGATACCACTAAGACACATGGAGGAGTGGAAACTCAAGTGTCTATCCTAGTGGAACTTAAGAGAATATTCTCTTATTCTAACAAAATCACCATCTGCATGCGTAATTTTTATTAAATAAAACAATAAGGTCAAATGTGATTGATATTTCAATTAAAACATTAAACTTAAGAAAACCTAAACTTTGTAACAATGGATGGCGTCCTTCCATGCACCAAATATGTTCTTTAATTATCCAATATATCTTCTCTCCTGATCTTATCTTTCTAATATGTCCAACCCTTTTTCTTGGTTTCCAATGACCTATTTATAATTTAAAATTTTGTTCGTTCATTCCGTTCTACAATTTAAAACGGATTTTATAATTATATTATTCTCTTTGTTTTCCACTCCTTTGTTCGTTCAATATGTTCTACATTATATTGAAAACCTGCAAAACCAACACAAAACTTTTTATAATAATATACTTTAAATATTTTAATTAAATCATTTACAATAAAATTTGAAATAAAAATATTCAAAATGAACTTTAAATATTTTAATTAAACTTTAAAATGATTGATTTAAAACATTAAAATTATGTACTTTAAATATTTTTATTAAAACATTTACAATACACTTTGAAATAAAAACATTCAAAATGAGATTTAAATATTTTAATTAAACTTTAAAATGAATGTTTTAAAATATTAAAATTATGTACTTTAAATATTTTAATTAAAACATTTATAATACACTTTGAAATAAAAACATTCAAAATGAACTTTAAATATTTTAATTAAACTTTTAAAATGAATGATTTAAAACATTAAAATTATACTCTAAAGTATTTTATTTAATGATTTTAAATGATTTATTTTAAATATTAATTTTTTTTTTTTAAATTAAAACATTTAAAATCACAATTATCAAATCTTGAGATTTTCAAAAGAAGATCAACAAAACAAAATAACAACCAATTGAATGATGTCAACACTTCAAAAACAAGCATCAAAAGCTTCAAAAATTTAGTGGGTCCCAAATATTGGGGTCATTGTGAAGTGGTCACAACAAATGGTGACTCTACTGGGAAATGTTCCTAAACATTTCAGACTTAAGAACAAAATTCTGAAATCAACAAAACCTAAATATTAGAAAAGTGAGCATCAATAATATCCAAATAATGTGAACATACAACATCAATCTAAAACAACTAAAACATTTGCCTCTACTCGGTGTGTGCTCTATAATTCATTTATTTTCCTGATACTATCCAGATTTCTATCATCAGTTTTGTAGTTAGGCTATAAAAATTTGCTCTTTTAAGTGCACTTCTACATTGCTCTCTTCAAGATATTGCTCTATTGTCGGCTAGGCGTTTATAGCCTAGTAGATATTATCTGAATCTTCCAAATATTAGGTGAATTTTACATTTTGTATTTTTATTTATTTCAGTATAGACCTAGCTCCACTTCCAGTCACACGTCTATAGCCCTAGTGAAGGTTATCTAGACTATGGTGATTAATTTGGCTTTAATTTCCATTGCTTTGCTTTGCTTGTGTTTTATTCAAGCTTTATATTGCTTTTGCAAAATTCATCTTCCACTTGGGTTAGAGATCAAGTAAGGCTAAAAATTGAGTTCATTGGATTTTCACCTTAATCTGCAAAACTAAATAATTTCATCTTTCAAGAATTCAAAGAATATTTTTTTTGTGTTGCAGTATTTGTGGAGTTTTTCAAAATGTTTTCAGTATTCCAAGTTTGACTAGCTTGTTCCAAATTCATAAGGATATATACTAATCATATCACTTTCCTTTTCTTCAAGTTTTGCATACTTTCAAAATAAGTAATTTTGTCTTAAATGACTCAAGAAAAATACCAAATGAAATCATCAAACTTTTAGTGTCCATATAACAACTACCTCAATCAAGAGGACAAAACTAAAAATTTCTCAAAGCTAAGTGACAAAATTAGTAAAATGAATTGAAATTCAAAATTTGGCCTAAGACAACTTATTTACAAAACAAACATAAGACAAACATCTAAAATTTCACAAACAATAGAACATCAACAAATAGGAGATGACTAACAACACAAAATCATCAAAACTATATACCAACAAATTTGCAAAACCAAAATGTACAAAATTGATTAAGCAAGTAAGCACCTGCTCTCTAAACTTGACAATATTTACCAAAACAACAAATAACATCACGACAACCACCTAGGTACAAAAAGCAAAACAAAACACAAAATCCAATAGGCTATTTACAAAAATATACACTATGTACAAGATGTAAAAAATATATTCCCTCATTTCCTTGGATCCCAAACATGATTAGCACACTTTAAAAGACATAGATCCTAATATGCATGCCAAACTTTACATAGAACCAACCAAAACAACCTTAAGAATAGCAATGCAGTCTTCATTTTACCTTTTTTACCCCACCAATTTGATTCAAGGTTTTTAGAAATTCCATGTTTAGTATTTGATTCATTAAACTCACAAGTGAAAACAAGATCTTCAATTATATTTTTCTTACTTAATGAAATGTATACTTCAAAACCTAATCTACCATTCTGACTTGAATTCTCATTTTCACAAGCATATATCTTTAAAATAAGAAGCTACTTTTGAAAGTTTTAAAATCAAGTCATCATTTATATCTCTAAGCCAATCATACTCATGCAACAATTTACAAGAATATAGTCATGATGGCATCGGGTCTAGCACAGAGAGTGCATGCTCGTGATGTTTTTTCATCTGAAAATGACTGGAAGGAACAAGATTTTCTAGTGCATGTCAGGAACCGCTTGTTAAAGAACAATGGATGTTTGGAAGGATGTGATGCCAGGCTAGTTTTAGTGGTTCAACCATACTCGGTGGTGGAAGATGTGGAGTATCTAACCAAACATGCCCTTATTGGCAATTTTTTCGGCATCCAAATTTCTCTCCCCTTTGTGGAGGCTTGGGTCAGGAAAAATTGGAATCTTGAAGGCGATGTGGAGGTGATGTTGAGTGCGAACAACTATTTTATGGTGGTTTTCTATTGTATTGCAGATCGTAACAAATAATTTTAAGGGAGTACTTATTTCTATAACCAAGTGGGACTATTTATTAAACCCTTGCATGTGAATTTCAACCCGTCAGAGGAGCAGTCATTGCGGGTTCCAGTATGGGTGCAGCTTCCATGGCTCCCATTGAAATTCTGAAGAACTGATATCTTGCATAATATTGCCCTTATTTTTGGGAAGCCGGTTGGACCATCACAATAGAAAATGGATAAAAAGGTAATCTTTGTTGCTCGTATTTGTGTTGAAATTGACATAAATAATCCTATTCCATATTCTATTGAAATACAATTTGGATCAACTACATGGGTTCAAAAACTTGACTATGAAGATCTTCAATTGCATTGTCGGATTTATCATGAATATGGCCACCTACAAATAAAATGCCCAAATTTTGTCCCACCTGTGGCTTCAAATCCTAGGCCCTATCGATATAGATAAAGCTTGGATAAAGGAAAATCCTTGATAAAGGAAGGGGAATAGGATAAGGAAGGTTTTGTTCCAGTAAAAGCCCAAAACGGAGGATGAAGGGCAAAGAAATACAATAAGGATAGCCAGCCAGATGCTCTACTCAACCATTTTTAAATATTAGATGATCTTGATCAGTGTATGGAGATACTTGAAACATCGCTACTTGATGCAAATATAACAAGGTTGAATCAGATGTCTCTTCTTGAGGGGGAACTTAAGGAATCAGATCTAGGGGGTTTAAATGAAGAACAAAGGGCTTTGGATCTGAGTATAGGGGACATGGATGGGTCTAGCCCTATAAGGAAAACTATTTTGGAAAGTGGTACAGATTTAGTTATGCCCTCTCCTACTTAGGCACTGATGCAGTCATCCTTGGACTACAAAACTCCTATGATTTTGGATTGTAGCAAAAAATAATTAAAAAAAAAATGGATAAGAATATGAAGGTGGGTTGGAAGAAGGACCAGGATAAAATTAAGTTAATGGGGAGACTTTGGTGGATTCAGGCTTGGTGAGAACATTGAACTCCCATTTTTATAACCCCCAAAAATAATTATCCTCTCATGGAATGTAAGGGGGTTGAACAACATCCCCAGACAAAAATTTGTTTGTGATTTGGTTCGAGTGCATTCTCCTAATGCGGTGTTTATTCAGGAGACTAAATTGGCTATTGATAGTATGTTCAATATTGCTCCCAAGTTGTGGATAAGGGGGAAATGCCAGTGTATTGGTGCATGTGGATATGCTGGTGGCATCGCTTGTTTATGGGATCCGGTTAAGATATCCCCTCTTACTTGGATTTCCAGCAGATGGTCTATTTCAATGGTCGGGCATTATAATGAATTTGGTGAAACCATCCTACTTACAAATGTGTATGCTCCCATTGATTACAACGATAAAGTGAATTTGTGGAAGCACATTTGCTTTGTGAGAATTTTGGTTTCCCTGTACCCATGGATTTTAGCTGGAGACTTCAACTCTATCACTTGTTTGGAGGAGAAATGTGGTGGGGTGGACCATCTCGAGCCTTTTTCTTCTGTCTTAAATGCTCATATCCAGGCCCTAAAATTGGTTGTCATCAAGCCAGATAATGGGATCTTTACTTGGCACAATAGAAGGTGTGGGGAAGCTTCCATCTCAGAGAGACTGGATAGGTTTTTTATATCCAGTTATTCGATGGGTAATAATAGAAGTGCTAGTTCTATGATTTTGGAGGGTAGGGGATCTGATCATTGACCTATAAAACTCTCTACTTTGGAGTTAGGGCTAAAAAATAATCCCTCTAAGTTTCAACTTATGTAGCTTCGTGATACTAAGCTTCATTATTTCATGCAAGGCTGGTGGACCACTGGCAAACCTCCTCATGGCACTGCTATGTATTCCTTTATGAAGCGACTACAATTTGTAAAATATAAATTGAAGAGATGGAATAGACTAAATTTTGGGAACCTTTCCTTGGCTAAGCTGGAAAATCTTAGGAGGATGGAAGAAGCTTCAAGGAATATTAGAGATCAGGGATTCACGAAGGAGCTTCTTGTTGAGGAATCTGAGGCTGCGAAAGACCTTGTTGAATGGGAACTGAGGGAAGAATTTTTTTGAAAATAAAAAGCTCGAGTATATTGGCTTTAGGAAGGGGATAGGAACACAACCTTCTTTTATAACTCAATTAAGGCTCACCATAATGGTAACCTAATTACCTCTCTTGTGAATTCTCAGGGTGCCCTACTCTCTTCTTTCAGGGATATTTTAGAAGAGACTAAGAGGTATTTTCCCTCTCTCTTCAAGGAGGACTCCCTATCAGATGATGAAAATATTGTATTAAATATGAAAAAAGGAAAATCCCCAGACCCAGATGGATTCCCGATTGAGTTTTATCAAGAGTTTTGGGATTTAACCAAATTTGATCTTTTGGAGGTGGTCCATGAGTCCCAAAAGAACAAACAGATGCTAAGGGACCTAAATGCTACCTTTGTGGTTCTTATACCCAAAAAAAAGGGAGCAAATTCCTTGGATATGTTCAGGCCTATTACCCTCTGCAATGTTGTGTATAAGATCATCACAAAAATTATTGCTGAGAGGCTGAAGATATGGTTGAGCAAAATCATCTCTAAGGAGGAAGGTGGGTTTGTTGTTGGCCGACAAATATTTTATGGGGTTGTTATTGCTATATAACCTATTCACTTGATTGAAACTTCTAAGGAGAAAACTATGTTCATTAAGTTGGACATGACCAAAGCCTATGATCAGGTCATATGGTCCTTTCATCAAAAATTTCTTGCTGCTTTTGGATTTGAGAAGGAATGGATTAGATGGGTGATGAGTTATGTTTCTTATTACTCATTGTATGTTCTTGTTAATAATGAGCCATCAGAGCTGTTTGAGGCCTCAAGGATATTGAGGCAAGGAGATCCTTTATCTCCTTCTTTTTTTATCATTATGGCGGAAGGGTTGGGAATATTTCTCAAGTCTCAAGTCATGCAGAGTATCATTCAGGGGTGGAAGTGGGATAGTAGTTTGCCACCTCTTTACCACCTTCAATTTGTTGATGATACTTCTTTTTTGGGAGTTGCCACTATCAGGAAAGTTGGCAATATTAGACAGTCTCTTGACATATATCTTGGTGCTTCTAGACAATTGATTAATGAGGACAAGTCTTCTATTTTCTTCTTCAATACCCCTCCTCTTATTCAATCCAGGATTGCTCGCATTCTAAGATTCCAGGTTGGGACTCCCCCATTCATTTATCTTGGTATTCCAATTTCATCTCATCCTCTACCTAGATCTTCTTGGAAATATATTCTTGATAAGTTTAGAAGGAAATTGAATCACTAGAATTTCAGATGGCTATCCACTGCAGGTAGAGTGCTGCTTTTAAAATATGTTGTTCAAGCTTTACCCATTTATAGATGTTTTGTACAAATAGCTCCCTCTCACTTCATCAAGGACATGGATGCTTTGTCAAGATAGTTTTTATGGTCTGGAAAATTTGATCAATCTAAATGGAGTTTGGCTAGGTGGGATTCTATATGTAGGATGATGTAAGAGGGAGGACCTGGGTTGCGACAGACAAATATTTTTGGGTAGGCTTTGGCTACAAAACTTTATTGGAGATGATGTACCTCTCAAGATCAGATTTGGGCTAAAATATTATCTTGTAAATACTTGAGAGGTATTTCTGAGGCTGAGATCCCTAGAGTTAGCTTGGTTGGGAAATTTTCTGTTATCTGGGACACTATAAAAATATGAGCTAATTTAATCAAGTAGGGTTTGTTCTAGATTTGCAATCAGGGATCAAATGCTCTTTTTTGGGAGGATTCTTGAGATGGCCACCCTCCTATCTTGAATCAATATCCTAGGTTACGTTCCCTAAGCATTTTTTTCTTGTAAGCAGGTTGGTATCATGTGGACTTTAAAAAAATCTAGTCTTTTGAAAATATGGAGATGTACAGGTGGAAGTATCAACAAGAATAGCCCCAGGGGGGACTGGCCAAGGACAGAGAGGTGGTCACTCTTATTATTATGAGGAGACCTTGTTCTTCATTGAGGGATAAAGATATTCTAGCTTGGAACCCTGATACTAAGGGAACCTACTCGATAGCCTATGGTTATCAGGTTCTTGATAAGCAAAAGTATGGGAGTCTTCTTGTCACTTGGTGTAAAAAGGTGTGGAACAAATTTTCCTAGCCAATATGTAACTTCTTTCTCTGGTTGGTAGCTCGTAATAAATGCCTCACTTGGGATAATGTGAGGAAGAGGGGATTTTAGGGTCCCTCTTTTTGTTTCCTTTTGAAGAACACAAGCTTATACTGAGAGGGGGGGTGAACAGTATAAGACCTCTTTCTACTTTTTCTTTCGATTCAAATTGCAGTTCAAGATTATGCAGTGAATATATAACAGCATCAAAATAGAAATCAAAGCAATGCACAGAATATCATCCACAATAGAGACACAAAAATTTACGTGGTTCACCCAACACGGGCTACTCCACGGATAAAATTTTTACTAAATTTTATCACTTCAAATTCTAGGAAACATGTCCCGATTACAAATTTTATGGGCACCAACCCAAAGGAGATACCTTCCCCTAGCTCTGCTTAATCTGGTGATCCTCTAAAGAACCTCTGCCTTAGCAGCCCTTAGCAAGTGGAACTCTATCCACAGAAGACACTTGTCTTCCCTGCTCTGGCTGGAGACCTCTGTCCTCAACTCTATCACCACGTAGTCGATCCTCTTATCTGCACCAAAACATAGTCCTTCGATCTGGCACTATTGTCCTTGAACTTGCACCTCTGTGAAATTACAGCACTTGATCAAATATCCACTTATGCACCTCTGTGCAAACACAACAACGTCTTTGCACACTCTGCTCTTCTGTGATCGAACTTCTCCTTGCACTCTGCTTCTACGAAATTCACACTTCGAACGCACACTTGATCTATCATTAAAACTCTCCAAGCAGCCCTCCTTTTATACTAACAATCTCAAGATTGAAACCTTGATCTTAGTCGGTTGCATATCCCTAAAACAATGTCGTCTGCAAAACCCTATGCTGCATCGGCCCAGATTTAACTCTGTTGGCTTCACTGCTTCTATAGCTCTCTTGTAGTTCTTGGCGCGAAACTTCAACATGTTGCAATATCGTGACATTTTTACAGTCGTACACCTTCTAGAGCCTGTTGTCATGAAATTGCGACACCTTGGCCTTTGTCTACTTCCTTTGTGCTTCTGTCATGAAATCGTGACACCTTTGCCTCTTGCTGACGTCATCACACTTATGTCGTGAAATTGTGACACTTTAGTCTTCATGGCCTTCCTCTCAGCTTCTGTCGTGAAATCGTGACACCTTTGCCTCTTGCTGACATCATCACACTTCTATCGTGAAATCGTGACACTTTAGTCTTCATGGCCTTCCTTTTAGCTTTTGTCGTGAAATCATGACACTTATGAATTTTGTTGATGTCATCTGCACTCTGTCACAAAATCATGATGCTTTCGCCTTCGAGCTCTTCCTTTTTCAATTCGTCACAAAATCGTGACGCTTCTTCTATTTAAGACTTGCTAACTATTTTTGTCACAAAATTGTGACACTTTCTCCAACTACAAGCTACCAACACAACCTGTCGTGAAATCGTGACACTTTCTGCATCCGTACAACTTCTTTGTAGCCTATCACAAAATTGCGACACTTCTCCTTTCAGGCTCTTCTCTTTGCTGCATGTCACGAAATCACGACAGTCCTCAATTCGACCTCTATAGCATGTCATGAAAATGCGATAGCCCTTACTTGGAACTTTGCATCATGTCACGAAATTGCGACAGTTCCTGAATCACTTTCTCTCTCTTCAATCTTGTCGTGAAATCATGACAGTTCACACTGTGGACTTTCTCTTCTACAACATGTCATGAAATCACGACACTTTCTTGTCCTTATAGCCTCCTTTGTAGAATGTCGTGAAATCGTGACATTTTTCTTTCTCTGCCTTCCTGCACTGTCCGAGTCACGAAAATGCGACATGTCGCGAAATCATGACAGTTTTGCCTGCTTTGTCTCTGCCTTCCTGCATGTCGCAAAATCATGACACATTTGCCTGAAATTTCTCTCTCCTCAAACATGTCGTGAAATCGTGACAGTTTTTCCAGCCGCCTGCATACTTTTTCTAACTTGTCTTTTTCTTGATCTTTTGCAACTGGGCTACCCTGAACTTCTTGGAAACTCACTATCCATGCTGAAACCTTCATCAAGACACATTCTTTGACATCAAACCAAATTGCTTCAAGACCTTCTTGACATCAATGACAACATCTACACTTAGAGTAAAGGCAATGTACCCAAAATTGCCAACAATCTCCCCCTTTGTCATTGATGGCAAACCTTAACTGAAAACAAAAGTCAAGAGCCAAAACTGAAAACAACTGATCCAACAACTGAGAATCTGCCTTTGAATTTTTTGCTCCCCCTGACTTGAAGCTCTCTTCTTCATTATGAAGCTCTCCCCCTTACTCATATCTCTCCCCCTTTGTCATCAATGGCAAAGGGTCACCTTTGGGGCTTGGGACTAAGAATGAGCCTCTTAGCTTAGTCCCTCCCCCACCTCCTGATGAGGTGATTAATTTTGGGGTGGGAGTACAACTCCCAATTTCTCCCTTAGATACTCAAATGTATCTCTTGGAAGAGGTTTTGTGAAGATATATGCAATCTGCTCTTTAGTAGACACATATTCTACCTTGACCTGCTTCTCTTGCACTTTCTCCCTTAGAAAGTGATACTTGATGGAGATATGCTTTGTCCTTGAGTGCATTACCAGATTTTTGGAAATACTTATGGCACTAGTATTATCACAAAATATGGAGATGGGTTCTTCATGCTTGACTTTGAAATCCTCCAAGGTGGTTTTCATCCATAGAACTTGACTACACCCAGCCACTGCTGCTATGTATTCAGCTTCTGTCGTAGATAAGGAAACTGAAGGTTATTTCTTACTTAGCCAAGAAACTAAACTCTTTCCCAGAAAGAATGCTCCACCACTGGTACTTTTCCTGTCATCATTACTACCTACCCAATCTGCATCTGTATAGGCTGTGAGAGTGAAATCATCACCTTTGGGATACCAAAGCCCAAAGTCCATAGTGCCCTTCAGATATCTGAATATCCTTTTAACTGCTATAACATGAGAATCTTTTGGAGTAGCCTGAAATCTAGATACTAACCCAACAGCCTGCATGATATCTGGTCTGGTAGCTATAACATATAATAAACTGCCAATCATCGATCTGTACAATTTTTGATCTGCAACTGGAGATTCATCATCTTTACTCATCTTGCACCTCGTAGTCATTGGAGTACATACGGGTTTGTTGTCCATCATCCCAAATTTTTTTAACATTTCTTTGATATACTTTCCTTGAGAGAGAAATATATCATCTTTTGATTGAGCAATCTTAAGACCCAAAAAAAATGATAGCTCTCCAATCATAGACATCTCAAATTCCTTCTGCATGGTGTTAGCAAAATCTTTGCACATCTGGGTATTATTTCCCCCAAAAATGATATCATCAACATAGACAACTACAATTAGCATATCACTACCTTTATCCTTAATGTACAAATTGCTATCTGCCATACCTTTCCTGAAACCTTGCTCATGAAGGTACCTGTCAAGTCTTGAGTACCAAGCCCTAGGTGCTTGCTTTAACCCATACAAGGCCTTTTTTAGTTTACACACATAGTCCGATTGATCTAAGAGAGACACGCCTTCTGGCTATTCTACGTAGACTTCTTCATCCAAAACTCCATTTAAAAAGGCTGATTTCACATCCATTTGATACACCTTGAATGCTTTGAAACTTGAAAGAGCCAAAAACATTCTGATGGCTTCGATACAAGCAACAGGAGCAAACGTCTCTTCGAAATCAACACCTTCTACTTGAGCATAACCTTTGCAAACCAACCTGGCTTTGTTTCTGACAATCTTTCCATCCTCATTGAGTTTATTTCTGAATATCCATTTTGTGCCAATGACATTCTTGTCCTTAGGTCTTGGAACTAAGTCCCAAGTTTCACTTTTCTCTATTTGATTTAGCTCTTCATCCATAGCTTTTACCCAAAATTTATCTGCACATGCATCACTGAAATCTTTTGGCTCAATCTGAGATAATAATGAAATATTTGTAGAATCGTGAGACGGAATGACTCTTCTTCTAGTTTGTCTGCTATTTGGATCACCAATGATCAAATCTTTGGGATGATGTTTCTGAACATATCATGACGATGTTTTGGGAAGCAGCTACTGTTTTTCCTCTTCTCCATCTGAAACCTCTCTGAATTCTTCTTGATAGATTTCATCACTGATTTCCTTGACATGTTCTCTTATCCTTGTCTTTTCATCAACTGTTACATTTATGCTCTCTACGACTGTATGCATTCTTTTGTTGAAGCATCTGTAAGCCTTGCTTCTGCTGGAATAACCAAGAAAAATTCCCTCATCACACCTAGGATCAAACTTACCCAAATTCTGATCTTCCCTTCTGATGAAGCACTTACTCCCAAACACTTTGAAATGTTTTACTGTAGCTGGTCTTCCTTTCCACAACTCATAAGGAGTTTTATGATGATTTACTCTAAGTTGGGCCCTGGTGAAAATGTAGAATGTTGTACTGACTGCCTCTTTCCAGAACCCATATGAAAGTTTTGACTCATTTAACATAGCTCTAGCCATATTTTCAATAGTTCTATTTTTTTTTCAACTACTCCATTTTGTTGAGGAGTTCTTGCTGCTGAATATTCTCTTTTAATTCCCTATTGCTCATAGTATTCCACAAATTCATTTGAGGTGAACTCTCCTCCTCTGTCCGATCTCAAGCATTTGATTCTTTTTTCAGTATCATTCTCAATCATTTCTTTGAAAGCTTTAAATTTTTCAAAAGCTTCTAATTTTTCTTTGAGAAAGGTCACCCAAGTCATTGTAGAATAATCATCTATAAACAACATGAAGTAGCTTTCTCCCTGAATGCTCTAAGTTCTGGTGGGGCCACATAAATCAGTATGAATGAGATCTAATGGTTTTGAAGAAGTATACCCTTTTGATTTAAAACTGGTTCTGGTCTATTTTCCATGTTGACAAGGACCGCAAATGGTGTTATGGGGCCTTTTTATTTTGGGCAAGTCTCTAAATGCTTTCTTGTTACTAATGTTGACAAGATTATCAAAGCTCAAATGCCCCAATATTTTATGCCATAACCAACTCTCATCTTCTTGAGTTAGAAACCACTTTTCCTTTTTTATCTCACTAAGCATGTAAAGATTGTTTGGAGTCCTTGTAGCACTAGCAATGAGTTTTCCATTTTTTTCTTTACGAATCTCACATCTATCTGAAAAGAAAGATACTATGTGTCCTTGATCACAAAGTTGACTCACACTTAGAAGATTATGTCTTAGACCTTCTACATAAAGCACATTTTTAGTTTTAGATTTCCCATCCAAGCTAAGAGTCCCTTTACCACAAATTTTTGCAGACCTGTTATCTCCAAAACTAACTGTTCCTCTGTTTGTGTTTTTTAAGACCAAAAACTTTTCCTTTTCACCAATCATATGTTTTGAACAACCACTATCAAGATACCATTTCTCTACTTTGTCTTGAGCATGAAAAGCAGTTTGAACTATCATTGACTTAGACTTGATCTCAATTCTCTTTTTAGTGAACTTAAGGCTAGGTCTATCCAAACTGCACATCCTTGCTATATGCCCAACATTCTTGCAATTGTAACATATGACATTTTTATCCAAAAGAGGTGCAAAAGAGTTAACATTTTCCTTACTATGGCTATTCACGGATTTAATGCAATGTATAGCTTTGTGACTAAATTTATTACAAGAAAAACAGTAGCCATGGAAAGTATTATGTAACCTGTTTTGATGCCTTGGATGATTGTTCTTCTTGTGATCAACTGGAATCCATCATTCTTCAGGCTGAAAATTGATCTTGCTATCTCTTTTTCCTATCATGATTCTTGAGAACAGAACTCTCTTCCCTGAAATTCTTAAAGCCCAGAAGAATTCACTTTAGAGATCGAACTTAACCTCTTCATCCTTTTTTGAAACTGTATGTTCTTCTGAAATATCCTTCTCCAAGTTGTTATGCTTTTTCTAGAGAGACCCGCTCTGATAACAATTGAAGAACACAAACTTATACTGATAGGGGGGTGAACAATATAAGACCGCTTTCTACTTTTTCTTTTGATTCAAATTATAGTTCAATATTATGCAGTGAATATATAACAACATCAAAACAAAAATCAAAGCAATGCACAGAATATCATCCACAATAGAGACACAACAATTTACGTGGTTCACCTAACGCGGGCTACTCCACGGATAAAATTTTTACTAAATTTTATCACCTTAAATTTTGGGAAACATGTCCCGATTACAAATTTTATGGGCACCAACCCAAAGGAGATACCTTCCCCTAGCTCTGCTTAATCTAGTGATCCTCTAGATAACATCTACCTTAGAAGCCCTTAGCAAGTGGAACTCTATCCACAGAAGACACCTGTCTTCCCTGCTCTGGCTGGAGACCTCTGTCCTCAACTTTATCACTGCATAGTCGATCCTCTTATCTACACCAAAACATAGTCCTTTGGTCTGGCACTATTTTCCTCGAACTTGCACCTCTGCATAATTACAGCACTCGATAAAATATCCACTTATGCACCTCTGTGCAAACACATCAACAACGTCTTCGCACACTCTGCTCTTCTGTGATCGAAATTCTCCCTGCACTCTGCTTCTATGAAAGTCACACTTCGAACGCACACTTGATCGACCATTAAAACTCTCCAAGTAGCCCTCCTTTTATACTAACAATATCAAGATTGAAACCTTGATCTTAGTTGGCTGCATATCACTAAAACAACGTCAGTTGCAAAACCCTATGCTGCGTCGGCCCAAATTTAACTCTGTTGGCTTCACTACTTCTATAGCTCTCCTGTAGCTCTTGGCACGAAACTTCAACATGTCATGATATCATGACATTTTTATAGTCGTACACCTTCTATAGCCTATTGTCATGAAATCGTGACACCTTGGCCTTTGTCGACTTCCTTTGTGCTTTTGTCACAAAATTGTAACACCTTTGCCTCTTGCTGACGTCATCACACTTCTGTCGCAAAATCGTGACACTTTAGTCTTCATGGCCTTCCTCTCAACTTCTGTCATGAAATCACGACACCTTTGCCTCTTGCTGACGTCATCACACTTCTATCATGAAATCATGACACTTTAGTCTTCATGGCCTTCCTTTCAGCTTTTGTCGTGAAATCACAACACTTATAAATTTTGCTGATGTCATCTACACTTTGTCGCGAAATCATGACGCTTTCGCCTTTGAGCTCTTCCTTCTTCAATTCATCGTGAAATCATGACGCTTCTTCTGTTTAAGACTTGCTAACTTTTTCTGTCATGAAATCGTGACACTTTCTCCAATTGCAAGCTACCAACTCAACCTGTCGCGAAATTGCGACACTTTTTGCATCCGTACAACTTCTTTGTAGCCTGTCACGAAATTGTGATGCTTTTCCTTTCAGGCTCTTCTCTTTGCTGCATGTCACGAAATTACGACATTCCTCAACTCGACCTCTGTAGCATGTCACAAAAATGCGACAACCCTTACTTGGAACTTTGCATCATGTCGTGAAATCACGACAGTTCCTGAATCACTTTCTCTCTCTTCAATCTTGTCGTGAAATCATGACAGTTCACACTGCAGACTTTCTCTTCTGCAACATGTCACGAAATTGTGACACTTTCTTGTCTGTACAGCCTCCTTTGTAGAATGTCACGAAATCGTGATATTTTTCTTTCTCTACCTTCCTGCACTATCCGAGTCGCAAAAATGCGACATGTCACGAATTCACGATAGTTTTGCCTGCTTCGTCTCTACCTTCCCGCATATCGCGAAATCATGACACATTTGCCTAAACTTTCTCTCTCCTCAAACATGTCACGAAATCATGACAGTTTTGCCAACGCTTTCTCTCTCTTGAAACATGTCGCAAAATCACGACAGTTTTTTTAGCCGCCTGCATACTTTTTCTAACTTGTCTTTTTCTTGATCTTTTGCAACTAGGCTACCCTAAACTTCTTGGAAACTCACTGTCCATGCTGAAACCTTCATCAAGAAACATTCTTTGACATCAAACCAAATTACTTCAAGACCGTCTTGACATCAATGACAACATCTACACTTAGAGAAAAGGCAATGTACCCAAAATTGCCAACACCTTTGTAGTAAGAATGAGGATGACTCTTCTCATTTATTTTTCCAATTCTCCTTTGCCAGAGGCATTTGGCACTGTTGGTAGAGCACCTGGAACCATCAATGTTTTCATGTGCTATCCCTGGTGGA
>JAQPPZ010015046.1:0-18137 GCA_028583015.1 Wollemia nobilis
CCTGGAACCTCCTAGCCATAATCTGAAGAGTGGTTCAGAACTTAACGGATCAACCATTGCACCTGGCCTAGGGGAGCACCCTACTTTGCCAGTTATACAAAGATTTGTATCAGATTACTGACCAGAGCTATCGGGGCATCAACTACAGCCTACTACTTCATATTTGGGGCTAGCAGCACATCAAGATAGAGTCCTGGAGAGCTACCACTACACATATCAAAGATCGATGACAGCCACCAATGCTATGTCGCTTGTTGGCCTCGCGAGGAGGAGGGGTTTAGGAGCAGGACCCATGCTGGTGACATCCAACATTATATTACATAGTTCGCATATCTCAATCCAGATGATATTGAGTTGCGGCCATACATGGATTGCCCAGCATGGGCTGAGGTAGGCGATTGGCTTTTATAGGCTCACAAAGACAATTGGCTACTTGGCTAGAAGACCAATATTAGAGAGTATCAATTCTACTCTCATATCATGCATCAGTTTGGCATAGTGTAGGACATCCTAGAGATCCCATTTGTGTATCAACAGTTGGATTTAGAGTGGGATCTACCATGGATTCAACCTTTGACTCTAGGGAACGAGCTAGATGACTTCTAGGAGTCTAGGGTTGACAAGGTTGCTACCACCCCAACATATGAAGGATGGTGGTCCATGCTTCGGTGGTATGGATCTGGGCCTCTAGGAAGAGTGCCAGACTAGGCAGAGGCAGAGGTGGATCCTAACGGGTGTAAGGTGCACCAGTGGACAAAGGGCAGATGGGGCATAGAGGCCACCGTTGAGGAGTCTCCTGAGGTCGACCCAGATGATGAAGATCTAGAGGAGGGTGAGGTCCCTTTTGACAGCGTAGAGAGGCTAATCCTAGACCAGGTTGCTGACTTGTAGAGTCAGCTCACCCGATACATTACACAATAGATGAAGAAAGACACCACTATTGCCACTTTATGGGTATAGATGACTAACAGATATCACAGACTAACACAGGCAGAGCAATAGATTACTAGCCTGATAGCATAGGCCATGATAGTAGAGACCCAGGTCAGAGAGCTCACTAGCACCTATGACTTGGCACAGGCATAGTGGGGTGAGGCAGCAGTAGAGAGGGATCTACTCAAAGAACAGATGAGGATTCTTCCACCCTCTCAAGTGATCATGGGACCTCCAACTACTCTATCAACTACATTTATAGGAGGTGATGATCCTATGGTAGAGGTTAGATGGGTCACTTCCCTCATAGAGGAGGAAAATGACCTATGCGATGTGAGGGTAGCTCGCATATCCCAGTTGGAGGGCTACATCAAATTGAGGGGTTTAGAGGTGCCTGAGGATAGACATGCTACTTGGTATCAGAGGACCAGATCCGATATTACAAGGCAGTCTACAACTAGCTCTAGCCATAGGACTCATAGGATAGAGAGGACACACAAGTCCTCCAGCACACATGGTGACAACTCTCATAGGAGCCATAGGGAGACAAGTGCGACCTCGAGTCATAGGACTAGCCACCTAGACATTATGGTGTCCCGTGTTCTAGGCCTCTTCGGGCTAGGCAGCACACAAGGTCCTTAGTAGGGTGCACAGAAGGCACCAAAGTTGACTACAAAGCAAGCTCCAAGTCATAGGTCTGAGGGAGGTGGTGAGAGCTCTAGTTCAGGGGAGGAAGCCAAAGCTAGGGATCTATCTGATCACAACTACATTTTTGCATATGTACCATTTTTAGTGTAAGGTCGAGGACCTACACGATTGTAGCCTACGAGCATTTTGTACTCTTCAAATATACTTTGAGACACATACATACATACTATATATATATATATATATATATATATATATATATATATATATATATATATATATATGATCATTTATGGCTCATTATGTGTACTTGATTTATATGTTTTGATTTTATGTTTATTTGATGCACATGGATGTAATGCTTATGTTAATTTGATGCTATATGATGTGATGTATGGATGACATGCACTAGATAGCTATTTAATTTATGATGATGATTATATGCAGTGATCTAGATGCTTATATGTGCGATGTATGATGGATGCATATGGATGTAATGTTTTCTCTTAAGGCATATTTGATATTGCTTTATTGTATGCATTCATGTATGTAATGATTTATTTACATGATGGTGATCTAATGTAAATGAACCTGTATGCTTTGATCACTTAAAACATAAGGAATGAATTCAAATATGTTTATCAATCTAATGGATGACACCACATAATGTATAAAAATCATGAATGTAATTGAAAATCCTTAAGATAATAATTTAATCAATTAATCATCCATTTATGAAATGTAATGAATGCAGTTGTATAATGCGAATGATATAATGTGTCATTCTATTTTCTTTTGCACATTTGAAAAATGTGCATGATATAGTTAGTGGCCATCTAAATATTATTTCTAATATCCATCCGGTATCTATCTTATATCTTGATTGTTCTCTATATAATGATGTATCATGGACTCGATACTTTGCAATTTGATAATTTTATATGGTTTGAGATATTTGATATTTTGTTTCTATGAGAGAGATTTTTGAGGTTTTCCATGAGACTCAAACACCCTAATAGACTTATCAAAAGTTGCATACTAACCACAACAGACTTCTAAGATAAAAGGCTTTTCTAGGATAGGCCCTAACTGTTCATTATCCTTATGTGTGCACATGATTATTTTAAGATAAGACACGAGTGTTCCCCGATGTTAGACAGGATTCATTCAGCTTATTGCTAAGATAGGGGTACCACAAATGTCTTATTCAATCCCAAGTTTATATTTTAGTTGGACTAAACCACTAGGCAATGTAGGACACCTGAAGCTAGCTCTTCCACATTCAAACATTGGTTTGCCCATAAGTGAGATGCAAGTGTATCAGACATATCATCATGCGTAAGGTACAGTAGTACTGACAATTCCAGGGATTTAGGCTCATTACTTTCTGTCCTTTAATTTTTGAAATCCTTGCTCATATGTAGTGAAGAAAGGGATTCGATTCCATCTTCGTTTTGAACTGTCTATGGATCTTCATTTGATCTCTCTTAGAACTAGATTTTGGATTTTCATTTGATATCCACTCAGAATTTTATTTATGATCTTCATTTGATCTTCACTTTGAACTTGATTTGAGCTCGTTTTCTGATCTTCATTGGATATTCACTTTCGGCATTTGCATTTGATAATTTTTTTCAAAAAATTTC
Source organism: Wollemia nobilis (assembly GCA_028583015.1). NCBI lineage: Eukaryota > Viridiplantae > Streptophyta > Pinopsida > Araucariales > Araucariaceae > Wollemia > Wollemia nobilis. Next base: position 3,228 of record JAQPPZ010015046.1, read on the forward strand.
CTTTGGGGGATTTACTTGGAAAACTATTTCTGGTATACCGATTGAGGATATCGATATTATGATATCAATATGGGATATCAATCTAGGAATTCGATCTATGATATCAATCTAGGGTATCAATCATGAGGATTGATGTGGGATATCACTCTAGGATATTGCTCATTTTATCATAAGCAAGGTATTATGAATAGGGAACTAACATGTCCTTTTAACAATTGCCAAAATTTCCCATACCATCTACACAGATGGATAAGAACGAATAACTCTTTTCATCTCAGGATACCCGGTCCTGCTTTGCGACTTTCATATTCCCCTAGTCCTTGTTAGGATTGTTCAATTTGTTGATTAGTGATAGGATTATGATATGCTAAGGGCTATACTAACTAAACCTCAGCTACAAAAGCAAAGCAAGCTTTCTATCAACTCTTGATAAGACCTCTAAGTATGGTTGAATAACCAAAAAACCCTAGTATATTCTCCATAGCAACAAAATGGGTTGTGTTAAAAAACACAATTACTCATATGAATGATGGATTATGATAAATGCAGAGATGCTTGATTTAAACACAAACATGGTGTCGTTTGTAAGACTAACAAACATAATCCCTCCTACTACAAAATGCAACGGATGACAAATACCTATATGCAATACAATAATGCAATGAATGCATGTGTGAATGCAAAATGAGAATGCAAAATTCAAATGCAAAATGCAAATGTTTTTGGATTTTATGCTTTACCATTTTTTTGGGGGGGGGTTTATTGATTTTATAATTTTTATAAGTTTTGAGCCTCATATCTGACCAAACAACGAGTATATGCCTTTGGAGCCTTTAGATTGACCAAGCGACTTTTCAACAAAATCCTTGGAGCTTTTTAGGATGACCGAGCAGTTTTAAGCAACCCTTGGAGCTTTTGGGGTTTGACCAAAGGGTTTATGGGTACCTTTGGGGCATTTTGGGATGACCAAGTGATTTTGAGAATCCTTGGAGCTTTTGGGTTGACCAAGCAATTTTTCATAAACTCTTGGTACCTTTTGATTGACCAAACTACTCACAGACGAGCTTGGAGTTTTTTAGGATGATCGAGCGATTATAAGCAAACCCTCGAGGCCTTTGAATAACATGACCAAGCGATTTTAGGAACACTTGGAGCATTTTGCGATGATCGAGCAGTTTTAAACAAACTCTCAAAGCTTTTTGAGGTTGACCAAAGGGCTTACATATGTCTTTGGGACTTTTTGGTTGAAAAAACTACTTATGGGAGTGTTTGGAGCTTTTTAGGATGATCAAGCGGTTACAAGCAACTATCAGAGCCTTTTACTATGCTATTTAAGCAAAAAACACCTTAATATAGATGATGTTGAGAGTTTCAAGCTCTTCAACACCCCCTAGTGATGTTAGGCGATAGGTACCTAGACCAATCTTTTTAGATATGATGTAAGGTCCTAGCCAATTAGCCACGAATTTGTCTCACATATATGGTGGTAAATTAGAGTTATTTTTGTTCTCTTTCAATACAAGATTCCCAACTTCAAAGTCTCTATGATGGGCTTTGATATTGTAATCTCATTTTAGTCGCTCTTGATAAACATGGAGATGCTCCAGGGTATTCATGCAACGTTCATCAAGTAGCGTCAGTTGATCTAGTCGAGCTTACCGCACAGTGTCATCATCGATGAAATATTTCAATGTGATGCGCAACATTGGAATTTCTAATTCCAAGGGCATAATGGCCTCGGTGCCATATACTAGTGAGAATGGCATTGTCTTAGTGGGCATCTGAATACTAGTCCTATAAGCCCATAACGCAAGGGGTAGTTGGATATGCCAGTCTTTGTGGTTTTCTTGTACCATCTTTTTTAATATGGCCACCATTGTCTTATTTGAAGCCTCAGCCTACCCATTTTCTTGCAGATAGTATGGAGTCACAAAACTATATTTGATTCTATATTTAGATGTAAAAGCTCTCACAGTTTTATTCTTGAAATAAGTTCCATTATCCGATATTATTTTGGATGGAATCCCAAAATGACTTATGATATGCTCTAGTATAAACTTTGTTATACGAACTCTAGTTGTCATTGTTAAGGGTATTGCTTCCACCCACTTTGTAAAATACTTAGTAGTCATGATTATGAATGTATGTCAGCCCGATGACAGAGGAGAGATCTTGCCTATAAGATCTAATCCCTACTAAGCAAATTACCAAGCCGCTTGGATGGGCTATAAGGCCTGTGATGTCAAGTGCGTAAGATTAGCATGATGCTGATATTTAATGGATTTCTTGACATACACATTGCAATCCTTATCCATAGTGGGCCAATAGTAGCCCATTCAAAGGATGTGCTTGATGATGGCCATGTCGTTGAAATGGCCACCACATGTACCATCATGAGCTTGCGAAATCGCCCATGATGCCTCCAGGGGCTCTAATCAATGAAGGAGGACTCAATCGTAGCCTCATCGGTACAAAATGTCTCCTATTAAGACATATTTAGCCGATTTCTATTTAAATATGCATTTTGTGGCACGCAACAATCCCTATGGAATTATGCTAAGCTTCAGGAAATATTTAATTTATGACATCCAATTTTGATAAGCCTCAACTTTGACTGCTAATATGACTTGCTCCCCCTGCGTATTTACCTTTGCAAATGCAAACTCGAAAATAACCCTGTGGTGAATGGTAGTACCATTCCCCATAGGAATTTGAGAGGTTAATGACCCCCAGGGTGCTTTAATAAATTCTTTAGCTTTGCAGAACCATTCAGCTTTTGGTTCTACACTAATCATGTTGACCGATTCTCTATTATCATATGTTGCATGCTCTGCTGCTGGATGCGAGAGTGTCATGACATGGATGGTAGTGAAATTAGTAGATAGATTCTAAGGGATTAAATATCCAAAATATATCATGGTGTCTGCAAACCTATTTGATGATCGAGGGATTGCCTCAATGTCATAACATTCAAATTTAGCCAAATATGTGTCAACTAGATCTTTATAGGCTTTCAATACAAGACATTGACACTAAAAGAGCCCCTAGACTTTATTTACTATGAGCAAGGAGTCACAAAATATGTTCAATCTCTTAATATTCATGGTGACGGCTATGTTGGGGCCCAATAATAGGGCTTCATACTTAGTGTTGTTGTTGGTGCACAAAAAATCTAATTTAAAAGACAAGGGCATTGGAGCTCCTTGCAGCATGAAGAACACTATTCTGGCACCACCCCCTCGCTCGCACTTCAAACCATCAAATAACAGAGTCATATTAGCATTATTATATGGTTATTTGAGTTGGGGAGCTTTAGATATGATGAAGATTGCATCATTTGGAAGCTCAATTGTTAGAGGTCTATTGTTTGACAGTGGTGCCTCAGCTAATTGATCTACTATAACCTATCCCTTAATGGAATTATGGCTTATGAATTCCAAATAAAATTTTGTCAATAGCATGATCCACTTCGTAGGACACGTATTATTATAAGTCTTACTCATCATGTATTGCAAATGATTTTTTTTGGATATAACATATGCCGTAAGACTTAACATATAGTGTCGCAATTTCTTTGTAGCGAACACTACTGCTAAACACAATTTTTACACATATGCATACCCGAGCTCATAGGTCATCGAGGTTTGACTAATATAATATATGGCTTATTATTTGCCTTGGATATTCTTTTGGGCTAACATGGTTCCAAGTTCAAATTCAATTGTCGATATATATAGTAGAAAAGGCACCTTTGGCCTTGGTGGAGCTAGCACTGGCTGCGTTGCAAGGTATTACTTTATTTCAGTGAAGGCTACCTTGCAATCCTTATCCTAGTTGCATGGGACTCCCTTATGTAGCGGTCGATTCATGGGTCAAAATTTATCCAATAGTTGGGTGATAAATAATTTTATCGAGGCTACCTAGCCCTGAAGGCTCCTTAATTCCTTAATATTGGTGGGAGGACATATTTCTAAAATGGCCTTGACCTTCGCTGGGTCTACTTCGATGCCTCTCTTAGATATGATGAATCCTAGTAATTTTCTAGAAGTTACGCCAAATACGCACTTCTTAGGATTCAGCTTGACATTGTACCCTATCAGGCAATCAAAGACTTTTCTTAAGACCTCTACATGCTCTTCTCGCAACGATGACTTGGCCAACAAGTCATCGATATAATCTTCTAGAATTTTGTGCATATAGGCATGAAAAATGTATGTCATGGTCCACTAATATGTGGCACAAATATTTTTGAGGCCAAATGGCATAACTTTGTAGCAAAACATTCCCCATGGAATTATAAACATGGTTTTATGCTAGTCTTCGGGTTTAATTCAAATTTGATTGTAACAAAAAAAACCATCCATTAAGGAGAGCATTTCATGACCTATAGTTGCATCTACGATAGCATCAATACTGGGCAACAAAAATGAATCTTTGGGTGTTGCCTTATTTAGGTCTCTAAAATATGTGCAAATACGGATTCTTCCATCGGGTTTTCCCACAGGTACTATATTGCACGCTCATTCTGGATAGTTGATGGAGATCACAAATTCCACATCCAACAACTTTTGTAGCTCATATTTCACCATTAAGGCTACTGTTGGGTGAATTTTTCTAAGCTTTTTGTTGATCGACTTCTTTGTCATATCTAACAAAAGGTTATGCGTAACCAATTTTGGGTTTATACATGGCATATCCTTGTATGTCAAAACAAACAAATTTGGTCTCTCTTTCAGCAGAGGGATGAGGGTGTCCCACTCAATTGGAGTGAGACTCTCTTCAAATTTAACATTCTTTGCACTGACGAGATCATTACTGATATCCACTTCAAAGGTTTCCTCAATTGACTTATATGATCCCTCCTCAAGCTAGTGAGGCATATGAATTAGATGGATGTCATCAACCGGGGTCTTCCCTGTGAGGACTATGAACAACCAGATCCTCCCTATGCACTAACTACATAATAGGATCATTTGGATTACAGAGCTCCATGTAGGTTGCCAGAAGGGGATTAACCAACCCATGAATTTGATCCAAGTTTAATCGTCTTACTCTCAGACGAGGACCAACACGTAACTGTCGATAGACCTCATCAATGTCTATGGGTTGATGATGGTAACACAAATAAAGAGGAACAAGGTAGGCCATCTCTATATCATATTATTCATCACTATCATATTAGAATCATTCATTCGCCCCTACTCCTAGGGGATGCTCTAGCAAGTGCATCCCCATGAATCTGAATACTTGATCGTTGTCATTACTATCTAGATAAATTGGATAATTGTATCATAAGTGTGACATTACCAAGAAATCTAGCTCTTCTTCTTCCCCTAAATGATCAACATTGGGAAGGATCTCTTCGATAGCTTGTGTCGCTTCAACAGGCAATAAATGACATGTATGATAGGGCCTTTCATAGGCACCTTCGACTTCATCCCTAGATTCATCATCGTTTGAGGATTCCTCATCTGCATCATAACCTGGTCCACTCATATCGGAGGTGGACTCCAATCCATATTCATTACAAAGATCTCCTAGCTCGAGATCACATATAGTAATGGGGTTACACCCCTGCACATTTGTGTCATCAACTACATCACAGGTTTGGTGTCCCAAGTGATATCTGGGGTTCAGTATTATCTCAGCCTGCTCAAGGAGCCCTTCATGATGGTCTTCGAGTGGCTCTACAGTGATGACAAATAGCATAGGGTGATTCCTCTAGAATATAGAAGGATTCAGATGATATGGATTAAAATCCACATCGTCTGCCATACTAAGATATAGATAATCTAGGGATGCTACGAGAAGATTGTCCTGCCCCTATTTATGTAACCCTAAACTGAACCTATCAGTGACTAACTGATAATGAGGTTCCAACAGAGTCCTCCATACTTATTAAAAGAGACCAAGGCCATATCCATGCCAATGATACAAATCGAAGATACACATGACATACTCTAGATTGGACAGATAACGAACGTTTACCGTGAAAGTCTTGTTGTCATCTTCATTTATGGGCCCTCACATTGGAAGCTAGTCTAGCCTCACATAGATGAAGTTAGTTTTATTAGGTGGCTCTCCCAATAGAACCACTGATCCAACCAGGTAATGATGAGCAGATCATCGACCCATCTCTTGCATAGTCTTTAGAATTGGTACGAAGGTTACATTATGCACAAGGTACTCACCTAATCTGATGTTGGCGAGATGTACTATCACCCGTAGTGCGGATGACCCTAATAAAGATGCAGGCGAGGCAGGCTGAGGCCCTTCCTTAGCTTTGTATTGGGATTCCTCAACTTCCATATGAGTGGGAATCTACTCGGTGATAGGCTCGGGCTCACGCTCATTCTCTTTCTCACCCATTTTTATCTTCAACTTCCTATCATCCTAATGCATGAATGATGCCGATGGTTTTAGGGAATTGGCAGTGGTGTTCTCTGATGTATGTGACACAAATGGCATTGGTAGAGCACATACTACTGGTTTGCCTCATGGCTTCTTTATGAACAATGACGACCAAACATCCTGGTGCATTGATGGGAGTATGAAACCCCGAAGCAAATTTGCTAGGTTCACAAACTTAAATGGTTCTTCGTCTGATGCCACTACGTGAACCTGTCCCTCATGAATATAATTCACACAATGATACAATATCGAGGGAACATAATGTATTTCATGAATCCAAGGCCTATCGAGTAATATGTTGTATTGCATGGCCCCTTCTATCACATGACACATCATCGAGATGGTATTCAATCACGGGTAGGATAATTGTGCCAACAGTCAAACATAGTGCATCATTAAACACTCTCAATGTAAATGTAGTGGGCACAATGTGTGATTTAGGTAGCTTCAAATGACTTAGCACCTTGGTCGTTATTATGTTGATCGATGAGATAGTATCGATCAAGACCCTTTTAAATGGCATGTGATTAACACATGCGATTATGTGCAATGACGGGTCAGCTGTGGTTGTAGAAACTGTCCTTATCTCATGATCCTAAAATTGGATCATTGGTTACTAACATTGTTGTACATGTCCTAAAAAATTAGTAAATATATGCGCATCCTAGGACTATACTTAAATGGACCTCAAAATATCCATAAGCATCTCCCTATGCCTCAAGCATTGGTGTATTATCTCATATATCGATAACTTCACAGGAGTTATCTGCAGGTTTTTGACCAACCTGCTCCTTATGGTCACCACTAGTCTTGTTGGTGCGCCTGGAATATTCTACATTGATCGTTGATTCAATGTGGCTTGTATTTGAATGGGAGTACGAGGTTAATTCTGTTGTTCATATCTCCCATGTCTAGTGACAACATTCACCATACCTACGAACCCTTGGGTAGTTGGTTCAACTCGTATCTAGTTGATCTGGCCAACGTTGTTGCGAGGCACCTCATGATCTGGCAAGGGGTTATTGTAAATCTCCATATTCTAATTATCGAGCACCTACGGGTTGTGCAACACTACAAGCTCACCTTTTTCAATCATATTTTGCACCATGTGTTTGAAAGTCCAGCACACCTCAATGTCATGACCTTTCATTCGATGAAAAATGCAAAATAGATCTTCGTGGTACCCCTTTGATTTGGGTTGATTGGGATCTACCATCTTAATTTTGAGTAATCTAATTGCTTTGGCCTTGCACAATTGATGGAAAATTGATGTCAGTGATTCCGTCAATGGTTTGAACTAGCAATGTGGGCGTTGATCTTTGTTCTTGCCCTTATAATTATTGTTGCACTTTTCATACTACGTAGGAGGAGGTTGGGCCTGATAATTTTGTTTCTGTTACCCCTTATTCTCCCTATGGAGATTCAACACCACTTGATTCACATGGGCCTACTTGCCCTGTTGTTTTTTGGTACTCTTATTTTGTCCCTATCTCCTATTCTTGAGCTTCAAGTTGCCTTCTTGCAAATTGATGTCCTCAATCACTTTGGCTTGCACCAAAGCCTCTTCAAATGTAGGATACTATTACAGTTGTAGCAGTAACGAGATGTGCTTGGCATAAATCTTTGTAAATATTTGGGTTAAATTTGTGGCAGGAATAGGGAATGGCAACTTCACCATTAGTCTCCTCTATCTCTTTTTTTATTGATCTATTGGCTCATCATCGCGCTAAGCTAGCATAGCCAGATCGAAATATTGGCCTGTTTCTTGATGCCAAAGGAATAGCGTTCAAGAAAGGCATCATCTGATTTCTCGAAACCAATTATGCTATATTTCTTTAGCTGATTGGACCACTCCCAGGCTAAACCAAAAAGTGTCGTGATGAACATACGTAACAACAATGCATCATTGCTCGCTATCTAAAAACAAGCATCCAAAAATCTTGTGATATGTTCCTATGCATCTTCATCACCCTTAAACTTGTCTAACATGGGCATATCAAAATGCTTAGGGTAAGCCAGAGTAGGCATTAAAGGATCCAAAGGCTCATTATGAATTTTTCTTAATGTCGGCTTTTGAATAGTCATGCCTTGTCTCTCGATGGCTTTGATCTTCTCAGCTAAGGCCTTATAGGCCTCCGAAGATAGAAATTCCTCCTACCTAAGTTGATGTGGAGGTGGCTTATGAGGTACTGTATTCCTTGTACAAGATGGATGGCATTGATATTTATCCTCCTCAGCTTGGGAGCTCTCAGGATATTCTTGCTCATATCCATCTCCTTCTGCTTCTTCATGCTACCTCTACCTCTGATTATCAAGTGGCGGTGATCACTCCCTTTGTTTAGTACTAGCATGAGTATGAGCATCTCTTTGCTCTTGATGCATATCTGCTTGTGAAAAATCCTTCCTATATACACACTCTTTATGCTCATCATGAGGATATAGGCCAACCTTAGCTAACCTATCCTCCTACTCCACACACTCTTTCTGGGCAAGGATACACTCTTCGTGCATGCGCTACTTATATAGCCTCTGTCTAATGAGCCTCTACACTTGAAGATTCTCATATTAAATGCACTGCCTCTCTAGGTGAGCATCCTCCAATTGATCTTGGAGGAGTTGACGTTTTTGCTCCGAAACCAGTCGATGTGATCTATCAATTTGATCGACTGTGGGAGGCCTCTGGTATCCCTACTCTATGCGAGTGACCTTGTGGGTTTTGTACCCATCAGAATGATGTGTTGTGCCTTTGCCTCTATCTATAAATATGGTATTTCATCTTTTTGTGTCCTATAATGTGAACCACCATGCGTAGATAATGGGTGTGTGATATTAGGGATCTTAGAAGCCTCCCCATGCTCTCTAGTAGTCCTAATGACACTCACGCTACGATCAATCAGGGCATGAGTGGGTGGAATGGAAGGCTTGTAGCATAGCTATTCTAAAACACTACCTAGACCCTCTAGCTGTATAGACCGCCACTGCTCATGCGATGGTGTACCATTATCTCCCACCTTTGATATATCAATGGTGATCTTGTGTGGTGGACCATGCATGGGAGTATGGTTAGACCTATGCTCGGTAGCAAGCCTATCTACCTACCCCTAAATGGATGTATATTTAGTCCTTCTATACTCAGAAGGTGGATTCATGGATCCTCCTATGGACTTAGTAAGTAGGGGTACTAACCTGGTCCTCTGCACAACAAACTCTTCGGCCGATCCTGTGGACACGCATGTAGTATGGTCTCGGTAATGGATTTCAAGTGGAGCACCCTCATGCTGAGAGGCTCCCTATTCTATCTTGTTCCTAGAGGAGTAAATTGAAGCTCCTCTATTCGGGGTATGCTCTACAGGCTCCCCTTGTGTTGAGTTATCTCCTATGATACTTGTCGAAAAACGTTCGATTCGCTCATGTGGTTGAGAAATTGACACGTGCTGCTGTGACTTGGTTAGGGGTTGGTCATCGGCGTTAGGTTTAGATATTTTTTGAACACCCTGTGTATCCACCATTGTATACCTAGCATCTAGATGTATCTTTTATTATTAGGCAAATAAGATATACAATAATGATTATCTCATATTAAATTTTGAAAGTGAGTCCTAAACTGTTTGATGTGTTTTCAAGATTTGTTGTATCAGTGTAGAAACTCTTATCATGTTTTGCAAAACTTGTTAGATTTTATTCTTAGTTTAATGGCTTTCACCTATACGCTCGTAGCTTGACAACTTGGTTATAAACTCCAAGTCACGTAATCCAACCTATAATGTGTGGTAATGAATCCCACACACGATCAGGGAGCACAGGTCCTTCCAGATCCTCACATGTTTTCTCCCAGTCAGTGTTATACCTTTCGAATATAATACATGTAAATGTTCTAGGGTATGAAAGGTTCTCAAATTCGGTATTGGTCTAGTATCCAAAAGGTTCATGGGATTTGGGCCAATGGATGGAAGTTACACCCACCATAGTTGAACCCTACTAGTGGTTGGATGTTAAGCCCAACTCACTAGCATTTAAGTGCCAAGTGGTGTGTGTGGTTCTTTTTAATTTGCATGAAAAATAAATGCATAAGATAACATTTAAATGATTTTTCTCTATATGTAATGCAAGAAAAAAAGAACGTTTCACATTAAGAAAGTATGCATGATTAATTTCATATGATATTTAGACAATGCATACTAACTATGAAATGGACACTGATCGACCCTCAACCAAGCAAACAGAATACAAAAGACATACTTGCACGCTCAAGACTAGGATGGACTACACTCAGAGGTCCGTTGTTCCTAGCAACATCTAGTAAAAACCTAAAAATGAAAGACCTAAGGACTTATGCGCATATTGCCAATTATGTTGTCTTTCCTAATTAGTCGAATTTATTTTGCATTCTAGAATTTAACAGACAATAAAAATAGACACAAAGAGTGACAGTGGGACCTACCTCAAGTCCTCATCTGAATAAGCTTTATCCCTCTATTTTTTGTTGTGTTTGTTGGAAACCATAGGTCTAGTCTACGGTTTTGACTGTGGCCCACGGGTTGAACCTACAGTTCAATTATTGGCCCATAGTTGATAGCTACGGTCTATACCTGCAAGTTCAAAAATATAAGAAATGACAGTTGGATCACTTGAATTGCAGAGTTCCATCGTGATCGCCTTCTAATCTAACCAAAAATCGTACATCCATCTATTTTACTATATCGTATTCATTCATTCAAAGCATAAAATAATGATAAGATTACATAGATTCAACAAAATAAGTGTTTCTTGTATTAATAATTGCAAAGAATCCCCAATTACAATCATGCCCCACTTAGGGTCACTCAAATGATGATACAATTAATACAATCCCAAAGCCCTCAACAAGGTAGGCATACTAATGTTGCTTTTCAACTAGTGACGAACTACTCTAGGGTGGAGTTGCCCTCTTCTTCACATTGGGGAAGGAAATTGATGGTTGAATCTCCTTCGAATTTGTTCCTTACGATCAAGAAACAACATAAAAGTGTCAAAAAGACATGCAGTCTCTCATGATGAGGCCCTTTCAGGAAAAATGCATAAAGACACCATTAAGAATGTATAATCAAGAAAGCATGAAAAGCATCTTTAAACTATGTTAATTGGATCAAGATTTATGGAATTGCATAAATAAATATAGCAACTAAACAATGAATGGACTAATTACGTGAAATAGAGCATGAAAGCACATAAAGAATCCATTAAAGCCTACTTAATGCAAATGCAATGAAACTATTCTAAACCTAATTCTACCGATTAGAAATCTTCTAAAATACAACTGAACCATACAAATGACAAATCTAAACTATCTAGCCAAACAAAAATAGAAATAGTAATGAGGTGATACCTATGTTGCAAACCACAACTCTGGTGAGAAGTCTGCACTATAAACCACGGTTGAAAGGTGCAGTTAGCAATCTGATAGGTTTACCCTCAATTTCAAGGGCAGTGGGTTTGACCTCCTTGTCCAAATTGATGTTCAATGGTTGCCTTTGATGTCCTCAAACTGATTTGGTGGTTGATTCATTATGAGGGGCCTTCGTTTGCCCGGATATTTACTTATTGGCTCTCTTAGGCTCATAGGGCATCCATAATGCAATTCATCATGAATCTTGGTAAGTAGGTAGGGGATAAGTGCAATAACTCTCTCTCAGTATACTCGATTGAGTGTACAATTCAACAAGGCTTCGCTACTCAAATCTCCAATGCTCTCTTTGATTGTTTACCCTAATTCTAATGGGTACTTATAGGACTACCCAAGGGCTAGGGATGGCTTCATGGAGAAGCCAAGATCAAGAAAGGGTGGGATTCCATTCTCTAACCACCATATTCTAGATCAAATGGTCATTCAAACTGATTTGGCTTAGATGAAGGCCAACTAAACTTTAATTAAGATCACAGGTTACAGTTGCGGTCTAGACTCTAAACTATAGGTCTCAGCCATGGTTTAGCCTATAGACTGTATATCTGGGCTGCGATTCAGACTGATTAGACCAAGGAGACCAAATTGAGTGGTTAGAACCACTGCTCTATCTTGGAATCTGTCGAAGATCCTCCATATGGTCTTGTAGCGTGTCCATATGAGTAGTCGCCCTCGACATGATGCATTTATAGGTGTCTACAAGAATACACAAGAGGATGAAGAGAGATTCACAAAATGAAGGAGACTTAGTCTTAGAGAAGGCATGGATATTCACCTTAGAGAGGGAAGGAAAATAGAATGCCTCTCAATAAGATAACTTGGACATAGCTTGTTGGAAAATATATTGAAAATGATATCAAGATAATCCACCAAATCATCCATTAAAATTTTCATTGATAGAGGTATGAGTGAGTTGCATGACAATATTTTTAATATTCGATAAATACTTCCTCAATGATTATTTGTTATTGATTCTTGATTCCTATGAATTATAATAGAATGTGAGCATTGTGAAGATTAGAGATAAAAAAGTCAAAATCACATTCTCAAAAAATAACTTTTGATTAATATTTAAATTATCAAAACAAGAAATACTAGTGAGGAAGGAACATCCATATGTAGAGGAGTGGAACAAGAAAATCCATGAAGTCACAACCATTACCTCTATAGAAGTTGACAAGAATTTTTGTCATGGAAGTCATGGCATTAAGTATATTTAATTAAAGAATGAATAACTATGATGCATCATGAATGTTGTGATGTCCAAGCTATCAAGAGAAACAAGGTCATAGAAAATGCCTGTATAGCTAGTACAATATGTACAGAGCATTTTGAAAGGAGTGTAGCATGACTAGGCATCATATTTATCATATCGTATTAGGAATTTCTTAAGGCAACAATATAAGAATTTCTTATGGCATTCCATGCCATTGGAATAATGTTGAATGCAATTACTTTCCAAGATAGATTTTCTAAGACTGGTTTTTCTAAGGGAGTTGTCAAAATATGAACCTACAATACTTATATATATATCTATAGTACTAGTGATTAAGTCAACTCCATTCAATATGAGGACCAAAATAATATTGCAAAGATCATACTTAGTTGAAGAGGAGGATAGTGATGAGACAAATGAAGAACTAGAACCATGATAGAAGAAAAAACATAGAAGTCTAGAGACCAAATTATAGTAAGAATTGAGGAATTAGCCCAAGAACAACATATGGAGAAGTTGCCTTAAGAGCAACATGTGGAAGAGAGAAGAGAAGAAAGAAGAGAATAAACAAGGGAGAAATAAGGGTAATAAAATTATCCTATAAGGACAAGGAGATAAAGAGAAGAAGAAATAATGATGATGAAGGAACAACCCTTAGTCAAGATTATGCAATGATGATTGGCACAATAAGTACAACAAACTATGGTGGTTGAAGAAGAAGAGATGAATATAATAGGAAATATGGAAGAAGAATTTCGAAGACTTTTTGATTGGATGCAACAAGTGGATCTTAGTGCATCACCACCTATGTGAAATGTGAGGTATTTCAAGTTTTTAGTGGAAGCACAAGGTCTGTTGGAGTATATAGAGGTATTTGAAGAAGATAAAAAACCCATGAGGGTAAAGGAGGTTGAAATTGCACAAGAACCTCAAAAAATAAGAGAAAATATAAAGTAATTAGGAGAGGTAGTAGTAACCAGAGACCAACCAACATGGAAAATCAGCTTGAGCCATAAGAACAAATTATAGAACAACCTATTCAAATGTAGGAAAATAGAGAACCAAATATACAAAAAAGAGAGGAAGAGAAAAATACACCTTTAGTACAAAAAAAAACTTGTTATTATTCAAGTGCCTAGTTTTGGGTTATGAGTTGAAGGAGTTCAAACAAATGATCAAGTTGAATTCTTTGGGAAGATGATTAAATTTTTTGAATTTGCAAGACTATAGTTTAGGATGGATTGTGTAGGATAATTGAGATAAAGGTGATCAATGGTTTATAATGACATGGAGAAAGTAGTTTAGTGGGATCAAGATAATGAAAGAACAGAGGAGCTTGCTAAAATTTATGAGAAAGAACCATGGAAAATACAAGCTAGAGGAATGAGAAAATTGATTAGAGTAAAGGAGCTACTAGAGGGTATTCAAGCCAATTACAAGGCATCGTAAAGAGTGTATATAGAAACAAGTATTTTGGAACCTTTCTCAATAGACAGTAAAAATGGAATACAATAAGATTCCACTAGAGTTGGTACCATTGTATAGAAAAGTCAAATATTTGACGCATTTTATTGATTGGTTAATAGTATGTTAGGAAAATATAAACCAATCCAAGGAATAAAAAGTTAACCAACATAAATAATAAATACAAAAAATGAAGAGGGAAGTGGAAGTAGAAGTTGCTAACCTAAAACAATGTTGTGAAGAGCAAATAAAAACAAAATAGGAGAAACTTGTAACAAAAAGAGATATGGATAATTGTAATGATATTATTATAGATTTGAGATCATAGCTAGTAGTAAGAGCACAAATTCATGAAGCTCATGAGAAGGAGCTAAAGCAT
>JAQPPZ010015048.1:0-176952 GCA_028583015.1 Wollemia nobilis
GCATTCATTCGCATCTGCAAATAAATGCTTTCATTAATTCTGCTGGTGAGCCGGATGAGTCACCACTTCTCCATCAATTCGATCTCCGTAAATCCATCCCGAAGTTGAAATGGTCTTCATGCTATCAAGTCTGCAATAAATTTGTCGTTGAATGCTCTCACCGGCAGCCTTCTCTCCTAGCATGGCGGTCCTTGACTAAATCCGCACTTTATCTTCGCCTTTATGGTCTTTCCCGGTTGTCCCGTAAGTGCCAGGTGGAATCCTGCATGAAAGACAAAAAGATGCATTAGATTAGCATTTTAATTAAATCAAAAGATTAAAACATTAAAAACAGATTAAATCCGCAAAATAAGCTTGCATGTCGGCTTTTGTTTGTCCCATTCATGCTTTGACACATGTCGCTACCATAGGAAGCCTTCTGTTTCCCGTCGGAATGCACTTTCAGGTCAACTATGACTTTCTCTCTCCTACCGCGATTCTGCGACATGTCGTGATTTCGTGACATGTCGCGAAATCGTGACCACGCCAGCGCATCGGCAACTTCCTCCCTCGTCGGCCGCAAAAACGCGACATGTCGCGATTTCGCGACATGTCGCGAAATCGCGACCCTCCTGGCCTCCGTACAGCCATCCCGATTTTCAGCCGCGATTCTAGAACACGTCGCGATATCGTGATAGTTCCCTTACCTGCATGCGTTGACCGTGTTGACCGCGATTTTGGAACATGTTTCTGACTTAACCGATTTTTCATCCTGCAGCCCATTTTCTCTCTCCTGCCGCGAAAATGTGACATGTCGCGATTTCGCGACATGTCGCGATTTCGCGACATGTCGCAAAATCGCGACCTCCGTACAGCTTGCTTCTCTCGTCAAAAAACTGTCGCGATTTCGCGACATGTCGCGAAATCGCGACCTTTCTGGCACTTAGCTGCATTTTGACTTACCTGTCGCGATATCGCGACATTTTCGAAAATGGAAGTGTCGCGATATCGCGACACTACCAAAAATGGAAAGTTTGATTTTTTCGGTGAATTATGCAACTGTTTTCTGGATTTTTCTCGGTAACGGTGCAAGATTTTCTTGTGCATGAATGATTCTAGCATGTAAAAAGTGAATTCTTGGATAACACAGCTAAAATGCAAGAAAAAGCACAACTTTAAAAAGGAGGCAAGCAAATTTGGATTTAAAACCTGAAAAGATCAAGAGGGTCCCTGCTGCAAAAATGGAAGTTCATAATTTTCTAAGGATGGAATCTCATTTTTCAGTTGGGGTGTGTTGCTTATCAACAGGTTCTTAAAACTAGAGGGTTCATATGTAAGTTTCATGGATACTGGCCAGGTTTTTATGAGATTAAAAATTAGATCAAGTGGAAGTGAGGATTGAATTCAAATTACTCCATGACTTTTCTTCCAAAAATATTTTTCCTCATTATTTGTTTTCAATTTAGAAATAAGGGATAAAATATTGGATGGAGGTGGGCAAAGATGCATTATATTTAAAACCTTGAAGTGAGACTAAACTGTGGACACAAAAACTATTATTATGCTTCCGATATGGATTAGTCTTTTTGGACTTCCTTATCAGCTTATTAATAAGGAGGTTTTGAAGAGTATTGGTAACACTCTAGGTGAACTCTTTCAAGGGTTTTTATAGAGGGTAGGTAGACATTTGATATTGTGGTCCTAGCTTAAAATGAAATCCACTCAATGCAAAATTCTATTAATAGAGGAATGTTCAAAAAATTATATATAACAAAGTCTTATGATAGGGTGGAGTGGAATTTATTATCAAGGATAATGGTAACCTTTGGCTTCTCTCAATATTGGATAGAATAGTTCATGAGTTGCATATCTACTTTGACATACTCAATGTTAATCAACGATAATTCTCATAACTATTTGATGCCACTAGAAGCCTTCCTCAGGTGGATCCTTTTCCCTTTACCTTTTTCTCATACTAGATGAAGCCTTGGATAAACTTATCTTGAGGAGAAGACAATAGGATTTTATTACTAGTATCTAGTGAGTGAGGATATTTTGATTCACCTATAATTCATGGATGACATATGATTGATGGGATTTGCCAACCTCCAGGAAGAAAGAATTATTAAAGACACTCTTAACATTTATCTTAGGCCACAAATCAAGTTATCAACGATCACAAATCCAAACATAGAATTCTAGAGATATTGGGATTTATGAGGACTTCTCTTCTCATGGTCTATTTGGAGGTTCCTTTATATTTTAAAAACCAAAGATAGTTTTTTGGAGAAATATTTTGGATCGTATCAAAGAGGAAATTAACTATTGGTCTCACAAATGGTTAATATTTAGGAGTGGATTAATAATTGTGTAGTCAGCCATTCAAGCTATGCCAATATATGATTTTTCTATCATTACTACCCCACATACTATACGGAAAGAGTTGGGCAAGATGGCCTAAAAAAATTATGGGAAGGAGCAAAAGGAGAGAGAAAATAGGAGTTAGTATGCTGGGAGAAAGTAACCCAACCCAAGGCAAAAGGATTATTTGGCCTATGGAGGTTAAAACTAAATAATGAATCTTTGGCTTAAAATATTTATTGGAAGTGGATCTCCCAACCAACTTCTTTATTTAGCATAATTTTAACCAGTAAATCCAAATGAGGTGAGTCATTTTTCTTTGTATGGCAATGAGTCCCTAGTGTGACAATCACTAAAGCTAGGATATTAGGTAGTGAAATATGGGTTATCTTGGAAAGTAGAAAGAAGGGAGAAGACATGATTTGGGTAGATTCATGGGCTCAATACCCACCTATGATTGTTGAATTTTTAGAACTACAACCAATAAAAACAATCATAGAAAATAAGAGTTGGATCAAGATTGAATGTTATTTCAACACCAACTAGCTTCGGGACTACATGTTTAAGTAACTTAGTTGGATAAAAATTAAGAAATCCTTCTGGACTCTCCTCCTCATGCATATCAAATTGAGAACTAGAGAAATATTTGGTAGCTCAAGGGTTGACTAAAAGTAAACTTATTTACTTGGCATTTCATGTACAACGAAGTTCTTACTATTGATAGTCTGAGATATAGGGGAATAATTGGTCCATCATAGCATATATTATGATACAAAAGCAAGGAAATATCTTACCACCTAATGTTTGAGAGCCTATTCATATGATAGATATATGAGAGATGGTTCTTATTTAATAAAATCTAAGCCAATAGTGATATAAACCAGATTAACATTTGGGAAAGATGTAAGAGGGAATATTTTTAAATCTGAGGCTCTTTGTATTAGGTTGAAGCTTTATTTAATTTTATTTAGTTACAATTATGGATAGAGAGAAATTATAGAACTTTTAGAGAACCCTTTTTGTCCTTGGATGGCATCTGACAAGTCATTTGGATAAAAGTCATGAAACTATGGCAATGTATACTAAACAAAAAACTTAGGTTAATTTAGGTACAATGGAGAAGAAAGTTGAAGTGCAAGAGTGATAGGATAGAGTCAATTGGAAGGCCCCCTTAGAAGGATGGATTAAAATTAATATTGATTAAGTAGTAAAATGCAATCCGAGTAAAGTTGGAAATGGATTGTTTTACAAAAATCATGTTGGAATAGTGCTCTATTAGGAACTATGGGTCTTGGGCAAGGCCATAAAAAATTAAGTATAAGCCTTTGCTATCAAATTTTCTTCTTTCTAAGAGGTAATATAGGGTCATAGGAGGATAATCATATAATCAAATTCTCAAATATTTGTAAGATCTATGGATTGCATGAGGAAGTTTGATTTGGAGACATAGATGTTGTTGATTCTTGTCACCCAAATCAAGAAGTTATAGAGGAAATTGGATGATGTGATCTTGATTTATGTGCTCTAAATATAGTGAAGACTTCTTGGCTAAGACTGATACCAAGAAGGAGGTAGGAGTTCAGTGGCATAATGACATGGTTTTTGAGGACAATAGGATTGGATATGTTGATGAGCAAATAAATATTTTAGCTAATTTGAATAGTCAAACACACGGTTTAGTAGATTTGGCTCTAATACAAATATCCTTTTAGTATTGTAACCAAAAGTGTTTAGTTCTTAAGATCTTGGGCTTTAGAGTCATGGAAGTATTTTGGAAAATCAAAAATAGAAAATGGGTGCTCTTGTTGGCTAAAGTTGGGAGGAATCTTCTTCTAGTATAATTTTTCAAAAAAATTGGTGTTATATTATTCATGGGATATAGAGCAACTATTTGGTTGCAAATAAGTTCATACCAATTTCAAATCTCATAGATGAACCTTAACATTTAATTAAATATCATAGATTTGTTTAAAATGATGACTTTTGACTATTAAAAGTTAAAATAAATAAAAATGATATCTTATACCTAGTGTATACCCTAGGAAAATCTTACTCTGCTAGGGTTTGATGAATAAAAACTGCTCTGCGAGGATGGCAGCAGCTTTCGAAAGAGGTCTAAAAATTTGGAGGAATGTCGTTATGGCATCGATTTCGGCACAGAGAGTGCATGCTCATGATGTTTTTTCTTCTGAAAATGATTGGAAGGAATAGGATTTTCCAGTGCATGTCAAAAACTTCTTGTTAAAGAATAATGGATTTTTGGAACGATGTGAAGCCAAGCCAATTCTAGTGGTTCAACCAGACTCGATGGTGAAATATGTGGAGTATCTAACCAAACATGCATTTATTATAAAATTTTTGGGCATCCAAATTTCTCTCCCCTTTGTGGAGGCTTGGGTCAGGAAGACTTGGAATCTTGAAGGCGATGTGGATGTGATGCTGAGTGCGAACATCTATTTTATGGTGGTTTTCTCTTGTATTGTAGATCGTAACAAAGCATTTGAAGGGGGTCCTTATTTCTATAACCAAGTGGGACTCTTTCTTAAACCCTAGCATGTGGGTTTCAACCCATCATAGGAGCAACCTTCGTGGGTTCCAGTATGGGTGTGGCTTCCATAGCTCCCATTGAAATTCTAGAGAACTGATATCTTGCATAAGATTGCCCTTCTACTTGGGAAGTCGGTTGGACCGTCACAACAGATAATGGATAAAAAGGTAATCTATGTTGCTCTTATTTATGTTGAAATTGACTTAAATAATCATATTCTATATTCTATTGAAATACAATTTGGATCAACTACATGGGTTCAAAAACTTGACTATGAAGCTCTTCCATTTCATTGTCAGATTTATCGTGAATATGGCCACCTGCAAATAAAATGCCCTAAGTTTATCCTGCCTGTGGCTTCAAATCCTGGGCCCTCTCGATCTGGATAAAGTTTGGATAAATGAAAAGCCTCGATAAATGAAGGGGAATGGGATAAAGAAGGTTTTGCTCTGGTAAAATCCTAAAACAGAGGACGAAGGGCAAACAAAGACCTTAAGGATATCCAGCCAGATGCTCTACTCAATTGTTTTGAAATATTAGATGATCTTGATCAGTGTATGGAGATACTTGAAACATCGCTTCCTAATGCAAATATAACAAGGGTGAATCAGATGTCTCTTCTTGAGGGGGAACTTAAGGAATCAAATCTAGGGGGTTTAAATGAAGAACAAAGGGCTTTGGATCTGAGTATAGGGGACATGGATGGGTCTAGCCCTATAAGGAAAACTATTTTGGAAAGTGGTATAGATTTAGTTATGCCCTCTCATACTCAGGCACTGATGCATTCATCCTTGGACTGCAAAACTCCTACGGTGTTGGGATTGCAGTAGAAAATAATTAAAAAAAGATTTTCGGATAAGAATATGAAGGTGGGTCGAAAGAAGGACCAAGATAAAATTAAGTTAATGGGGGATACTTTTTTGGAGTCAGGCTTTGTGAGAACATTGGACTCTCATTTTTATAACCCCCAAAAATTATTATCCTCTCATGGAATGTAAGGGGGTTGAACAGCATCCCCAGACAAAAAGTTGTTCGTGATTTGGTTCGTGTGCATTCTTCGGATGTGGTGTTTATTCAGGAGACTAAATTGGCTATTTATAGTATGTTCAATATTGCTCCCAAGTTGTGGAGAAGGGGGTAATTCCAGTGTATTAGTGCATGTGGATATGTTGGTGGCATCACTTGTTTATGGGATCCAGTTAAGATATCCCCTCTTACTTGGATTTCCAATAGATGGTCTATTTTGATGGTCGGGCATGATAATGAATCTGGTGAAACCATCCTACTTACAAATGTGTATGCTCCTATTGATTACAATGGTAAAGTGAATTTTTGGGAGCACATTTGCTTTGTGAGAAGTTTGGTTCCCCTGTACCCATGGATTTTGGCTAGAGACTTCAACTCTATCACTTGTTTGGAGGAGAAACATGGTGGGGTGGACCATCTCGAGCCTTTTTCTTCTGTATTCAGTGCTCATATCTAGGCCCTAAACTTGGTTGACATCAAGCCAGATAATGGTATATTTACTTGGCATAATAGAAGGTGTGGGGAAGCTTCCATCTCAAAGAGACTGGATAGGTTTTTGATATCCAGTTATTGGATGGGTAATAACAAAAGTGCTAGTTCTATGATTATGGAGGGTAGGGGATCTGATCATTGGCCTATAAAACTCTCTACTTTGGAGTTAGGGCTAAAAAATAATCCCTCCTTTAAGTTTCAACTTATGTGGCTTCATGATCCTAAGCTTCATGATTTTATGCAAGGCTGGTGGACCACTGGCAAACTCCTCATGGCACCGCTATGTATTCCTTTATGAAGCGACTACAATTTGTAAAACATAAATTGAAGAGATGGAATAGACTAAATTTTGGGAACCTTTCCTTGGTTAAGCTAGCAGCTCTTAGGAGGATGGAAGAAGCTTCAAAGAATATTATATATCAGGGATTCATGAAGGAGCTTCTTCTTGAGGAATCTGAGGCTACGAAAGACCTTGTTGAATTGGAACCGAGGGAAGAAATTTTGTGGAAACAAAAATCTCGAGTAGATTGGCTTCAGGAAGGGGATAGGAACATAGCCTTATTTTATAACTCAGTTAAGGCTCACCGTAATGGTAACCTGATTACCTCTCTTGTGAATTCTCAGGGTATCCTGCTCTATTCTTTCAAGGATATTTCCTCTCTTCAAGGAGGACTCCCTATCAGATGATGAGAATGAAAAGCTTATTCTAAATTGTATTCCAGTAATTATTTCTAGAGCTATGAATGAGCACTTTATGGGTCCAATTTCCCTTGAGGAGTTGGAAAATGTTGTATTCAAGATGAAAAAAAGAAAAGCCCCAGGTCCAGATGGATTCTCGATTGAGTTTTATCAGGAGTTTTGGGATTTAATCAAATTTGATATTTTGGAGGTGGTCCATGAGTCCCAAAAGAACAAACAGATGTTAAGGACCCTAAATTCTACCTTTGGGGTGCTTATATCCAAAAAAGAGGGAGCAAATTCCTTGGATATGTTCAGGCCTATTACTCTCTACAATGTTGTGTATAAGATCATCACAAAAATTATTGCTGAGAGGCTGAAGATATGGTTGAGCAAAATCATCTCTGAGGAGCAAGGAGGGTTTGTTGCTGGCCAAAAAATATTGTATGGGGTTGTTATTGCTACAGAAGCTATTCACTCAATGGAAACTTCTAAGGAGAAAACTATGTTCATTAAGTTGGACATGGCCAAAGCCTATGATCGGGTCAAATGGTCATTTCTTTATAAAGTTCTTGTTGCTTTTGGATTTGAGGAGGAATGGATTATATGGGTGATGAGCTATGTTTCTTCTTCCTCATTATCTATTCTTGTTAATAATGAGCCATCAGAGCTATTTGAGGCCTCAAGGGTATTGAGGCAAGGAGATCCTTTATCTCCTTATTTGTTTATCATTATGGTGGAAGGGTTGGGAATATTTCTCAAGTATCAAGTCATGTAGGGTCTCATTCAAGGGTGGAAGTGGGATAGTAGTTTGCCACCTCTTTCCCACCTTCAATTTGTTGATGATACTATTTTTTGGGAGTTTCCACTATCATGGAAGCTGGCAATATTAGATAGTCTCTTGACATATATCTTAGTGCTTCTGGACAATTGATTAATGAGGACAAGTCTTCTATTTTCTTCTTCAATACCCCTCCTCTTATTCAAGCCAGAATTGCTCGCATTCTAAGATTCCAGGTTGGGACTCCCCCCTTCATTTATCTTGGTCTTCCAATTTCATCTCATCCTGTACCTAGATCTTCTTGGCAGTCTATGCTTGATAAGTTTAGAAGGAAGGTGAATCACTAGACTTTCAGATGGCTATCCACTGCAGGTAGAGTGTTGCTTTTAAAATCTGTTGTTCAAGCTTTACCCATTTATAGATTTTTTGTACAAATAGATCCCTCTCACTTCATCAAGGACATAGATGCTTTGTCAAGACAATTTTTATGGTCTGGAAAACTTGATCAATATAAATGGAGTTTGGTTAGGTGGGATTCTATATGTAGACCGGTGCAAGAGGGAGGCCTTGGGTTGTGACATACAGCTCTTTTTGGGCAGGCTTTGGCTGGAAAAATTTATTGGAGATGGTGTATCTCTCAAGATCATATTTAGGCTAAAATATTATCTTGTAAATACTTGAGAGGTATTTCTGAGGCTGATATCCCTAGAGTCAGCTTGGTTGGGAAAGGTCAGTTATCTGGGACACTCGAAAATAGGAGCTAATTTAATCAAGCAAGGTTTGTTCTGGATTTGCAATTAGGGATCAAATGCTCTTTTTGGGAGGATTCTTGGGATGGCCACCCTCCTATCTTGAATCAATATCCTAGGTTACATTCCCTAAGCATTTTTTTCTTGGAAGCAGGCTGGTCTCATGTGGAGGACTTTAAAAAAATCTAATCTTTTGGAAATATAGAGATGTACAGGTGGAAATATCTGCAAGAATAGCCCCAGGGGGGACTAGCCAAGGACAGAGAGGTACTTGCTCTTATTCTTACAGGGAGGCCTTGTTCTTCATTGAGAGGTAAAGATATTCTAGCTTGGAACCTTGATCCTACAAGAACCTACTTGGTAGCCTATGGTTATCAGGTTCTTGATAAGAAAAAGTATGGGAGTCTTCCTATTACTTGGTGGAAAAATATGTGGAACAAATTTTTTTGGCCAAAATGTAACTTCTTTCTCTGGTTGGTAGCTCGTAATAAATGCCTCACTTGGGATAATGTGAGGAAGAGGAGATTTCAGGGTCCCTCTTTTTATGTCCTTTGCAGTAATAATGAGGATGACTCTTCTCATTTATTTTTCCAATGCTCCTTTACCAGAGACATTTGGCATCATTGGTGGAGTGTCTGGAACCATCCATGTTTTCATGTGTTGTCCCTGGTGGAGTTTTGGAGTAGTCTGGGTAGACCTCTGGCCAAGGCTCCCTTCCTTCGGGTGGCTTGGAATTTGGGCCCTTCTTGCATCATCTGGAAAATTTGGCTTGAACAAAATCGACGTATATTTCAGGGCAATTATTTGGTTGTTCAACAAATCTTGCAAAGGATCCTGTATATGGTTCAGGAAACCATCCATAGCAAATGTGATGTGGACCCTCTTTTGGATTCTATGGAGGAGAAGGTACAACAAGCCCTTGGTCTCTTTGGGGATGGTGTGAACTCTTCTAGCCCTAGTAGGGTTCCTCAGCTCAGCAAGAAGGTTAGGAGAGATGGTAGGTGGAGGCCACCCCCTAGAGGAGTTTTAAAAATTAATATTGATGGATCGTCTAGGGGTAATTCTGGACATGTTGGCATTGGCGATGTTGGAAGATATTCTACTAATGGTGTCAGTTTTTTATTTTCCATTTATAAAGGTGTTCACTCCAACAATTTTATGGAAGATCTTGCAATTCTTGAGGCCTTGCGGAGGGGGTTTTCTCTTGGCTGGCATAGGATTATCTGCGAGTCTGACTCTCAAATTGTGCTTAATATTTTAAATAGTAAAATGTGGAGGAAGTTAATTGGCAGTTGGTCTCTATAGTCGTTCAGATTCTCAGAATGAGTGAATAGTTTGAATTTATATCCTTTGTGCACATTCCAATGGAATGGAATGTGGTTGCTAATTACCTAGCCAAAAGGGCTTTTGAGCTGCTGGATACTTGGAGTATCAATAATTTGGAGAGTCTCTCATCTAGGGATTCTCAACATCTATGGGAGTTGATCCACAAGGATGTACAGACTTAATGTGGTTTTTTCTTGTTGTCTTTTTTGGGTGTCATTCTAGTCTAGTGGTTTTAGCCTATTTGGCTGTTTATTTGAGTCCTGGTTGGAAGCTCAATTGTACTCTGTAATCCAAACTTTTTATTAAAAAAAATTTACCCCTTTATTTAAAAAAAAAATGATGACTTTTAATGTAAAGGCTCATGTTCAAACCTTCTCATATGATATGCATATAACAAGTTATTATTATTCTTAGCTTCCAAGATCTAGCAAAAGAGGGAAAAATAAAAGAGTAGAAGATATCCCAAAACTATTTAGCCATGCCACAAAACCAAAACAAATAAGAGTTTCTAAAGCATTACAAAAATTGCATTGAGGGGGTATGTGTAAAATCATAGCCAAAATTTCAGTTGTTGGTAATTTTTGATGCAAAATGGTCCTTCCAACACGCCTTGAGATGTTATTGACAGACTTCATCAAATTTATCATATGATTCAAGATCTTCAGAAAGCCCAACAGGAAGCTAAGAAGAAGATAGTTAACAATGATAAGCAGGTTCAAGGTTTGATTACTTATGTTTCTTTTGATTACTTATTTTTCTTCTCTAAAGACTAAGGAAGACATGCCTAGAATTTTTTCATATAATAGACTCTCCCACATGTCAATGTTGATATATGGTGTACTGCAGCAAGATATAGCTATAGGCTTTTTGTTCATATTAGCTTCAATTCTTATGTATATTCAATTATGGATGCTTTGCTCCTGATCCACCTAATTTCATTTTTTAACTGGTGGACAATATTAACACCAAAATATTGTAAAGTTCCAGTTAATAATATAATATAATCTAGATTTTTTTCATATATATATATATATATATATATATATATATATATATAATAGCTTTGCAATGGTAGTATCTAATTATTAGATTAATACTTTTTTTTTTTTTTGAAGTTTTATCTTAATAAGGATAATAATATGACAATATCATTATCGTTAAATAAATTATCAATAATTTTATTATTTTATAAATTAAAAAATTAAATTAATGATTTATAATATCATATTTTATAATCTTAAAGGGATAGTTTAACAGGGTTTTGGAGATCCAAAGTTCAAACCGTTGTTATGTGTTAAATTTTCTATTAATAAGTATAACTCTCAACTTTAAGAGACTATTTGATTATATGAATTTTTTACACTATCACATTTTATAAAGATATATTAAATAATGTACTATTAGTATTTGGCATTAAGCACAACGTAGAAGAGGAAACCATTAGATAAAAGTATAGGAGGTTTTTAGAAGATACAAGCTTCCTCACGGAGAATATTTTAATAATAATAATAAAAATAATAAAAAATAAAAGTTTGAAATTATGGAAAAAGATTTTTTTTGAATAATATTTTTTATACATATCCACCTTGGGGATTGAACCCGGGTTACATCGATAATGCAAGTGATGTCCTTGCCCGTAGACCACAATCACGAGGATAAAAAAGTTTAAGTTTTAGATAAAAAGTTTAAGTTTTTAGTTTTATATAAAAAATACCGGTGTTTAACCTTAATAGTTAATATGAATTGTTTTTATATGTTTAATTTTAAATTTTTTTATATTAAAATATATATGTATAAAAAATTATTGGTGTTTAATTATAATTGAATTGAATTGTGTGTCTCTATGAGGAGGTAGGTGTGTGATGGTTGTGTGTTAAATTCCCTGTTGAAAAGCATAGTTCTCAACTTTATAGGGGGTCATGGTTGGGAGGAGATTGCCCAGCCTTGTGTGTTGGTCGTAGGGGTTTTTTACACTAACCAAATCAAAAAATAAAATAAAAATAATAATAATTGAATTGAATTTATTATATTGTTACAGCTTTTAATAATTAGGTGTATATATTTTATATGATAAATTAAAAAAAAAAAAAAATTAATAGTAAGAATTTAAAATTTTGAATAAATGGTTTAAGGTTCAAATATACTATGATATAATTGTATACATACTTTTATAAGTAGAAAGTAGTTAGATAAACATATACTAGGTAAATAATATGAGGGTTGTTTTATATGGTTTATTGTCATATTGACATAAAAAAATTAGTTTACTTAGAGATGGCTTTAGCCTCACCATGGTAGAGAGGGCCTGAGCCTTACCATGGTAGAGAGGGCCACAACTTTGAGGGTTGTTACTTGAACCACATACCCTTATTTTTTGAAAATCCTTATAATCTGGTGGATGTTCTTTGGGCAGAGAATATTTTTTGTAGATGGCCATGTAATTGCTTGTAGGTCTGTTGGGAGGAAGGCTAGACAACTGAAACCCTAGTTAAGGGGCTAGAGAAAGAAGGTTAGTTCATCTAAGGTATTTGTAATGGTTGATGGTGTTGCTAGGTGGTTTGTCATTCTAGGTTGTTGAGCATACTGGTTTGGCTATTGGATCTGCTTCAACACATTGGTTTATTGGGTGGAAGGCTATGGTCAACTAAAGGAAGCACAACTAAGGGGCTAAGTGGAAGGTTGGGTCAGCTAAAGGAGCCATAGCGGTTGGGCATGTTGGAGGATGGATGGTTGGACTAGTTTTTAGGTTTTGGGTCCTTATCTAAACCTTGTTTGTTGAAGGTTCTAGAATCCTTTCAAAACCCTATGATCCTCTTTGGTTGATGGTTGAATCATGCTTGGACTTGCTATAAAAAGGTTCTAGGTTCCTCTCAAAACCCTGTTAAGGTTCTGGGTTCCTATCAAAACCTTGCTAATATTTTGGGTTCCTCTTAAAATCTTATGGTCCTTAAATATCTTTGGGACCAGTTGTTTTTTGATGGTTTTGGACTCCTTTAAAAACCCTACAATCCTGCTTGGTTGATGGTTGAATCTTTCTTGAACCTTAGAAAAGGTTCTAGGTTTCTGTTAAAACCCTACTAAGATTCTAGGTTCCTCTTAAAACCCCATGACCCTTCTTGATTCTCTTTGAACCAATTGTTAGAATGGATTCATTTATATGCAATTCATTGTTAGGCAGTTGTAGACCGTAGATATTCTCACTGAGTGGGAATTTTTTGAATTAATTTCAGGAAAAAAACCTCAAAACTACTGATTGTGCTTAGATTTAATTTTGATTTTTAAATTTTAAGTTTTCAAAGCAAATATTTTCAGGATTGCAGGATCCATAAGTTATTAAATATCAAATCTCATGTCAGATGTTGGTTTCAATTCTTTTGATGTATTTTTGAAGAAGCTTATTGAATAATATTTGGCTGTGTATAAGGTTTGGGGACCTTTTTAAAACCCCTTCTTTCAATCTAATAAAAAAATCCTATGTTTTTAGATCCAAGAGGGAGTGTCGTCAGAGAGGAAGCATGAGCTAAGAGGGAGTGTGAGCCAAGAGAAAGTTTGATATAGGAGGAACTTCAAGCTAGGAGGAAGTGTGAGATGAGAGGAAGTGCAAGCTAAGAGAGAGAGTGAGCCCAAGATTCAATCATGGTAAAATAGTGATAGGTTCATTCATAGTGCATCGATGTTTCAAACCCTTACCACGAATGCATGAAACATTATTTCCAAAAAATTGTTGAAGTGAAGGAATATAGTAAAATAAGAGATAAGGACTATTGCAAGCCAAAATAAAGTGCAATATGGGAGAGAGTGTGAGGTAGGAGAGAGTGCAAGTTGGGATAGAGTGCAAGGTAGGAGAGAGTGCAAGTTGGGAGTGAGTGTAAGCTAAGAGCGAGTGCAATCCAAGAGGGAGTGCAAGCCAAGAGCTAGCCCCATTAGGTACTATGAAAGGAAATTCATATTTCAAAGTCCTAATGGGAAGTTAGGATTCCATAGATGGAAGTATGAAGGCCCAAGTTGGACATAAGTAGAAGAACAAATACATGGCTAGTTCAATCTAGGTAGTAGATGTTACACCAAAAATGATGACATGATTGAACATGATATAATGGTTCTTAAAAATAGAGGGTTAATATGTAAGTTCCATAGATCATGTCCAAGGTTTTTGAATATTCAAAATTAGATCAACTGGAAGTGGGGATTAAATTCAAATTACTCTATGACTTTTCTTCCTAAAGTTTTTTTTCCTCGTCATTTTTTCCAATTTGGAAATTATGGATAAATTATGGTTAATGACCCATGGTTTAGGAGAAAATATGCACTTTAGAGACCATGGAATGGATTTTTTTTTTGAGATAGAAATTATAAAGAAGCTTCCAGTATGGGTTAGGCTTTTTGAACTTCAATATCAGCTTATAAATAAGGCGTTTTCAAGAATATTGGAAATACCCTAGGGTAATTCACCAAGGAAGAACTAAAAACTAAGAAATGAAAGCATGCTATATATAATTAATTATGTGTTGCTATGGGTATTTGAAAACCTTTGCCACAATCCATTAAGATTAAATCTAAATCTAAATAATGGGATCAACAAGTAGATTGTGAAAATATTATTTCATTGTCATAATTATTATGAGATTGGACAAATGGTGAGAATTTGTAAAGTGAAAAATATGAAGAAAGAGACAAAAAATTCTAGTTATAAGATAAACTTCAAGATGAAGCAAGGAAATCTTACAGTAATAGAAGCTAGATCAAATCAATGATATTTCACTCTGAAATAAGAGGTAAACAAAGCTTATCTACAATATCATTTGGCAAGTTCAAAAGGAATTAAAGATGCAACATAAGATGAGATAAATCCTAAAACAAATATGATAAAAATGATCAATTTTATTCCAGGTAAATCATCTTCATCTTCCTCAAATAGTATAAAATCCTCTCCAAGTAATAAAAGTGAAAGGGGTGAAGATGTTATCCCTTGCACTTTAAAGTTTCAAGAACAACATAATAAAGAAATGAGAATGGAGGAAACCCATAACAATTTAGACTTTTTAGGATAAAATAAGAAGGTAATTTCTATAGAAGAGCATCCTCGCACTTTATAGTTTCTATGGCAACATAAAGAAGATTATGCTTTTGAGGTTATTCATTGCGCTTTAGATCCTTCAAAACAAGGAAAATTGAAAGATGATAAGTCTTACTATGAGTAGTGTGATAAGATTGAAGAGATTAATAAAGATGAAAGTATTTTTGGTAATGAAAAAGAGAGAAAGACCCAAGAAAAAAAATAGAGGAAAAGAAACCCAGAGGGCTATTAATATGGGAAAACAAAATCAAATATCACAAGTGCTAACAAGAAGTGGGGTTAAACCCACAAATAAAAAAAGAATAATAATGAAAATTATATTTTGGAATATTGGGAGAATGAATAAGAACCCTTAAAAAAGGTATTAATAATTTGTGACGTTATTATAGACAAGATACTTATAGATATAGAAGTTGGATGGAAAATATTTTAATGTGGTGTTGAATTTCATCTTGAAAAAATTTAAATATTGAAAAGCATTTAATATAAAAGGAGTTGATTATGGAAGCTTAGCAATTTGATGAATATGGAGAATACATTGATAGAAATTCAAATGAATAATATCTTTTATAGGAAGTCAAAGTTGGGTATATTTTAATTAATTTGTTATATTTGTAATGAGAGCAATGTAATTTTTTATTTTTTTAATGTAAGTGACCCCTAATAGAATCCACACATAGCTTATTAAAAGAAAAAAAAATTATACTTTTAATGATGAGTGCAACCAAAAGTGAGTGTAGCCAGAAGTGATTGTGAGCATGAGTTGGAATGAGTGCAGCAAAAATCAAGTGCAAGCAATGAGCCGAGAGTGAGTGTAGTCAAAATCGAGTGTAACCAAAAGTGAGTGTAGCAAAAAATAAGTGCAAACATGAGTCAGGAGTGAGTGCAGTAAGAAGCTAGTGCTAGCATGATTTGAGATTGAGTATAGCCAAAAGCTAGTGTAAGCATGATCCAAGAGTGAGTGCAACAATAAGAGAGTGTGAGCGCAAGTGTGAGCCAAGAGTGAGTGCAGCCAAAATTGAGTTTGAGCATAATTCGAGAGTGATAAGGAAGTGTGGGCATGAAATTAGGAAATAGAAAGCAAAGTATGATCAAGGAACAAGTGCTACTTCTTATTTCAGATCTTAGAAGAATTTAAAGGATACATTTGAAAAAATCCAGGTAACATGGAAATAAATCCATTTGTGAAATTCCTTACTGAAAGTATGGATGACCAATTTGGAAGTATGGATGCCCTAGCTAGCAATAAGAATAAGAATGAATCTATGGAAAACCTAGTTCACATAGTAAATTCTACACTAGAAGTGATTATCAAGGATTAGATGATTTAACATGATACAATGATTTTTCAAATTAAAGTTTTCATATGTGAGTTTCATGGATACTAGACAAGTTTTTATGAGATTCAAAATTAGATCAAGTGGAAGTCGGGATTGAATTCAAATTACTCCATGACTTTGCTTCCAAAAGGATTTCTTCTCATTATTTTCTTCCAATTCAAAAATAAGGGATAAATTAATGGATGGAGGCGAGCAAAGATGCATTATATTTAAGACCTTGAAGTGAGAATTATTTTGTGGACACAAAAAATATTAAAATGCTTTTGACTTGGATTATGTTTTTTTAATTTCCTTATCAACTCATCAATAAGGGGGTTTTGAAGAGTATTGGTAATACTCAAAGTGAATTCATCCAAGAGGGACCAACTACTAAGGAGATAAGTCATTTTGTATACACTTGAATATGTGTTGAAATGAATATTTCCAAACCTTTACCATAATTGATTATGATTAAATCTAAATCAAGAAAATGGGACCAACAAGTGGATTATGAAAAAATTTCATTTTGATGTCACAAATATCATGAAACTGGGCACATGGCAAGAGATTGCAAAGTTAAAATGATGGAGGAAGAGATATAAATTCTTAGGAATGAGGGTAGCTTCAATTTGAAACATGAATATCATATCATAGGAGAAGCTAAGTCAAATCAAGGACTTTGCACTCCTAAGAAAGTGGCTATAAAAATCTCTCTACATCATCAACTGGCAAATGCCATGACATATCACTCAAATCAGATAAGGCATTTTGTATACACTTGAATATGTGTTGAAATGAATATTTCTAAACCTTTACCATAATTTATTATGATTAAATCTAAATCAATAAAATGGGACCAACAAGTGGATTATGAAAAAATTGCATTTTGATGTCACAAATATCATGAAACTGGGCACATGGCAAGAGATTACAAAGTGAAAATGATGGAGGAAGAGATAGAAATTCTTAGGCATGAGGGTAGCTTCAATTTGAAACATGAATATCATATCATAGGAGAAGCTAAGTCAAATCAAGGACTTTCCACTCCTAAGAAAGTGGCTATAAAAACCCCTCTACATCATCAACTGGCAAAGGCCATTACAGATCACTCAAATCAGCCATTAGAAGAAAAATATGATATGGGGATGAGGAAGTCCAATATGTAAGTTTAAATATAGGAGCTAAAGGTATTAATAAAGAGGAGAAGGTAAATTTTAAAGCAAATGAATATGGGGAGGTAAATTTTAAAGCAAATGAGGTGAAGGAGGTCAAGCTTAATTCAGGTATATCACCTTTATTATCACTTTAGGATTTCAAGAGCGATATGGTAGAGAAAATATTATGGAGGATATCCAAGAAAATTTAGGGTTTTTAGGCCAACATAAGATAGTAATTACTGTGGAGGATCATCTATGTAGTTTAGAGTTTTTAGAACAATATAAAGATAAAAATGCTAATGAAGTTATTCCTTGCCCTTTCGACTCTTTAAGGTAACATAAATCCTTAGAAGATAAGTCTCATTATGAACAATATGAAAAAATAAAAATAGATAGGATTTATGAAGATGAGAGTGTTTGTGGGAATGGAATAAGGAGAGGAAGGCCATCAAAGCAGGAATAAAGAGAAAAAGAAACTCAATATTGTATGTGTTAATAAGAAGTGGAACTAATCCCACTAATAAAAACAAAAAGTGTTGATGATGAAATTGATATAATGGAGTATTAGGGGTATGAATAAAACCCCTAAAAAATAATTATTAAGGAATTAATAGGTTTTTATAGTCCTAAGTTTATTTTAATACAAGAAATAAAATTAAGCAATGAGGAATGTAAGGATGCTTTTAAGAAGATTTGGAAGATGGGTGATTGTTTAGGATTTTATTCTAGAGGAGATTCAGATGATATTACAATAATATGGGATAAATACAAATGGGATGAACAACTATTAGAAGAAAAAATAATTGGTTTGTTGGATTATTTTGTAGGAAAGGGCAAAAATACCAAAGTTGGGGTTATAAATGTATATGCTCCAACTATAGTTACTCCTTGTGAAAGATTTTGGAAGGACCTTGGCATATAATTTTCAAATGCAATGATGATTCATTGATATCTATGGATTCTTGGGGTGATTTTAATATTGTTCTATATCCTTTGGAAAAGAAGGTTAGCATTCCAGATGGTCTAAATCAATGCAATATTTTGCTTCATTTGTTAATTCAAATAACCTTCAGGATGTTGGTCCCTCAAGCTTTCAATATACATGGGATAATAGATGTATTGGAAAAAATCATATGGAAAAAATATTGGATAGATTCTTGTTATCCAATAAATGGTTGCAACCAAATTGTATAATCTCTTCAGATATTTTATTACGAGTAATTTTATTATGATCTGGATCAGATTGTAAACCCATTATTTGGACTTGTTAGTACCTAATAATGATCATCCAAAGCCATTTTGCTTGCAATCTATGTGGCTCGAAGATCCTAATTGTTTCTAGATGGTTATGTTATGGTGGGATGAACCAAAATTGGAAGGATCATGTGTGTATAGGTTTGTTCAAAAGTTGAAATATATAAAGGATAAAATGAAGATATGGAATACCAAATCTTTTGGTAACATTTTTAAAGAAAAGAAATAAATTGAATCCAAGCTCAAAATCTTACAAGAGATAATATAAATTAATGGAATGGATCAAATTCTTATGTGCAAGAAAAAAATTTACTTTCTTATTATCACAATGCGTTGAAAAAGAAATCATATTGGTTCTAAGAGAGAAATGACTCAAGGAAGGAGATAGAAATTAAAAAAAAAATCATGCTATAGCAAAAACAAATTTTTATGTTAATTTGGAAAAAAAATATTAATTTAAGAGTAAGACTTTAGAATATGAATATAAGGTTTAAGGTTAGATAAACATATTTAGGTAAATAATATAAGTATATTTTATCTTAAAAGTCTATGATTTTAACCACTCATTTTTTATGTCATTTGACAAGGAATAGTTTAATTTTAAGGTAAAATTTGCTATTTATTTATCTACAATATCTTTCAATGCTAATAAAATAAATATATTAATATAAAATATGTAGTATTTTCGTAAGGAGACGGAGGTCCAAGGTTCAAATCTTGGGCCTTGTCGGACTAAACGCTTGTCCCTTTCCCGGTGCTTTCAGTGGCGTAAAAGGTTTTAAATGATTTTGGCATGGTGGTTATAGGGGTGGACTGCACGAAGATTTTGGTGGCAGCTTCAGAGGCAGACAGTGCAGAAGGCCCTTATAACATATAAAATAGAAAATGGTATCAAAAATATATAAATGTTACTTTTTAAAATATATACCACAAAAATTTCAAAAAATTATTTAAACAACTATAAATACTATTCAAATTTATTGATTTCACCATCAAGGTAGAATATGGGTTTATTTCTTAGATTTTATGATCAAATTTTGAATGAGTGAAATAATTTTTTATAGTATGTAAAATATATTGGTAGTTTTTAATAAGGATATATAGCAAGACCTTATTAAAAATAAGAGCTTGGCATTTCTCTTTACTTCCCTTATTTTGAGTCTAGTATCTATTGGACTAGACTTCTCCTACTCTTCAATGACATTTGTCTTCGCATTGGTGATATATTTTGATCAAACTTGCAACCTCCCAAACATTGAAGGGACTTCTTTATCGCAAGGCATATACTTTTTCTTCAACCTAGGTGAAAAAGGTTTGCTCTAGAACTATGATATTTGCAACTGATGGCATAATTAGAGGCTATGAGGTAGGTTCCATACTTAGCATTTGGGCTTCCAAATAAGAAAATGAGGTAAGACTATGGTTGAACGAAGTCATTTTGACTACTTGAGACTTAGTTCTAACATGAAAATCTGAAGGGTGATAGTTGAGAGTGGGATAGTACCATCCATTAGGATCTTAAACATAATTATTTTATATTATTAGTAAGTACCTAATCAATTTTGTAGACATCTATTGGATTGGTACTAGAATGGGTACTATCTATTGAGTCAAAGCCTACGATTGATTAGGATTTCTATTGGTAAAAAATGAAGGCTTTTGATATCTATTAGCAGGTAGTCGAACACTCATATTTCCTTTTTGGAAATGAGGTTTCAAGTAGTTTTGGTAGGGAAAAATATGACCAACCCTTTTTATAGCAATGATATAATTAGATAAAGCCCTCATAATATTCCATATTTTTTCAATTTTAGCAACAAAAGGAATGAGAATTTGAGCTTACTTAGAGCTCATAGTGGGGGTAGTTAGGTTGGTGATGGGTTGTATGGTCAAAGAGGGGTGATGTAAAGGCTAAGAGGAGGGAAATGGTATAAAAGGTGGTCTAGGGGTTAATATTCCTATGTGGATTAGATATTTCTCATCTTGTATGGCTCTCATAGGCTTCTAGTAATGAGTTACCTCCCTTAGACTTGATCATCATGGAAATTTTAGAATTAAAAGCTTTCAAGTAATAGATAAATGTTATACCTAGATGTAGTTGCATCTCATCAGGAAAACTCAAGAAATCAAATATTAATATCATAAATTATTTCTATAGGTACCATTTTTATGGTCATAAGCTACTCTAGGAGAGACTCTCCATCTGCCTTATTTCTAAAAATTTTTATTAGGAGTTTTGCTAGCTAGTATCAGCTTTTGACTAATTGAGGATTAAGTTTGAGGTACCATCTATAAGGTTCCATTTGAAATAAGTTTCTAGTAGCCTGAGGGTTACATCTTGCTTCTTAATAAAATGCACTATGCACAAGCTCACTAAGTAGTGCAAATGCTTCATTGGGATGACAATATATTCTCCCAATAAATAAGGTAGGGACTCGATCATTGAGGTGGATATTGGATCCCATGCATCAAGTGGAGTAGGTGGGATCAATGGACGTCTATTATTCCATGCCAAAAAAATTGAGGAGGCTAGTTCAATAGGACTTGCCATGTTGTATCATTGGTACCTCCTCATTGCTCTTTGATTCAAGGGGGTAAAAGCTCTTATTTATTAGCTTAGGAAAAGGTTTTGGTTATAGGT
The DNA here is from genome assembly GCA_028583015.1 of Wollemia nobilis. Lineage (NCBI taxonomy): Eukaryota > Viridiplantae > Streptophyta > Pinopsida > Araucariales > Araucariaceae > Wollemia > Wollemia nobilis. Next base: position 21,389 of record JAQPPZ010015048.1, read on the forward strand.
CTTCTACTCATATAATTCTAGGTCTTTTCCTTGATAATGGATTTTCTAGGTGGGAATATAATGCTTTAACAAGTTTAAGAGACAAAGACCCCCACCAAAATCTTAGTATTAATTTTTTAAATGACTTATTCAAAGTCTTTATTTTTAGTGGAGTCATTAGGTGAATATCTTTATGCTTTGCTACAATAATATTGACTATGATCTTCATTGGGATAAAATTCAAGAGTCTTATTTCAAATTTGTGGAGTGAACATAGAAGCTCATCCCACTAGGCATATCAAATAGATTGTTATCATCTCTAGATGCATTAGCCTACTAGGGTAGAAGTCCAATGTGGCTATGACACTCATGCCTTACATAGAGAGACATAGAAAAAGTGTTGCAGGTGAAGGGATCACTTATGAGGAAGACCCCAAGATTTTTAACTAAAATTAAAAATTAATCATATTGATATTTAGGCACTTTAAAACTTTGTGATATTAGGCCTACTTTCTTGGGGGTGTAGGGAAAGGAAATTACAATGAAATTAAAAGATATGAAAGTAAAGGTACAAGAAATTAAACTTGGAAGAAAATAAATTTTAGGAAAAGCAAAACCTTAGTGATGGAGGTAATGTGCCAAGATCAAGCTTTCCCTCTTGACTGCATGAAAAAGATAGAAATGAATGCATTCACCTTAGTAAAATAGCTAGAATATGAACACATTACAATATGCACAACTCATAATAAAAAAAAAACTTAAGGGAGTAAGACAAAGTAAAATTAGTCATAGCTTCCATTCATATCTCAAAATAATTATAAATCATGTGGCTTGAAGAGTCTCAATACTCTTTAGACAACAACTCAAGGTTTGAGCCCTACTCATATAATAAAAATTGAGTAAAACAAGAGCCCATAAGGCTAGATATTAAGCACAAGCAAACTACTTATAATGTATTTATAATAAAAATATAGACCTATATAAGCTAATATAAGGTATTTTCCTCCAAAATATTTGTGTAAATGACCTATGCATTCTTCTCTTATCTATATTCAAAATCCTTTTGCAATCGTAATTGGCAACTTCAAGGTCTCTAGATCCAGGGCCATCAATTCAGGAGGCTTCTGGGTCCTTGGATGAAAAATTGTTGTTGTCATGTCTCATTATTGTTGTGTTGGGGTGTTGTGCTATTAAGATATTACAAGGTATTTCTTTAATCTCTCGCTTGTTGGTGTAGTAGGTAAAGACTCCCTCACTAGTGTACGATGGCATAGTAGGCTTACTCGTGTGATAGATAATTATTATAACTAACATGTGGAAGATTTTAATAGGCCAAACCATAAAGTCAATATCAATGGTCTATGGTGGATATTCTCTTTAATTCTCCTTTGGAATGTCTTCTTGTATATGGAGGTAGTCAACATATATCATTGTTTGAGATGGGATTTATTTGAACAATGGTAAATCTTCTTCTAGTATGATCCACTGCTCTTCTTCTAATTCTAACTAGCTTTCACATGTTTGGCCCATGTTGTGGTAGGCCTCCTTTTTTTAATATACTCTCACTAGTTAGGATATCAGTATAGATAGTCAAATGGAAAATTGATGACTTATAGGTCTTAGCACCTTAAATCTATTAGCTTTAGATGGTAGATGAGCAATGATAATTGATGAATATTCAATGGTTGTCTTAGTTTTAGGCTCATCCACCTTTCTTTTATTATAGATTTTATGACTTCCTTTTTGACCAAAGATAAGCTAAGCCTTTTGAATGCATTTCTATTGTCCCACTTTTGACTAGGGAAATTTCTTAAGTGAAGCAAGACTATAGGGAAGAATTCCCTACACTTTTGTTTCTTTTGTTTGAGGTGAAAGGTTCTCCATGAGTTTTATTTATTCTTCTTTTTTATTTTCTATATTGATATCAGAGATAGTCTACCCTCTTCCTTCCCAAACTAGATCGTTCATTAGCTTCCTATTATTCCCTACTGAGGGAGAAACACTCTCTTTTATCCTTCTCTCAAGACTATTCTTTGTCTAGTCATCCAAAATTGATCTCAAGAAAAATTTGTATATGCAAATAAATTTATTATTTGTATCATTCAAATATTTAGGCAAATATATTATTGGATTACCTAAATCTAGCCCTCCAAGCTCTTTTTCAATATAGACTCCTAAAATACATCATGCCGAGGCGACTACTCATATGGGACATGCTAGAAGACCATATGGAAGACCTTGGACAGATTCCAAGGTATAGCAGTGGTTTTCACCACTCATTTGGGTACCTTTGCCTAGTTAGTGCTCACCATTGCTAATAGCCATGGTGAGCAGATATGGTCGTGCCTGTCAACCCGGTTAAGACTTAGAGTTAGTTGGCCTTTGACCAATTCAAATTTTGTTCCAATGGTAATTTGGCTATGGATTGGATTGGTTTGAGTGAGGAAGTTTCTGGATCCTTCCATCCAACAAATGCAACTACCCAATCTTGTTCTTGGATTCCTCATGAAGCTACCCCTAGCCCTTGGAAAATGCTATAAAACCCCTACTCAAATTGGGGAAAGATATAGACGAATCTCGAGTTGAAACGCAATGAAGCCCTGTTGAATTACATATCCACTTACATGCATTGAGAGGAATACTTTGACTTCCCAATTGGAGATCACATGCCATGGAGGTCCTAGGAGGCTAGGAGATTCAAGAAATGTGAATTCATGCAATCCATGCACCAACTAAGCAATTCAACCGCAAAATCTATTAGAGGACACAGTGGTGACCCTTGATCATAAATTCCTCAAGGAGAATTGAAGATTGAACACCAAATTGTAAGGGCAAGAATATTTCAAGATCAATCGTAGCAATCAGTCATGGTTGATAGTTCCCATTGTGAATCAGACCTATGGTCAGGTTGTCATCTCCAGTTTCCTTTTTTTTAGTAGTAGGATTTGTTTTAATGGCACTAGACTAGCTATATCTTATATCAATTTGCTTTATTGAAGTTTCTGATCGATGCAATTAGATTTTCCTAGTCATTTCCTTTTATTTTGCTATTATGAGACTAATGGTTCTTTTCATGCTTCCATGCTTTTAATTTTGTAATTAGGTCATTAGATAGATGAATATGCTTTACCTTTATATATCCTATGGTGTTATCTCGTGACTAAAATAGATTTAGTATATTTCTTGCACTTTCTTTATTTCATGCTAGTTACATCATATTTTATGCAAGTACCTCCTAAAAGCCTCATTAAGAGAGGCCTCCTTTTTTGCTAATCACTTCTTGTTGTTTATTGCACACAGGACTAACAGGGTTTTGGGATGCAAGGTAGAAAATGCCTCTAATCATGGAGAAGAAGGTCATCGACACCTTGGAGCAGTTCATGTCACCCTAAAAGTCATTTTAATTGCATCAACCCTTGGGAGGGATATTGAAAATCTATTGTAATTGATGTATCAAATGGGTATCCCTAAGAGGGATGAATCTGTAACTTGGCTCCATTGAAATTAATAAAGGGATTCTTTGTATTCATTTTATTTCTCGTTGTCAACTTATGCATTCCTATTTGTGCTTATTTCATCAATTGCAATAGATATATTAGATTGTAGGAGTATTTTTGGTTGCCACAGAAGGTGATCATAGTGGGACTCTATATTTTATGCTGCTAAAAACTGATGTTATTGGTTTTTTGATGACAGGTGCTCACCGTGGCTAATAGTCACGGTCAATAGTTTTCGTCGTGACATAGACCCATAGGCAACAGTGATCACCATGTTACAGAGACACGGTCGACATCTGATAAATTAGAAAACATAGAAGTAAAGCTCAATCATATGTGGACCTGAGGTAGGTTCCACTATCATCTTCTATTTTTGTTATTTGCTCTTTGTAAATTCCTAGAATGCAAAAATGTTAGATTAATTAGGGAAGACAACAAAATTGGCAATATGCATATGAGTCCTTAGGTCTTTCTCTTTTTAGGTCTTTACTAGGCGTTGCTAGGAACAGTGGACCTCTGAGTATAGTCCACCCTAGTCTCCAGTATTCTAGGACATATTTTGTATTTTGTTTGCTTGCTTGAGGCCCGATCAGAGGCCATACCATCGTTAGTATGCATTGTCAAAACATCATGTAGAATTAATCATGCATACTTTCTTAATTTGAAACATTCCTTTTTCTGCATTGCATATAGAAAAGAATAATTTGAATGTTATACTATGCATATTTCTTTCATGTAAATTAAAAGGAACCACACACACCATGTTTCACGTTAAACGCTAGTGAGTTGGGAGTCACATCCAACCACTAGTAGGGTTTCAACGACGGTGGTAGTGATTTCCATCCGTTGGCCCAAATCCCTCAAACCTTTTGTTACTAGACCAATACCAGATCCAAGAACCTTTCATAGCCTAGAAAATTTGCATGTGCTTCTCTTCGGAGGGTATAATGCTGACTAGGTAAAAAAATGTGAGGATCTAGAAGAACTTGTGCTCCCTGACCGTGTGTGGACTTCATTACCACACATTATAGGTTGGATTACGTGGCCTGGATTTCATCACCATGTTTTCAAGCTATGATTATATAGGTGAAATTCCTTTAACAATAGAGAAAATCATCAACATATTGCAAAACAGGATGAGAGTGCTTTATTGATATAACAAATTATAAAAACAAATCAAACAGCCTAGGGCTCATATTAAAATTTCTAAAAGAAATATAATCATCATTGTATTCTTTGTGTGCTAATAAAATTTAAATTTAGACATAGGATACATATCATCGTGGTTACACAAAGTGGCCGAGCAAGGCGTAGACCCGAGATCGAAGCCCAAGCTCCACCCAACACACAACAAGATGCGTAGAACCCTCAATCATAGGATCCTCCCAAATGTCATTTGATGAGCATTAGAGGGGATAATACTATGCATGGGGATTCTATTGAGAATACCCCTATTAGAGGAGCTACTAGACACTCCTCTAGACATAGATCAGAGCATGGATCTTCTCGACATGGGGGTTTCGAGCATGTCAGCATTTACCATGATCGTATTCCATGTGCATCTATAAGATCTTCTAAAGAATTTATCATTGAGGGAACCAAATTTGTACCCCTTCATCCTGTGTCTAGGGGAGGCATGAGGCCCCCACATTTTGAGTATAGACTAGTGCAGGATTCGCCCATTCAGGGGTAAACAGATAGGGTCACTTTTGAGCATAGGCCCATACAAAATCCCAAGAGAAGTGAGCCTGGTAGGATCACCATAGATATATCTAAAGTGGGAGCTAATGGTACTCCACCCCATGAGCCATGGCATAGAAAACAATTAGATGGACTAGATAAGGTCCTAGGATAGTTGGGTTACAAGCCTACTCCTGCACCTTCTCATCCTGTGAGTGTGCATAGTGGTAGTACCATTAGGACTATTAGAGAACCTGGAGAGTGCTCCAAGTATTCTCATGACATGCATGCTCCTACATCTCATGCAGGCACAGAGTATGAGTGATATATAGACATGAATATCATCTTTATAGAAAAAGGCAAGAGCATGGCAAATCAATCCCTTGGGGGACACACCCACAAGTCCGCTCGAATAGAGCGCACACACTAGAGGCCTCAAACGGCCGATCATATAGATAGATCTCATAGACTGGTGTCCGAGCAGAGATGTTAGATCCTCCAATACCAATTTGAGGATGTTCATGTAGAGCAGGAGTGCCTCAAAAATTAGAATACTCAAAGGCAGAGATTCATTAGACAAATATTATATGAACAGCGCATGCACAAAAAATATATCCTTGAGCAAAAGGAGCGTGTTGAGAGAGAATATTGACTAGTTAGTGTTGGCTTACATCCCCCTAGTGAGCATAGAAATTTTATAGAGAGTGCATCGATAGATGAGCTACTTTGTAGCCTGATTTGCACCCTGAGTACATAGACACTCATACTCACCACACTACCCAACATAGAGATCAGCATCCAACATCTAAACACCGTGGGCATAGGTAGTATGAAGAAGTGGGAGAGGAATTAGAACAAGAATATCCCAAAATCTCCCTAGTCAAGGAGGAGTTTGAGACTAATACTTCACCTCGATCGAGGAGGAATCTACCTCCAAAACCACCTCCAAGGCAATCTAGAGAGGAGGAGTTTCTATCTTCGCATGCTTACAAAGCTTTGGTGGAAAATATCAAAGCCATAGAGAAACAAGGAATGACTTATCAAAATCCTACCTTTGAAAAGATCCATAATGAACCTCTATGCACATCAGTGCCTACTCCAGCTTACCCCGAGCATTTTAAGATGCCTAGGCTAGGAAAGTTCCAAGGAGATGAGGATGCACAGGAACATGTGACTAGTTTTTTGGACATGTGTTTTCAGATTGGGAGAAACGATGCTTTTCTCTTGTGCACCTTCATTACGACCCTCTCAGGCCCAACTCAAGAGTGGTTCAACCAATTAAAGAGGCACAACATCACTAATTTTAAGCAACTAGCTAATGCATTTCTTGAATGCTTCTCCTTTGATGTCAAGAAAAAGGTAAACTTATTCGACCTAGCTATTTTAACGTAACATGATGATGAGCCAGTGATGGATTATGGAAAATGATGGAGGAAGATGATGGCAAAGCTACCATTCTCCATCCCATCCTCTGAACTAACTTGAATTTTCACAAAGAATTATGCCAAACACATTTTATTATTGCTACAATTGCAATAGTACAAGACATTTGAAGAGGCTTTGGTGCAAGCCAAGGTGATTGAGGATATCAAGTTACAGGAGGGTAACTTGAAGCTTAGAAATAAGGAATGGAACAAGAGAAGCACTAAGAGACAATAGGCCAAGCCATCCCACATTAATCAGGTGGTGTTGAACCTTCAAAAAGGGGATAAGGGGTAACAACAACAAAACTATCAAGCCCAACCTCCTCCTGTGCAATACGAGTAGCACAACAACAATCAAAGGGGTAAAAATAAGGAACAACACCTGCCTCATATTTTCACTCAATTATCAAAGTTGTTGGCTTCAATTTTTCATCAGTTATGTGAGGCTAAGGCCATAAAATTACCCAAATTAAAATTAATGGACCCTAATTAGCCTAAGCCTAAAGGCTACAAGGATGATCAATATTGCATATTTCATCGATTGAAAGGCCACGACATTGAGGTATGTTGGTCTTTCAAACACCTTGTGCAAAATATGATCAAAAGAGGTACGCTTCTTTTTAATAACCCACAATCACCTAACAATAAAAATATGGGGATTTACAAAAATCCTCTGCCCAACCATGAGGCACCCTAGAATAATGTTGGCCAAGTTAACCAAGTACGCATCGAACCACCAACCCATGGGTTCGTCGGAATGGTCAATGTTGTCACAAGACATGTGAGGTATGAACAACCAAATCAACCTCCAACACCTATTAGAGTCCAAGTTGCGCCTCCTCCAAGGCCAACCTAACATGTGCTAAGCCCACCAACTAGACCAATGGTGACAATAAAGAGTAGGTTGGTTCAAAACCTACAAATGACTCCAACAAAGTTGTCTATCTATGAGCTAATTCAGTAGTCTCCTAAGCACAGGGAGATGCTTATGGACATCCTAAGGTCCATAGAAGTGCAGCCTCAGGATCTTGAAGCATTTACACACTTCGTGGGGCATGTGCAGTAGTGTCAAGAATCGGTCATACAATTTCATGACCATGAAGTCAAGATGGTTTCTACTATTATAGCGGACCCATCGCTGCATATTATTGTGTGTGTGAATCACAAACTTTTCAAGCATGTTTTTATTGACATAGGGTCATCAATCAATATCATCACTACCAAGGCATTAACTTACCTGAAGTTACCCAAGACGCATATCATACCTTCTACCTTCACGTTGAGAGCTTTCAATGACGCATTATGCTCAATGGTCGGTACTATAGTTTTACCTATTCAGGTAGGACTGAAGACCATCCTAGTGATGTGTCATGTGATTAAAGGTGCTATGCAATATAACATACTTCTAGGGAGGCCTTGGATAAGAGAAATGCATTGTGTCCCTTCTATTTTACATCAATGTATCAAATATGTTCATGAGGGACAGGTTCACGTGGTGCCTTCAGATGAAGAACCCTTTAAATATGTGAACCTAGCATATTTTCCAAGGTAATTCATGCTCCCCTCAATGCACTTGGATGTATGACCAGCATCGTCTATTAAAGATCTAGGAGGTAAAATCAAAGAAGTGTGTGCTAAACCTACAATGTCCGTATCTCAAAGATCGGAGCATACAACTGCTTCCACTAGACCGTATACATCTATAATACATCGGGATGATAGGAAGTTGAAAGCAAAGAGGAGAAAAAGAGATAAAGCAAACGCCCAAGCCAATTATCATTGAAGCCCCTACTCCCATGGAAGTAGAGGAAATTCAAGGAGAAGTCGAGGAGGCACCTCAGCCTGCTTCACTGCATCTTCAATAGGGTCATCTACACCGCAGGTGACCATCCATTTGGTTAATCCCAGATTAAGGGAATATATCATGCAGAATGTGACGTTTACACCGATCATCAAGACTGCACAAGATATGGACTGACCGTGAGCCCATCACCTTCCCGTAAGGATGGTGGCACCATTAGGGGTGTCGACTAACCAAACCAACTTCATCTATGGAGGGCTAGACCAACTTGCATCTCCCACACCCATGGATGAGGATGATAATGAACCCTTCACTATGAATGTTCATTATCTCTCTAACCCTGAATACGCCATGTGATACTTTGAGCATTACCATTAGCATGGTTACGGTCTCAAACTATTCGAACAAGGGCGTAGGAGACCGTATGAATTGTAGTATCAGTTGCTAACCGATAGGTTCGGGTTAGGATACTATATTCGAGGATAGGATGAGCTCCTCATGATATCTTTAGACCACTTATACCTCAATCTAGGGGGTGAATTCAATTTCAATCCTTATCACCCTAATCCCTCTACCTTTTGGAGGGATAACCGGATAGTGTCCTATGTCACTATAGAACCACCCGAGTCTTATCATGAGAACATCTTGGTGGAGACTAGCCCAGAGCATATACCAAGAGAAAACTTGGGTGAACAAATCTATGAGGCAACCGATGACACAGGGTTGCATATTCAGAATGCTAAATTAGCAATAAATTTTGAATTAGAAGATCATTCTAACGAGGATACAGTAGAGTCCAACTATGAGACAAGTGGGCCAAGTTGCATACATAAGAATGATGATGATAATGAGTCCTCGAGCAATGAATAATCTGAGGATGAAATTGAGTTGGCTTATCTAGGCCCACTCAACTTACATCATTTATTACCTTTGGAGATAGTCATCAAGGATGATCAATCCTTCATGAGCGATAGTAGTTATCAGATGTGGGCTCACATGGGACCCCATCTTCCTAATCGCTTGATTCCAGTAGGTAGTGGTGAAGGTATCCATTATGATAGTGATGAAGAAGATGAAATGGAGAGAGCCTATTTGGGACCTCCCTACTTACGTCATCGTAATGCACCATACACTACCAAGGATATGTATAGAGATATTAATATTCATCCTCAGCTTAGAGGAAGACCACCTAATCTAAATAGGATTTATCATATGGTCTTCCCTAATACGTCGATATTCAGAGAGCTCCTTGAGCCTAGTGATCCTATTTTTGAGTCTATCCATAGACCAAATCCAGAGATCCCCATACCTCCAGAACCACATCTCGGGGATGGAAGATGCACAAATATAGAGTCACATGCATGTGGTCCTGGAGACATGATCCATTCCATCAATATGATCTCCATTTATTTGACCACTCCACTTCATAATCCAACCGATCCATCCAAACCGTTGTGTCTTAATATAGATGCTATTGATTGGGATCGCACTGACTCACCCTTAGATCCTGAATATTTCTTCCCTAACGAAGAAATGTTGCAACCTTTTCATTTTGCACTGGGCTGTGCACATGATGTTTATCATGCTGAGGATGCTTCTAATGAGGAACCCATAAACCCAGAAGATGACATCCACCTAATCCCTATGCCTCATCAACTTGAGGAGGGATCCCATATGTCAATAGAGGAAACCTTCGAAGTGGACATCAATGATGATCCCACCAATCCAAGGAAGGTCAAATTTGGAGAAACTTTGACTCCTGATGAGTGTGCCAACCTCATCCCTCTACTGAGAGAGAGACATGATCTCTTTGCTTGGACTTACAAGGATATGCCAAGTCTAGATCCAAAATTGGTTACTCATAACCTTTCTCTAGATCTTTCAAAGAAGCCAGTCAAGAAGAAACTCAGGAAGATGCATCCAATAGTAGCCTTAATGGTCAAATATCAATTGCAAAAGCTGTTGGATGTAGAGTTCATCATTTCCATCGACTATCCAGAATGGGTATCCAATATGGTGCCTGTAGGAAAACCTGATGGAAGGATCCGTATTTGTATGGATTTCAGAGACCTAAATAAGGCAACACCAAAGGATTCATTTCTGTTGCCAAATATTGATGCTCTCATAGATGCAATCGTAGGTCATGAGATGCTCTCCTTAATGGATAATTTTTTTGGTTACAACCAAATTTAGATTAAGCTCGAAGACTAACATAAAACTGTGTTCATAATGCCATGGGGGATATTTTATTATAAAGTTATGCCATTCGGCCTTAAGAATGTTGGTGCCACATATCAGTGGGCCATGACATATATCTTTCATGACTACATGCATAAGATCCTAGAGGATTACATCGATGACTTATTGGTGAAGTCATTGCTACGTGAAGAGCATGTTGAGGTCCTGAGAAAAGTCTTCGACCACCTAATAGAGCATAATGTCAGGTTGAATCCTAAGAAGTGCATATTTGGCGTAACTTCAAGAAAGCTCTTAGGATTCATTATTTCAAAATGAGGCATCGAAGTTGACCCAACAAAGGTCAAGGCTATTTTAGAAATGCGTCCTCCCACAAACATCAAGGAATTAAGAAGCCTGTAGGGCAAAGTAGCATCCATAAAGTGATTTATCGCACAATTATCGGATAAATATTGACCCATGAATTGACTGCTACACAAGGGGGTCCCATTCAACTGGTACGAGGACTGTCAAGTAGCCTTTATCGAGATCAAGCAATACCTAGAAATGTCATCTAAATGCTAGCTCCACCAAGGCCAGATGAGCCTTTTTTCTATATATATAGGCGATCGACTTTGCATTAGGGACCATGTTAGCCCAAAATAATGTGCAAAACAAATAACAAGCCATATATTACATTAGCCGAACCTTGGTGAGTTATGAGCTAGGATATGCATATGTGGAAAAGTTGTGTTTAGCAGTAGTGTTCACTACCAAGAAATTGTGGCACTATATGTTAAGTCATACGATGTATGTCATATCAAAATAAAATCCTTTGTAGTATATGATGAGCAAGACATATCATAACACATGTACTGCAAAGTGGATCATGCTACTGACAGAATTCAATTTGGAATTCATTAGTCAAAATTCCATTAAGGGACAAGTCATAGCTGATCAACTGGCTGAGGCGCCTCTCAAGAATAGTAGGCCCCTCACCATAGAGCTTCCTAATGATGCAGTCTTTGCCTTATCAGAAGCTCCCAAACCTGAGGAACCGGATAACAAAGCTAATATGACCTTGTTCTTTGACGATTCAAAGTGTGAGCAAGGGGGTGGTGCAGGAATAGTGTTGTTCATGCCACAAGGTGCTCCAATGCCCTTGTCATTCAAGTTGGACTTTCCTTGCACTAACAATAATTCTGAATACGAAGCCCTAATTTTGGGTCTCCAAATAGCTATCGCCATGAAGATCAAAAGGCTAAATATCTTTGGTGATTCCCTTCTCATTGTTAACCAAGTTAAGGGACTATTTCAATGCCGATGTCCAGTATTGAAAGCTTACAAGGATCTTGTTGACATATATCTAGCTCAACTGGAATGGTACGACATCGAGGCAATCCCTCGATCATCTAATAGATTTGTAGACACCATGGCATCTTTGGGATCTTTAATCCCTTAGAATCCATCTATCGATTTCACTACCATCCATGTAAAAACATTGTCACACTCGGTTGTGCAGTGAGAAGCATTGGATAACAAAGAGTCAATCAACATGATTCATGTAGAACCAAACCATGAATGGTTCTAAAGAGCTAGATACTTTCTCAAGAGAGCATCCTAGGGGTCTTTGATCTCATAGGATCCGACGAGGAGTGGTACTACCATTCACCACAAGGTCATCTCCTAGTCTGCATTTACAAATATGGAACCGTAGGGGGAACATGCTATCTTGTCAGTCGAGGTCGAAGCTTATCAGAACTGGACGTCATAGATATATGACTTCCTTAGACTTGGGGTAATCCCTCAGGGATTATCGTGTGCCACAAAATGCACATTTAAATAGAAAGTGACAAAGTATGTCTTGTTAGTAGACATCCTATACCGTAGAAGCTACGATGGAGTTCTCCTTCATTGTCTTGAGCCCCAAGAGTCATCTTGGGAAATTTTGTAAGCTCACAACGGTACATGTGGTGGCCATTTCAGTGGCATGGCTATCGTCAAGCGCATCCTTTGCATGGGCTATTATTGGCCCACTATGGAGAAGGATTACAATGTGTATGTCAAGAAATGCATTAAATGTCAACATCATGCTAATCTTACGCACTTGCCATCACAGGCCTTACAACCCATTCAAGTGGCTTGGCCATTTTCTCAGTGGGTTTGGATCTCATCGGTAAGATCTCTCCTCCATCATTGGGTCAACATACTTTCATTATTACGGCTACTGAGTATTTCACAAAGTGGGTGGAAGCCATTCCCTTAACAACGATAACTGGAGCGTGTATTGTTGAGTTCATACTCACCAATATCATAAGTCATTTTGGGATACCATCCAAAATAGTTTTGGATAATGGAACGTCATTCAAGAACAAAATTGTGAGAGCTTTGACGTCTAAGTATAGAATCAAACATAGTTTTGTGACTCCATACTATCCGTAGGCAAATGAGCAAGCTGAGGCTTCAAACAAGATAGTGGTCTCCATCTTTAAAAAGATGGTACAAGAGCACCACAAATATTGGCACATCCAGTTTTCCCTTGCACTTTGGGCTTACAAGACTAGCATTCAAACACCCACTGGGGCAACTCTATTTTCACTAGTATATGGCACTGAGGCCATTATGCCCCTAGAGTTGGAAATTCCAATGTTGCACGTCGCATTGAAAGAGTTCATCAATGACGACACCATGCGACAAGCTCACCTAGATCAATTGATGCTACTTTATGAACATTGCATGAATGCCCTTGAGCATCTCCATGTTTATCAAGAGCGCTTAAAATGAGCTTACAATAACAAATTCCATCTAAGATACTTTGAGGTTGGTGATCTTGTGCTGAAAGAGAACCAACAAAACTTGAATTTACTACCAAAAATGTGAGACAAATTTATAGCTAATTGGTTAGGTCCTTACATGATCTCTAAGAATATTGGACCTGGGACATACCACTTGACATCGCTCGAAGGATTTGAAGAGCTTGAACCTCTCAACATCCTTCATCTTAAAGCATTCTATGCCTAAAACCAGAAAAAGGCTCCAAGGGTTTCTCAAAACCACTTGGTCAATCCAACAAAAGGCTCCAAGGGTTTCTCAAAACCATTTGGTCAATCCCAAAAGGCTCCAAGGGTTTCTCAAAACCGCTTGGTCAATCCCAAAAGGCTCCAAGGTTTCTCAAAACCACTTGGTCAATCCCAAAGGCTCCAAGGATTTTCTCAAAAATTGGTTGGTCAACTCCAAAAGCCCCAAAGGCATCATAAGCCCTTTGGTCAAAGCCATAAATTTTAAAAATCCATAAAAATTATAAAGCAATAAATCTAAAAACATTTGCAAAATATCAAAAATATTTGCATTTCATTTCAAAAACATTGCATTTTATTTGCATCATGCATTTCATTTTGCATCCATTCATTTAATTGCATTGCATTAGGCATTCCCATACGTTGCATATTGCATTAGGATAGACTATGTTTGCAATCTTACAAATGACACCATGTTTGTGTTTCAATCATGCATCATTGCATCTTCATCATTTATCACCCTTGTGAGTAATTGTGTTTCTCAACACAACCCCTCTTGTTGCTATGAAGAATATACTAGGGTTTTCTAGTCATTCAACCATACCTAGTGGTCTTCTCAAGAGCTTAGTAGAAATCTTGCTTTTTTTTTGGTAGATGAGGCCTAGTTTTGATAGTACTTAGCATATCAAGATCCTATCACTAATCAACACATTTAACAAATCCTATTTAGGGCAAGGAAGGATGAAGCTGCAAAGTAGTCCAGGTCACCTTGAGTGAAAGGTTTTATTACTTGCTTATATTGTAAGGAGCAATGATCTAGGGTAGTGGTTATTGGTAAAAGGATGAGCATTCCCCTCTACCCATATAAATCCCTTGCTTACAAATGAAGGAGAAAAATCCTAAGATTCAAAATAAAATCAGATTCAAATCAAATCCATCCCATATTCAAGTTCAAAAGTAAAATTCAAATCCCTTGCTAAAAATAAAATAAAATTCAAAATAAATAGTGATTATTGTCACTAAAGTATAAAATAAACAGTGATTTTTATCACTATACATGAGCAAGTATCTCGATAAATTGAAGAAAAGAAGGGGGGAGCTCGAATCCCTGGAATGATCATTACTTGAAAGCCATAGAGTGATCCTCAATAATAGCAATGGGTTGAAAGAATCCCGCATGTCATTGAAGGGGTAGTTCTAAGCAACTTACGAGTGAGCTAGCTTGGGGTGGCCTGGATTGATTAGTGGTCTAGTCTGACTGAGTCCAAACCTAGGATCGGATAGACATATGAGGATCCCCTATCTTAGCAATGGGCTGAAAGAATCCCTCCTTGACATCGGGGTATGCTTATGCCTTATCTAATATATTCATTTGCACACACAGGGGTAATGAATAGCTTGGTCAATTGGAGCGAAAGCTTTATTTTTCAAAAGCTTAGTATAGTTAGTATGCAACTTTTGATAAATCCACTAGGGTGTTTGAGTCTCATGGAAAACCTCAAAGATTCCCAAATAGCAACAACACATTTTCAATGCAAATTGTATCAAAAATTATTTTATTTTATGAGAGTTTGTTTATTAGAATTATTTGTAATATTTGTTAGATACCGGATGGATGTCAAAAATGATATTTAGATGGCCACTGACTATGTTATCCTGATTCTTTTAATTTACAAAAGCTTATAAATAGAAACCATATAGCATTGCATCTCACATAAGGGTGTACAATTCATCAAATTTTATACAAAGATATAGCAATTTCAATTCATGATTGTGATACATTTTGTGGTGTCATCCATTAGATTGTTAAATCCATATTACATTCATACATTATGTTTTAATGATTAAAGCATACATGTTCATTTCCATATATCATCATAGAAAAATTATGCAATACATACAAGGCATAAACTATGTCATAACAACATAAATTAAATGCATACAAGTGAAGCAAAGTATACATGCATTTAACTTCAAAATATTGCATTCATATACATCCATCATAAGTAGTCCATCTACATACATAACTCATAGCATCTAATCATCTATCACATATCTAGCTAGTGCATGTCATCCATACATCACATCATATAAAATCAAATCAACATAACATATAAGCATTGCATCCATGTGCATCTCATAAAACATAAACAATAAAACACATAAAATCTACACATATAATGAGGCTCCAACATCATATCATATATATATATGTGTGTGTGTGTGTGTGTGTGTAAAATAATAATAATGTGTACTACATCGGCATGGTCAAAAATACCCATAGGCTACATATGTGTAGGTCCTCGACCTTACACTCAAAACTAGTAGAATAAAATATCTCACAAATCAATACTAGTCTGCACCCCCAATCTGTGAGGCTTGGCCCTCACCTTTGCCCTCTCGGTGGGTCCTTCATGAGCTGGAACTAGAAGATCTCTCTGACCTGTGAGTCCTACAACTCAAGCTAGTTGAGGATTGTCTTGTCTCTCTAGTATGAGTGCTCACAGATCCTAAAGCTAGGGGCATCTCTAGAACCTTATCCCTGAGTAGTCCAATACACCCTCTTAGAGTGGTGATATATGCAAAGTTAAGGGTGGAATCCTCAATATGTCACTCAACTAGAGCCTAAAGTCTTTGGATCTTAGCCCCCTGATCCAATCCTACCACTCCCTGAGCTACTGGTACTACTGGTAATGTTGGTACTGCTAGAATAGCTGGGGGTACTAGAGAAACCTATGAAGATGAGGGAGTTGATCCCCTAGCATGGTAGGCGGTAAGTAGTACTACCAAAGTATCTACCTAGGACTACAAAAGAGTGTGCTACCTTGTGAGCTTCTATATCTCTGCATCCACTATGGTAATCCTCACTTGTAGAGTGGACCTCTCCTCCTCATAGTCATGCCACTGGCTCTGGCCATGAGATAACTTCACCTCTAGAGTGGTGATAGTAGTATCCCTGTGCAATAGCTAAGTATGAAGTCTCCCAATCTGACTCTAGAGGTTGGCAACCTGTACCCTCAACTATCCAACCTCATTGTTTAGAGGTGCCTCACCCTCCTTGGATGCCTCCTCCTCTACCTCTACCTGTGGGCCCTCCTCTATGGCAACCCCTATGCCCCATGCACCCTCAGTCCTCTAATGGGTCCTACGTCCATGAGGGTCCACCTCTACACCCTCTACACCCTCTACTACGAAGCCATCCATTTGTTGGCCTAGAGGTCCCTCTTCGTGCCACTATAAGCCAGTCCACCATGCATCATAATCGGTAGTAGTGCCTGTGTCTACTAGGCCCAACTCTAGAAGTCATCATCGTCATCCCCTAGTGGAGTCACCTGGGGCCAGGTCAGGTCCCTCTCTAGGACCAAGCGTCTATAGATAGAAGGAACCTCTGGGACATCCTGTCGAATCCCAAACTGCCTCAAGATGCGAGAGAAGAACTGATACTCATGTATATCGGCCTTCCATATGATAATCCACCCGTCTTATTGTACCTAGTGCATGTATATGTCCACCTCTAGCCAGGCTAGGTAGCCCATGTATGGTCACCACTCTATGTGCTTGAGGACAGAGTTGTGCAAATCAGGAAATATAATGGTCTAGGTCTCCTGCATGAGACCTACTCCGGAAACCCTCCTGCTCCCAAGGCCATCAGGTTGTGTATAAATAATGATCTGCATGGATAGTAGTGATCTCTAGAGGTAAATCAACAGGGTGCTCTATAAAAATATGCTTCCAACCCCAAATATACAGAAGTATGTTGTAGTCGATGCCCACTCTATTGTGGTGTGCGATATTGTACAACTCGTGATAGAGCTATGCTAGAAGAGTACTCCCCCATGCAAGAATGAGAGGTCGCTCGATCGAACTAACCATAACCTCCCTGGTCCTAGCCAGGAGGTTCCATGGGAACCTCATGCCTGATGAATCTGGGAGGACTATATGGATAATCAGGTGCATGAATATCGCCTCCCACTATGAAAATAATTTGGCCTGGAACCACTCCTCAATGTGGATGCCTCCATGGTCAATGCAGCCCTGTGCCTCAATGCTCCATCTACCGAATATCACATCAAAAATGGTCTTCTTTGCTATGGTAGGAGAAGAAGTGATGGGCTTGCCATCAATGGGTAGGCAGAATATGCGATAAACATCCTCCAGAGTCACATTCATTTCACCCGTCAGTAGGTGAAATGTGTTGGTCTGCGCATCCCAACGACGGGCCAAGGCAGTCATGTATGATTGATCCACTCTGATGGTGGGGAGGTCTAAGATGTAACCAAACCCCATGGTAGCAAACCAACCCCACTCCATGGTAGTGAGAGTGTGGCATAAGTTTCGAAGGAGATCAGTCTCCCTCGCTCTGTTCATCAAGGCCTGAGTGAAAGCAATCAAATAAATAAGAAAAAATAATTAAAAATGACTAAAAAATGACAAACAAATCATAAAATCTCATGAAAACATAAAAACATGCAAACACATGATCAAAAATTTCAAAAAAAACAAAAAATCACTTAAAAAATGCATTAAATGGCATTAATGGTTTGGAACCGTGGTCGACATAGCGGTTAAAAAAAGTGACCATTGGGATTTAAATCTTGTCGTGGCTGATAGTCGTGACCCCAAATTTGCCAATTGGGGACTATAGTCTGCCACCCGTGGCTAAGGAGCATGACCTTTTTAGGGTCATGTCCTTCCCAAAATAAACCCCAAAATTAAAACCCTCCCCTCTAACCTAACCTATGCTAAACCTAACTAGGGTGAGGTTCATTACCGAAAGTTTAATGTGGTTCGTTTAACCCATTACTTAGTGTGGTTAATTTTAATCCGATAATTTGCAAGTGTGGTCTCAGTTTGTGTGTTACCTTGGAGGCATCGGCTCTCCCACTGGTCGAAGCTTCTAACTGGTCGGCCATCGATGTGGATAATAGGGAATTAGTGGAGTTTGTGGTAGCATTTCATGTCAGATTTCACTTTTTACCTCTCAGAGCTCTCAGTTTCACTATCTATGTTAGGTAAATAATGAAATTTTTAAAAAATTCAAAACTTTATATACCTATTTGAATTCAGTTCAGGTCGCAGCTGATAATTGCGGTCTTCGAATTAGGGTTTTACACCCATGGATTTGATCCATGGTTAAGGAATTTGGAATTTTTAACTACTTTTTATAGACGCTGTCAACAAACTATAATAAATTCTCTCAATTCCCACCATGGAGAGTTTTCAAATGGTAAATTAAAAAATACCCACCATACCAGATAATTCAAAAAATACAAAAATACACAAAAAAATCAGATAACATTAAAATCCAAATGTGCCTCGTATTTCATCATTTACCCTATACACTTGGTGGTTGCAGCGACTTGCGATCCATGCAATCCGGCAAGATGAGTAAATTACCATAAGGACATTTGGGGCAAATTCATCATCGTAGAATTGCTATGCTTCATTTCAATTCCTAAGAAGGCCTAGGCGATCGGACTGCTCCAGGGAAACAAGATATTCATGTCAATTCTCCTATGATATTTTTAGCATATCATCGACAATATGATTCAACATAAGCCTAATTAGAATTGTCCTCATTTCGATTCCCTAAGAAGGCCTTCGTGGCTAGACCGCTCCATGGGATAGAAATAGGCAATTATCATTAACAGTTGCAATCATAGCTGATTAGGCCTTGCCAAGAATTCAAATGCTAAATATTTATTTATTTTTAGATCATTCATAGTGGTCAAGCAACCTTGTCGCTTCATTTCATTGTCATTACTCTCATCGACCCGTCGCTTGAGGGGGTAGTCATAATATCATAATCATAATCAAAATCAATAGAAGATCTCTTGATCGTAGATCCCTTGATCTTGTCAAAATTGTGTTCGTCTTACGAATCATTGCCAACGACTATCATAAGCTTACCCTTATGTTGGGGCAAATAGCATATATGATAGTTTGTTTGTAGCTCTCCTCCTTTCGATTATATAGGCCTAACTCCTATTGTAGCACCAAAGCTACCCGAATGTCTGATGATGAGTGCAAACCCTTTCAAATTTAAGCCTTTCACCTAGTTGAAAGCAATGATTCTAGGATGCATGTCCTCTTTGTAGGACCTGGGGCATCTAATGTTGATCAGATCAATGATCATCATCCAACCTACGACATCATTTTAGGAGGTCTATTTTTGCTCAGCGTTGTTCAAAATCACAATGCATCTCAAAAGGGGCATCTATAGACACCTAAAATACGTCATGCCGAGGTGACTACTCATATGGGACATGCTAGAAGACCATATGGAAGACCTTGGATAGATTCCAAGGTATAGCAGTGGTTTTCACCACTCATTTGGGCACCTTTGCCTAGTCAGTGCTCAATATTGTTGATACCCACAATGAGAAGATCTGATCGTGCCTATCAAACATGGTCAGGACTCAGATTTAGTTGGACTTTGACCAATTCAAAGTTGGTTCCAATGGTCATTTGGCTACGGATTGGAGTTGTTTGAGTGAGGAAGGTTTTGTATCCTTCCATCCAACAAACTCAACTGCCCAATCTTGTTCTTGGATTCCTCATGAAGCTACCCCTAGCCCTTGGAAAATGCTATAAAACCCCTATTCAAATTGGGGAAAGATATAGACGAATCTCAAGTTGAAATGCAGCAAAGCCTTGTCGAATTGCATACTCACTTACATGCATTGAGAGGAATACTTTGACTGCCCAATTGGAGATCACATGCCATGGAGGTCCTAGGAGGCTAAGAGATTCAAAAAATGTGAATTCATATAATCTATGCACCAACTAAGCAATTCAACTGCAAAATATATTAGAGGACACAATGGCAACCCTTGATCATCAATTCTGCAAGGATAATTGAATATTGGACACCAAATTGGAAGGGCAAGAACATTTCAAGCTCAGTCGTGACTAACAGTGCCCACCGTGAATTAGACATGTTGTCAGGTTGTCATATCCATTTTCATTGTTTTTAGCAGTAGGATTTGTTTTAATAGCACTATATTAGCTATATCTTATATCAATTTACTTTATTGGATTTTCTAACTGATGCAATTAGAGTTTCTTAGTCATTTCCTTTCATTTTACAATTATGAGACTAATGGTTCTTTTCATGCTTCCATGCTTTCAATTTTGTAATTAGGCCACTAGATAGATGCATATGCTTTACCTTTATATATCCTATGGTATTATCTCATAACTAACATAGATTTAGTATATTTCTTGCACTTTATTGATTTCATGCTAGTTACATCATCTTTTATGCAAGTACCTCCTGAAAGCCTCATCAAGAGGGGCCTCCTTTGTTGCTAATTACTTCTTGTTGTTTATTGCACACAAGACTAACAGGGTTTTCGGATGCAAGGCAGCAAATGCCTCTAATCATGGAGAAAAAGCTCATCGACACCTTCGAGCAGTTCGTGTCACCCTGAAAGGCATTTTGATTACATCTACCCTTGGGAGGGATATTGAAACTCTATTGTAATTGATGTCTCAAATGGATATCCCTAATAGGTACGAATTTGTAACTTGGCTCCATTGAAATTAATAAAGGGATTCTTTGCAACTTAGGAATTTCAATTTGTGCTTGTTTCGTCAATTGCAATAGATATATTAGATTGCATGAGCCTTTTTCGTTGCCACAGTCAAAAACTTATAAAGCCTCTCTCTTCTCTTTTATAGCTCCCAGAAATACTTGTCTATTTGCCTAGTCATTTTCCTTTTGCTAATTGAGTGATTCTTAAGATTTTTTTTTATGGATCTTTTGAGTTTTTTGCCTTCCCATTATTTTCTTGTACTTTTTTTACTATTATATTCTCTTTGTTACTTGTACCAATAGAAGTTTCAACTTCTATTTGCTCCTTTTTCTACTACTTCTTATTGCTCTACATTCTACTTTAATATGACCATACTAGTGTTAAAACCTGCATTGAAAGGGGATTCCACTAATATTTGAGCTACTAATTTATCAATTTCATTTAAAAATTTTATTCCACTTTACAAAAAAATCTCAAAGAGTTCCCTATCTCCCTTAGCATCTTCTCGTTCCAATATTACATAGGTAGTGTATGTAACTTGACCCAAATAGGTTGGGTGGTTATCTTCTCAAAGCAAGGATCAAACCTAGGTGTCTAATTTTATATAGTAACGATACTATGACCCTAATCCATCTTCCTTTTTTTATTATTTTGGTCTCTTCTAGTTTCTATAATACAAAATCTATCCAACCTTTTTTCATTACAAGCTATTTTGTCAATGTTGTGTTTGGGATATTTGCTTTTATCTTTGCTTCTATTCTACTTCCCTCCACTTATTTTAGGGTCTAGTTTGTCGAATCATTAGTCCTTTTGTTCCAAAGTTCCATAAGCTCTTATTGGTAATAAAATATTAATTTCTTTGAATGTTCATTTGGTCCCTCTATATAATCCATCGCTTCTACTTCTTCATTCTATATTGTTCCATACAACATAACTTGATCCAATATTCATTTTTCTCTACCCTTGTTTGGTGTTCTACTCTAGATGCTTTTGTATAATTTGATTGTTCTGTAAGTTTTTTATCATTGGATTCAATCTCATATCCATTTTCCTTCCAACTATCATCTTCATTGCATGTCCTTTCTCCATCTTGTGGCTTATTACATTTCACTATATTGCTAACTTTCAACCACTATTTACTTTTCTTCTTTCCAACTATTATTTTTCCTCTAGATCCTATGTTTGTGCAGTCTCTCCATTATTGTTTCCTTCTGAAACCCTCTTTACCTCTAGTTTCCATCTATCTCTCTTTTGCTCGTTTTTCTCTTCTAGAACACTATCCCCTTCCATCTCTAATTCTAGAAGATTCTTCTATATATATATATATATATATATATATATATATATATAAAAAAAAAAAAAAAAAATACATATATATATATATATATATATATATATATGCAAATGCCTAACTAAAACCTCTAGGTATATATATATATACCTAGATGAAAGTATGATTTAAAATGCCTAACTAGAACCTCCATAATTTTTATGCAGATTTAAAAAATCTGACCTTATTTTTAAAATTCTTGATGATTTGTCCTATATATTCATTCTCTAAAATTCGTAACACCGGTTATATATCCTCTATTTGGACCTTTAAAAGTTAAATAAACTTCAAATTAACTTCTTTCTAGAGCTATGTAGTAGAAAAATATGCATTTTTAGAGTTTTATCCAAATAAACTCTAAAATAATATTTGCTTCTATTATATCCAACTATACCTTCAAACCCCTGGATGTAAAATTTTATATTCTTCTAAAAAAAAATTATTTGGAGCAAACTCAAAAGAATTAATGGAATAATAAATTTCATAATTTAGAAAGCAAAAATTCAGCAATCTAAAATGCTTGTTTGGAATCTACTTGTGTAAATGATACCATAACAAAGCCATGAACTAATATCTTAAAAAATATTGAGTCAAATACTTGATTCTTAAAAGAAAAATTTTGAATCGTTAACCTAATAGAAGTGATTCCACAAGAACAATAATTTTTTTCTTATAAACATTGATGGAAAGTTTTTATTTCATATGAGCAACCTCTAGAATGATCTCTCAATGAATCTAGTACCCTTAGAAAGTTGCAACTACTCTCTTTAAAACAAGTACCACAAGAAAGCTAAAGGAAAATCTCTTCAAGTAAGCAATGGAAATTAATACATGCTCTAATACCATAAATAATTTGAATCTATAACCATGTGAGTATCAAAATAAATCAATACATAATATAAATTCATAAATAATAAATGAGAACACAAGATATGTTAATGACTAAGAGGTAAATGTTTAATTATTACAATGATTTATATATGGTATTAATATTAATGTTCTCTATAATATATTTCATGAAGCTTGATAACATCACACATGACATGTCACAAGTTTATTAATTAATGTGTATATCACTTGACAAAGTAAATATGGAGCCCATAGGACTTTTACAAAATGTAATAAAACACTATGAAGTTGATTGTTAAAAACGTGAATGACTATCTATGTAAACATGACTTTGTTGAGAACTTATAATAGTTTATGTTTTATAATATAGAACTTGATCTTATATCATAATGTTTGTGATGACTCAAAACCTTATGAAATAGCATATATGTTTGAAGAAGAAAATTCCATTAACATAAAATATAATATTTACTTCAATAAGATTAACTTGAAAGAGAATTATTAGGTTATATTTAAAACATTCAATAGTATTATGAAATAAATTTAACATATTTTATATCACCAATTTTAGTAAAAATACAATATCTTTAACAGTTAAATTTTATAATTCTCTCTAGAAATAAACAAAATCAACACATTATCCCAAAAAATATATGTATATCATAGATAAGTACACACAATATAAAGGGTGTACTCAAACACCAAGTAATATCACTAAAGAAAAGAAAATAATTTGTGTCATATTGATGACCAAATGAATGGTATCTAGGGTATAAATAACAAAATTACAAGCAACCTTAGGTTAAAGTAAATAACTAATTTTAATATTTATAATTATAATATTATATTAAACCCATATCTATAAGGTGTGTAGTAGCCCATACAGATATTCAAATGAATACAATTACAAAAGGTTTTTTGTGGCTTCATGTGAATATTAACACCACATATTTTAACATCCCCCTTAAGTTGAAGGAGGGAACATAAAGAGAGACTCTTATCAATCATCATTCATTAAAGAGCACTCTCTTGCTCCAAGATTATCCAACACTCAATCAAGAAAATTATTAGACATGATTATGACATTGATAGTTTCTATTGTATGTACTCGCATGCAAAGAAAACCCATTTCCAACTATGTGATGCTCTAGGACTCAAACAAAATTCTCCTTGGTTATGACTTTATTCATTATAGTTGCTAGCATTCTATTGAACACACATGACCTAAATTGAATATCTCATAGCCACATAAACATGATTCCATCTCCTAGATCAATAATATTAAGATCCTCAAAATGAGAAGATAATTAACATATAATGCAATGACCATAATCTACCCATTAATCTCAAAATTGGATGACTATCATATGTATATATTCTATTGAACTTCTCCATAATGAAGGATACTTTGCATGCCCATCTACAGTACATTTTATCCATGGAAGGAAACAATAGAGAAAATCACTCGAACAAAGTCAATCCAAAGAATATGAGCAAACATATTCAAGTAGTCAATTTTTCATATGAGATAAAATTATAGGAACAAAGCATATCTTATCCTATGTCACATCCCAAAAATTTAGAATTATTTACTTTATTTTATTTATCTTCCTAGGTGGATTAATCGATGACATTGCACTAATGAATCAACATATTGTACTTCGTAGGATAAATTGTCAAATATGTTAATTTATGTGTACGTAATTCTTTTTATAATATATTTCATAAATGATTATTTTATATCAAAATCCATACAATGTTGATTTTATTAAAATTGACTAATTATTATATATATATATATATATATATATATATATATAGTTTTGACATGGTTACCCTACATTAGAGTTGAAAATATATAAAAGTAACACAGACAAAGAGAAAATGGATGCACACATCACATCATGGGATATTTGTAGTTATAGTTTAAAATTAATGGTCATTGTATTGCATCACATTATAGTATGGTGTTGTTCTAAACTTGCATAATGTATTTAAAAGTATGACTTTAATATTAATAGAAACTTGTTTGGTTGCAATATCTTAAACTTGAATTCAAAGGAAAGATCATTGTTGAGTTAAGTTGAATTTTCCATTAATGAAGATCATTTGTAGCTTCATATTTTAATACCTGGTGTTATTAATACAATGGGTAAGCAAGTCTACCATAATCCTTGCAAAGCTAAATCATAAGTTGTTATACCTAAGCCTTAAAATGGAATTGATTGGGTTTTTAGGAGGTAACTTAATCTAAAAGGGGAAAGCATATTCAAGCACCCAAATTAGTATTAAGGAAGCCTTACATCACATAGAAAATGGCTACTTCTTATGGGTGCTCTATTTTGGTTCTTTAGTTTTGGAGTTTAGAGGAGAGTGGAGAAGGCTATTGAGACACTATTTATCTTATATTCAAGCATGGTGGAACATATTGGTAGTCATGCAAAACTCTAATTTTAAAATTTTTATTCTTGAGGAAATCATTTTGGCTAAAACCTTTGAAAACCTACTATGAAAATGAAGCCTTTGCTTGGGATTTGTGATTTTAAATGTAGAAAATGGTGGAGTTTGACATCATGCTTAGAAAGGAGAATGAGGTGTCCAAAATTTTGGAGGAAAATCATCTTTAAAATTGTATTTTATGGTATTTTTTATGCTTTACATTTGGGTATTTTTAGTATTCTAAAATAATAAACTAAATATAAGTGATATTCTTGTTTGAATGTATGGAATAATTGCACTGGATTATTACTTTAATATTTTAAAATATTGTCCTTGTATGAATAGTGGGTTTAGGAGATTGAAATTCCTAAGAAATACATTTTCTTGGTTACTTTATATGATCTATTTATGTGAAAATACTTGGCCTTTGAAAAGAACCTAAGGATCAACTCATAACTACTTTTACATCATTTATAGAGAAACTATCAAAAGCCTAAAACATCCATTAGAGCATTTGGGAAGTAAACCCTAGATTTTGTGCATATTAATTACTTCTGGATTAAAGAGATTTTCTCTTTTATTTTGAAGGTCTTTCAGAATCAAAATAAATAATTTAATGGGTAAATTCTAGAATATGTTTAGGGTATTATTAAAATTTGGTTTACATACTTGGAACTATTGGAAGAATTTTAAATTAAGAATTAATTATTAAACTCGAGGTATTTGATTTAATTTATGTGGGTTTTTTTATTTTAAGTGTCGTGCACTCTTATTGGGGGTCATTTAGTAGATGTTTGGGTTGCTACCAATCATCATATATTAAGCCTATTCAATATCCTCATGAGGATCAACCAAAATTTGAATTTGATAATATCTGGTATGGATACTTTGTATGATTGTTGTATTATAACTTTTTTCCTCTCCAGAATCTATATAAATTTTGGAGGGTTCTTCATTTTGGGAAAAGGTTGTGAAATTATTTTTTTAAGTATCTTGGCTTGAGAATGAACTTAGCTAAGTTCTTTTTCTTTTAATCATATCTATTATTGGTTATAGGACTATAGAGACTCTTGTCCAAGTTAGATTTTGTTGAAATAATTTTCCTCTTAGAGATATATCCTTTACCTTGAAACTCTATTGAATACAATGGTCTAGAAAATTCAAGATGGGTAGACTGTGAGGGTAGACCAATTTTTCCAAGTGTATTATAGAGCATTAAAAAAAATTTCTTTTATCCTCATCATCAAGAAAAATATAAGTTCTATCCTTATTAAGAGTAGGCTTACTATAAGATGAAATTATTTTTTATTGTTAAACCCTTAGTGTTGGAGCTTTATGTAATCTATCATAAGTGCTTAGCATGATGCTTATAGACTTATGTTTGATGATCTATTGTATGTTAT
Organism: Wollemia nobilis; assembly: GCA_028583015.1. Taxonomy (NCBI): domain Eukaryota; kingdom Viridiplantae; phylum Streptophyta; class Pinopsida; order Araucariales; family Araucariaceae; genus Wollemia; species Wollemia nobilis. The sequence continues at coordinate 48,521 of JAQPPZ010015048.1, forward strand.
TCTTGATATAAAAATAAACTTAACTAGATTCAATCATTTTATGCTCCAATTTCTTAAACTCGATTACAAAGGTTTTAAGTTAGAATAGATACATGTTTGTTTTTTTTTGGAATAAAGAACTCTTAATGCCATTGTTCGATAGGTTGTTATTATAGCTTGTTAATGTGAAAGGTGAGTGTGGTGATAAAACAGTAAATTGCATTAACCATAATCATGAGGTTACAAAGATTAAATAAACATTAAATAACCATTTGAGAGAAAAAGGGGGGAAAAGGAGAAATTGGGGGAAAAGAAAGTAATTTCAAATTCTCTTGCCGTCCAAATGCTGTCGTCCACTGCCGTCCAGGTAAGGTAAAAGGTAAGTCAACTTTACCCAAGGTAAAACATATTTTTAACCTTTTACTAATGGTAATTTTCCAACATTCTCCCCCTTAAAGTTGAGAGGACTGACTATATAGTCTCTCAGCTTTATAAATTGAGCTTTAGCCATGCCTTTGGTGAAGATGTCTGCTAGATTATCCAAAGTGCTACAATATTGAAGCTCAACTGTCTGTTGTTCCACCATATCTCTTATGAAGTGATACTTCATATCAAAATGTTTTGACCTTTTGTGGTGGATCGGATTATATGCCAACTGTATGGCACTCGATATTATCACAATTCAGTTTGGTTGGACCAATTTGTTTTTCACCAATATCTTCAAGGATTTTCCTCAACCAGAGGATTTGAGTACTAGCATGAGTAATGGCTATATACTTAGCTTATGTAGATGATAATGCTACAACAGATTGCTTCTTGGAACTCCAAGTTATTAGTCCCGAACCTAGACTAAAACAGTTCCCCGATGTAGATTTTCTGTCATCTATATTACTCGCCCCAATCGCTGTCACTATAACCAATTAACTTCACAGAGTTAGACTTGTGGTAATGGATTCCAAAATCCAATGTACCTTTTACATATCGTAAAATTCGTTTGGTTGCTTGAAGATGCAGCTCGGATGGGCATGCCATAAACCGTGATACAAGAGAAACAGCATACTGTATATCTAGCCTAGTGTTGGTGAGAAACATTAAACTCCCAACCATGCTTCTGAAATTGGTCAAGTCAACTTTTGGTGCTCCATCTTCTTTGCTTAGCTGGATTCCATGTCCGGTTGGTGTTGCGGTTGATTTGCACTGCTGCATAGCAAATTTCTTGATCATGTCATGAGCATATTTCTGTTGACATATGAAGATCCCATTCTTTGATTGATGTACTTCCATTCCTAGGAAGTATCTCATTAATCCGAGATCCTTCATCTCAAACTGATTCATCATGGAGTTTTTGAACTCCATATTCATTTTATTATTACTACCCATAAATATTAGATCATCCACATATAAACAAACTATGAGGATATCTACTCCATTCTTCAGGTAGTATAGTGTTGGTTCACTCTTGCTTTTTGTGAAACCATATTTGCTGAAATAGCCGTCAATTCGTGAGTACCATGCTCGTGGTGCTTGCTTGAGGCCATAAAGTGCTTTTTTCAATTTATAAACAAGGTTCTCTTTTCCTGGTTCTTGGAAACCTTGAGGTTGTTGAACATACACCTCTTCTGTCAGGTATCCATTTAAAAAAGCACTTTTCACATCCATGTGTTGAATGTTCCATCCTTTATGGGCTGCCAAGGAAAGAACAGTTCTGATTGTTTCTTGTCGAGCAACTGGAGCAAAGGTTTCCTCATAATCTATTCCATATTTCTGAGTAAAACCTTTAGCTACTAATCTTGCCTTGTGCCTTTCAATGCTTCCATCAGCATTGAATTTGGTCTTATAGACCCATTTACATCCAACACATTTTTTTCCCTTGGGAAGCTTCACAAGCTCCCAAGTATCATTCTTTTTAATTGAGGATATTTCCTCTTCCATGGCATCTTGCCATATACTTTCAGTGCAAGCTTTTTCATAGCTAGATGGTTCTAGTTGTGCAGCAGCCAACAAAGCATAATTGACTACATCACCCCTTGGTTCATGAGACTCATCATCTCCTGACATTTGAAGATTTTCAAGTCTTGATAGAATGTCGTCCATCTCACTAGCTTGACTCCTAGTGTATCTTTGTTGGAAATTCCTAGTAGTATGCGCTTTCCTCTATTTGTCTCTTTCCTTTGAGAAACTGGATCAATATCCATCGGACTTGGAGCGCTTACAGATCTCTGAAATCATTTTGGAGAATTTGGGGGTGCCAACAAAGAAGTCCCTCTTGGACTTGGTGTACCACTTGATGTACTTGATGAAGATTCCTGATGTGGAATTTGTGGAGGAGGACTTTTTCCACTGCTTTTCTTGGGTTGTACCAATGTGGGAGGTACTAATGTGGAACTGTCCGAATTAGAGTCAAAATCAACAAATTTTTTATGACCCCATTCTCCCCCTTCATCAAAAATTACATCCCTGGAGATAATGATTTTATGTGTCTTGGGATTGTACAATCTATACCCTTTGGTTGAATCACAATACCCTACAAAAACACATGCTTGACTCTTTGGATCAAGCTTCTTTCTCTTCTCCTCAGGAATGTGTGCATAAGCTAAAGAACCAAATACTCGAAAATGTTTGACATTTGGTTTCTTACCGTACCATCCTTCATAAGGAGTGATACCATCTAAACTAGAAGTCGGACTTCTATTTAGAATATATGCACTTGTTCTCATTGCATCTGCCCAATAGTTGTTTGTGAGATGCTTTGTCTGAAGCATTGTTCGTGCCATTTCAACAAGGGTGCGGTTCTTTCTCTCGGCCACACCGTTATGCTGTGGGGTATAGGCAATGGTGAACTATCTTTTTATCCCATTTTGCTTACAATAATGTAAAAATTCATTTGAGGAGTACTCTCCTCCTTTATCAGTGCGAAGACATTTGACATAGTAGTCACTTTGCTTTTCTACATTATTTTTGAAGTCTATGAAGCAATCAAATGCTTCATCTTTGTGTTTCAGAAAATAGATCCAACACATTCTAGAATAATCATCTATGAATGTTAGAAAATAAGAATTGTTTCCAAGGCTTTTTGTTTGCATTGGACCATAGATGTCCGAATGTACTAGCTGAAGAGGATAGCTTGCTCTCCACGCTCGACCTCTTGGAAACTTTGTTCTGGAGTGCTTTCCCAAAGCACATGCTTCGCATACCTTTTTATGTTCTGGAATTTTTGGTAGTCCTGTCACCATAGCTTGTGATGTTAACATTTTCAAGCTAGCGGAATTGAGGTGACCATATCTCAAGTGCCACAATTCACTTGGATTTGTAATAGCAATGTTTGCAAGTTGAGCTCCCCCTGGCTCACCAAATTTTAGAGGGAACAACCTATTCTTTGTCATAGGTACTTCGGTGATGACTCGGTTACAATTGTTTTTATCAAATATTGTACATTTTCTTTCATCAAAAACTAATTTGTAATGCTTCTCCATCATTTGGCCAACACTCAACAAATTGTGTTGTAGCTGTGGAGTATAGTATATGTCATTCACATTTTTAAGGCCTTCTTTTGTTGGAACTTCCATAGCTCCTATGCCTTCAACTTGCAAAGATTTATTATCCCCTAACTTAACATGAGATTTGTAAGTTGAATCTAATGTAGCAAAGAGATTTTCTTTTCCACTCATGTGGTTGGAGCAACCAGTATCTAAAATCCATGTATCTTTAAGATTTTGATCTGGTTGTCCATAAGAGAGAAAAATATTTGATGGATCTTCTTCTTCTCCGTAGAATGAGCCATATTGACTGCTTTGATCTTTTGAAGTCTTTGACCAGCAGTCACGAGCGAAGTGGCCTTGTTTCCCACAATTGAAACAAGTTGTTTTAGACTTGTTACTTCCTCGTCCTTGATTTCCACGACCTGCATTACCGCTTTGGATCTGATTGGCTCCTCTGTTTTGATTTCCACCTCTATTTTGATTTCCTCCTCTGTAGGAGTTGCTTTGGCCTTTGCCTCTTTGTTGTTGTCCTCTGCCTCGTCCTCTTCCGTGGCCTCGTCTTGCAGTTTCATTTGAAGTGAAGGCTTTGTCATCACCTCCATAGCTTGTTGAAGGTGCTCCTTGAAGTCTCTCTTCATGTGATGTTAATGATCCAATCAAACTATCAAATGTAAGAGTAGAAAGGTCTTTGGATTCTTCAATTATGATGGCAATGTGATTCCACTTAGGAAGAAGTGTTCTCAACACTTTCTTCACAATTGTTTCAATTTTGGTGTCATCACCTAAAGTTTGCATCATATCAACTACTGCTTTGACTCGTACACAGTAGTCTCCGACTCTTTCATTTTCCTTCATTCTGAGATTTTCAAAATCTCTTTTTAAGGTCTGAAGCCTGACTTGCTTCACTTTATCACTTCCTTGGAATCCTTCTTTCAAGGCATTCCATGCATCTGTAGCAGTTAAGTAAGATGCAATTCTAGGAAAGATACTTGGATCTAATGTTGATTGAAGATGGTATAAGGCAAAAGAATTATTTTTCTGTGCATCTTTGAAGATTTTTTTGTCATTTGCACTTAAAGTAGTCCAATCTGTTGGAGCAATGTAACCGTCTTCAATAATATCCCATAGTCCTTTTTCGATGAGTAATGTCCTCATTTTGATGGACCAGTACTCATAATTATCCCCACTGAATTCGGGAATTGGTAGATTATTATGTGATCCCATTATTATCTACTAAAACAAGAAACCTTTCTTATATAGTCTTATTTCAAAAAAGACTTTACAAACTATCAAGCCTTGCTTGATTTACAATCATAAACAACTCACTCTTGTTGTTCAGCAATTACAAAATTGTTAGCGACTTGTTCATCATCGTCACTGATCAATATTATTTTAGGAGGAGTGTGAAGGATTTCAACTAAATTACTATAATGAGTATATTCAGATCCTTGTGAAGCAATTGCCACTGTGTCGGATTGTTCAAATCTGCTGCCAAAGGAGTTATCTTCTGAATCTGCTTCGTATCCTAGATCAGGATTTCTCTGGTGTGCAATAACCGCGTTTTGCAACTGTGAAAAAACTGTATTAAGTCCTAGTGTTTTCACGTGCCTATCAAAGTTTTCAGCGTTTGTTCTCAGTAACAACCTGCAGAGGGCTTGGTAACATCCTTCCGATCTTATCATTTAAGAAAATTTCCCAGAAATTTTCTTTTACAAAGATTTCCTCTTAGGAAATTTTAAAAAAAAGTTTAAAAAATTTCAACTTTCAAAGTTTTTTTTTAAAAAAACTTTACAACTATTTCCTCTTAGGAAATGTCTCTTATCAACTTTAAATAAAACTTTGAAAAAAATTAAAAAATTAAAATTGTACAGTTATTTCCTCTCAGGAAATTACAATAAAAAAAATTTAAAAATTTAAAATATTTCCTTATAGTTTTTTTTTTTTTTTTAATTTAAAACTATTGACCCTGCCGAGGATCGATCGTGCGACCTCGCGGGCGTCAAGGCACAGGGTAGCCGCTGTGCTACCGGGCAGATCCGGGAGCTAATGCGAGCTCCCTGCCCTTGTTGCTATCGCTAGCTCAAGCGAAGCAAAAAATGACCCCGTCGAGGTTCGATCGTTCGACCTCGTGGGAGTCAAGGCGAAGGGTAGCCGCTGTGCTACCGGGCAGATCCGGGAGCAAAAGCGGGCTCCCTGCCTTCTAGCTATCGCGTCGAACGCGAAGCTTTTATTGGCTTCGCGCTTCGGCGTGAAGCTTCTTTTTTTTGGGACTTTAGTCCCACATCGCCGCTGCGGCGATGTTTTAGCTCTTTAAAAAGAGCTAAGCACACGTAGTGCTTAGATTGCCTGCGGGCAGTCTATGACAGCGAAGACCACCTTTTGCCTCGGGCCACGTGTGGGTCGCCATGTCAACGAGCCTCGGGCCACGCGTAGGTCACACCACGCCACGTCGCCATGCCACGTCAACAGTGCCTCGGGCTACGTGCAGGTCGCCACGCCACGTCAACATCACCTCGGGTTGCGTGCAGGTCGCCACGCCACGTCAACACCGCCTCGAGAATCATGTCGATCTGTTGCTCCTGCGGGCCGCCTCGTCCAGCTCCACCAGTGCCTCGGGAATCGTGCTGGTCTGCTCCTGCGGGCCGCCTCGAGATTCGTGTCGCCTCGGATCTGTGTCGCCGCCTCGAACTGCGGGCCCCATCGCCTCGGGATTCGGGCCGGTCTCGGCTCTCGGCTCTGATACCAAATGTGAAAGGTGAGTGTGGTGATAAAACAGTAAATTGCATTAACCATAATCATGAGGTTACAAAGATTAAATAAACATTAAATAACCATTTGAGAGAAAAAGGGGGGAAAAGGAGAAATTGGGGGAAAAGAAAGTAATTTCAAATTCTCTTGCCGTCCAAATGCTGTCGTCCACTGCCGTCCAGGTAAGGTAAAAGGTAAGTCAACTTTACCCAAGGTAAAACATATTTTTAACCTTTTACTAATGGTAATTTTCCAACAGTTAAGTTATCAAGCATTCATAATTACTTGATGATAACGGTGCAAGATTACTTGATTCTATTGAAATACTATACTTAGGATTAAAGAGTATTTATTGTATGGAGGTAATGTAGTTTAAATTACTTGTCTATTTATTTAAGCTCGAATGAAAATTTTTTATACTTAAAAACTATAGTATTTAGCATGCATTTAGTGTGTTGAAATATTTGAGTGGAAGTAAATTTCAATGGGACTCTATTAGTTAAAAGAGAGAAGGATTGTTGTCCAAAGTAGTGTAGATGAACAAATATAAAAGGTAATCATACTTTGTTATATGAGAGGATAACTTACATTCAACACACATGTTTCAAGGTATTCTAATATGCCTCAAGTATAGATGGATGTCTACAATATGCATAGAAGTTGCATATTTCTTTGGTATATATTTGATCATTGTATAGAAACTTTGGATAAAGTTATGATTATAAATCACATTATTCACTATGCATATCTAAATGTGAATGCAATAATAGACACATTTTCCCTCTACTCTATTGGTGTTATACATTTCACCTTTATTGAAGGGCTAGAACTTCAATGAGGATAAAAGTAAGGTACTATGACACACTTTAAAAACACCCAACTCAAAATGAGATCAAATCATATCATTTTGTTGTAAACATTTATGGTGTCATAGGAATCGGAATAAAGTTTTAAGTATATAAACTTTATTATAATTACATACTTATATAAACTATATTTACATCAATTTTTATGCTAACAAAGTGACTAGTACAATTTTGAAGGCCTCATATAAGGTTAAAAACATATCACTTTATAAAAAAACTTGTATAAAAATAGGTCTTGAAATATAGATTCTAACCATATAAGTTTTATTTTGTTTTATTACCATTACATGTTTATCATTTATTGTTATGAAATAATTTTCTAAAAGGAAAATAAACTATTATCTTTAGACATGCACATTAAATTCATAGATCAAATAAATATAAAATCATATCCTTACACTAGGTATTTTTATCTACATTTATTTGTTATAAAAATTATAACAATTTAATAATGTTTGATATCACAACATATATCCTCACAACAATTTGTCAATATTTTCATGATCTTGATTTGAAAATGAATAACAACTAAAATTTTGACAATTATAAAAATGATATATTACTATGGCGTCAAGACTGCAAAGGTGACATAGGTGGCATGAAAGAAAAATGAGAATAAGCACAAGGTCCCTAAGAAGCAAGACTATGATTGAGTTATATCACTACTATCATAATCTGTTGAGCAAGGTGAAGCAACAGTATTGTCATTGTTGTCAACACACTTAGATGGACAGGTTGATGCAGTGGACAATTGTTCGAAGGTTTTTCGGAGTATGTACAGTGATGTTAAATGCTTATGAGGATGTTTTTGATTTTCGGGTGAAGTTGTTACAAGTTGTTCGTGCAAATTTGCAAAAGTTGAAAAAATCATCAAGAAGTTGTCAAAAAATTGCAAAAGTCATCACGGGCATAGTTGGATAGGATGGATCAGTTTGGAACATGCCAGCATGTCAAGAAACAGCCTAGAATAGCATTGTAGGTTTTAGAACTGTGTTTGGATTGATCGGTGACGTTTTCGGTATCTTGGCGGATGATTTGGCAAGTGGTTGTACAGGTCGAAAAAGGGCAGTTTTGTCATAAGTACTGCGAGCAAACCGAGAAGAATTTGATAGCAAAATTTTACATGGAGTTGTTTGTTATCTTCAAGAAAATGTGTTCTAAATTTCCACCAAAAAATAGAAACGAGGCGAATGTTACAAGCATTGCAATACTATCACAAAAACGCTCTTTTTGAAAAAAGTGTGTCAGCAGCATTTTTCATGGAGGTGGTACAGGAGAACCGTAATTATTTATGTAGCGAGATTCGGACTAGATGTAGTCAGCATTGTAAATATTCTATGTTTCAAATTTTATAGAAAACATAGTTACGAGGTGAGAGTTATGATTGTTGCAAAAACGGTACAGGTCACTTTTATGTCAATTTGTTCCACTTGTGCAAAATCCTTCAGTTGGCCGTTTCGACCTTGCAGAGTCGCCAGAGTTTTGGTTTCAGTGTTGTTACACCTTCAAGGCATCAAATGGAGCATATTTCATTTTTTTTTGAGGTTTCACATGGCTCCGAAGTAAGAGAACGAGTAAGGTGTCAATTCTTTATATGTGACGTGTTTGACGAAATGCCTTCTCAAAATAAAAGAAGGAAGTTATATTGTTTTAAGAAGCTTCATTAAAGAAAATATTTTAAAAATTGAAAACGGAAAAATAATGCAAGTGTGTGATTTTTAAGTGACAAGGGATTTTATTGAAAATGGGGGACTTTATTTCATGAAGAGAGAAGTGTGTGTGGAGAAAAATAGAGTGAAAATCCATGATTTTTGGAGAGAGGTGAAAAACATCACTTCAGTATTTTGGGCATAACTGTCTCATATGATATCCATTTTGGTTGAAATTGTGAGAGGATTTTGCAGACAAAGTGTTGCACAATGCCCATAAATCGTTTAGCAATTTGCAAAACAAGCTAAGAGAACAATCAGTTTTTTTGTGAGAAGAGAAGATTCAAATTCTGAGTAATGCAGAGAGAGGGATATTATATTGGGTGAAATAGAAAATTTTAGATTTTGAGCTTATAGACCATAGAGGGTTCTGGTTTTAGTGAAGAGATTCATATATGTCATTTTATTATCAATATCAAAATCAAGTGGGTGCTTGGTAGAGGGGTTGGTGCTCCTTTCTGTTAGTGCAGATAAATCATGGGTTGGTGCTCCTTTCTATTGGTGCAGATAAATCAGGGGTTGGTGCTCCTTATAGTAGGTGCTGGTAAATTGATTGTAAATTTGATGCTTTACAAATACTAGATTTGGATGGGAGTCCAAACAATCATTTTCAAGGATGTAGCCAAATCGGTGAACCTCGGTACATCTTGTGTTGTGTGATGTTCTCTTGTTATACTTGCTTTATTTGGTTTTATGTTTTCATTATTTTGGCTTTGAGTGTTGAATATTTAAGTTTTAAAAAGCTAGACTGATTCACCCCCCCTCTCAGTGTCATCGTGAGACTAACAAAATCTATATTTTACATGCAACTACTATAGTTAAGACATGCATCAATTCTACCCTTTTTAATAAAAATCAATATCTAGGGGACAAGAGCTAGAGTAGAAGCAAGAGCAGGGTTTGTATGGATATGCATGGTATGTAGAAGTAAAATGAAGCATAGATCAAATAAAATCCAATATCAAGTTTGAATATTACCACATGGATGTAACATCATACCCTATGGTTGTTGTTGACAGTGGCATCATTTACATAAAGATGAGTTTTAATATCAATGTGAAACCATGCTTTATCATCCATACAATTGTGGCATTGAATGAATCATTTCTCAGTCAATCTAAAGGCTCTAGAAATATAAGTTGGTTAACACATCATAATGCAAGTGTCATGGAAGATCTTTATTTCTTTAATTATGATACAAATTTTTCTTCATCTAATTCTAGCAACACATACACACTTAGTTATCCTATACAACATGATTAAAAAATAGTGAATATACTAAAGAAATAATATTTAAAACATTTAATATTCTAGGCCTTTATATAGCAGTGCAAGTTGTCTTGGATTTGGTTGCTGGGTATGTAACTTCTAAGTGTGAAATTTTAGGTATAGTTGTCAATGTTGAGGATGGAGAAATGCATTTTGTACCTATAGCAGATGACTATGTGATTGGAAGCAACATCAAGTCAAATATTATTACCATAAAGTACCTAACATTGTTTGTTCAACAACTCATGAGGGAAAGAGATAAAAATATATCACTAAAATATTCATTGCATGTGGCACATAAAGTGAAAGATGCATATTATTACATCTAAGTTGATATTGTGAAGGAAAATGTCAAGAAGAAAGATGTTGAAAATTTGTATTTACAAAGAAAATTTAAGAATGTCCAAAGAATGAATATCAATAATTCAAACTTGTATAAAAAAACATGTAGGTATCTAGCTATAGCATCTCAATTGATATGGGAATTGAATATGTTTGAAAATTCTCAAGGTCTAAAGAATTGTGATTTATCAAGGGCGGGGGACCTGAGTATAGCCCCTTTTTCTCAAGCAAAAAAAATGATATCTTACCATATATCTCTTTGTATAGAAGATATATTCATAAGATTATTTCTCAGAACACTCGTCTTATATGGAATTATCCATGTACCATATTTGGTATATCTTAATAAATCTTCAAAAAATAAGGAGAATCACTACTAAAATATGTTTTAAAATATATTTATATATTATTTAAAAATAAAAAGCATATTTCTATTATGAAATTTATTTAGAATGTTTAATTAATTTAGATAATTATCAATGAAAGTAGCACTTATGCCTTTATGAACTTGAGGACACTCATATTTTAAGAAACTAGTGTTATAAAATAGGCTAAAACTATGTTAGAATACCTTGCTTTTACCTAGGAAGCAAGTTGAGATAAGAAAATCCATGGTCAATTTCTTTTGATTATGTAGATAAATGTCGTGATGATACTCTTCCTCATATATTATAATAGTAGTGTTTTTTAGTGTTCTTGAATTTTGTAATAAATTTTGATAGTGCTAATATATTAAAATCACTCCATGTTGATGTAGATAGGAGAAGGAACTCCACCTAAGGATGGCCTTAACAAGAAACAAACTATCACCTCAACCTATGACTACAGATGCAAGGTAACATCTTATAAACAATATAAAAAGGTACAACCCTATGATCGTAACATCTTATATACATAGTGTTATGATATGGCGATGTTTTAGTCCCTTAGGACAACAATATCTTATGATGGTAATCCTATGAAATGGTGATGTCTCACTCCCTTATGAAAACAACATACTATGATGATAGTTCTATAAGATGATAATGTATCAGGATGATAATTTCCACATGTCAACAATGCTTAAGTTAGTGACAGTTTGAGATGGTAGGTCCTTTTTATTTTCCATTCAATGGCAAGGCCTTAGTTCCTTAAATGTATAGTAATTTATACATTTACCACAATATCTCTTTGAACGGTAAGTTAATAATTGTATGAAAATACTTCTCTAATGGAATGACTCTCCCATCCTTCATTGATGATGCTTAGGTCTTTTTAGAGAGTCTATGGCTACAATTATGAATTATATCTTTAAGTAATTGGGAATGATAATCACATGTTCACATAAAATAGTTGCTTGTCTTTACTCAATTGATATCTTCTTGAATAATTATCAGATAACTCCAACAATATGAATAGCATCAATCTTTGATTTTACCAAAACTATTATAGATCCTTACTTACAACCTACACTTTGGTCTAAAATAAATAATTACAAAGGCCTAAAGTGTTCATCATTCATACAAGTGTACACTTAATGGTTAAAATAAAGTATATTATCTTTAAAGTGTCTGTAGGATATACAAAATGTGAATATAAATATATTTGGTCTCAAATATTCTTTGCCATATCCTTCCTCACAAATACCACAATTGGATGTATTCACTATCCTCTCTTTTGACACTCTTCTATGATATTATCCTCCATTTATTTTCAAGCCCTCGCCTCTTTCTTTTTATTATCCTCTCTCCCTCTACCATTTTCACTTCCTCTTTATATCTACAAGATTTTCGATGGTTATATGAATGGTTCATCAACCATTTTAATAATATTTTGCTAAGTAAATGAGGCTTCTACATCATACTCATCACGTAAAATGAAATGTTTCATGAAAAGTCATGGATATTTTTTAAAATCTATAACTAAGATGTCATGCTTAACAATATCAAAAGCATTAATCAATGCCATTGTGTTAGTTGCATGGTTATTCCACTTGACCAGATACTCATATATATTACCTCTTGTTCTTCTGACCACTCTAGAATCTATCATTACCTCGATTTTATCTCTCTTTTTTTATAATTGTGATATCCAGTCTTTTTTTGGAAAATTTGTTGTTATATTTTTGATATTTTTATAGTCTTAGCATAGTATGGACACAAATCTATGATATTTAATATTCATGAAATGTTTACTCCTTCGAGTTCTATTTCATTTACAATGGTTGTAAACCTCTTCAAGACCTTACAAGATTCAAACTTCTTCTAATTAAGCTTGTTGTATGTACATTTTGAGAATATTTCCTTTCACAAATGTGCTAAAACTAAGTCTTCCACCTAAAATTCTTGTGTTTTAAGCTTGATATTAGGTTCTTACTTGTATTTTATGATACTCTTCTCCAAATAAACTAACATATCTTGTGTCAATCTTGCATTTAATGAGTAAAGTATTCTACTGTAGCACTAGGTCTACGCAAATCGGTTGTACTCCATAACTCATCTACTCCTCTTGGCCAAGTTCCATACATAATTTAAAATGGAATAGTATTTGCACTTTAATTTATCAAGTTGTTATATGCAAACTCTGTCTGTGCCAATATGGTATCCCACAATTTTAGCTACTTCCCAACTATCCAAAAGATGCCATAGAAAATATCCAAGGTTTATATTCACAAATTCGGTATGTCCATATATTTGTGTGTAATAAGCTAAATTAAAGCTCAATTTTGTACCCAAATTCTTCCAAAAAGTATGCCAAAATTGACTTACAAACTTTGGATCTCTATCTAACGCAATGTTTTTTGGTAAACCATGCAATCTTACAACTTCTTGAAAGAAAATCAACAATATGAGTAGCATCAACTATTTTCCTACAAGGTATGAAATGTGCCATATTCAAAATCCTATCAAGCACAACAAAAATTGAATCATTTCCCTTTTGTTTTTGAGGTAATCCAAGAATAAAGTCCATACTTATGTCTTCAATGGCCTTTTTGGTATTTGTAATGACTAATAAAATCTAGTGTTCTAGATTTTTTCTTTTGCATGTTGATAGACTTGAAAACTGTAAATAAATATTTGTACATATGCACTTATTCTTGGAAAATAATAGATTTTAAAAATATATATCAATTTTATCTATTCCAAAAATTTTAGCTAGTCCTCCACTTTTATTTTCTCTTATCAAGTTCTCTCGCATTAAACTTTGTGGCATGCATAATTGTTGTCCCTTCAACAATAATATCTCTTGTATAAAATAATCAAGCCATGGTGTTCTATCTCCTATGATAGGGTCATTGCAAGCTATATTATTTCAAGTCTAAATCATCAACATAAATTTATTTCATGGCATTAAAACCTGCAACTTCAATCTTCATTGCATTCATCAGCAAAATTCTTATACACAAAGCATTAGATACCTGAATTGAACTTTTACTTCTATGCTTCAAAAAAATGATTAATTTTGAATATAATCCATCCATTTCATATATATTTGTTTCAACTTGCCTTAATTGTTAATGAACTACAAAGCATGGTGATCTGTGAACATCGTGTATTCCTTTGATAATAGATAATGCCTCCACTTCTTGAGCACCTACATGATGGCATAGATCTGCTGATTATAAACCAAATATTTTTTTCTTGACCTCATTCAATTTCTCATTAAAATAAGCAATAGGCCTACCTTCGTGGATCAAAAATCCTCCAATAGCAGTTTTTCTAGTGCCACAATCTACTTGGAAAATCTTTTTAAAGTATGGCAATGATAAAACTAGCTACTCCATGAATTTCTCTTTCAAAATTTTAAATCTCCTTTCTATTGCACTCATCCATTTAAACTCAGGTCTACCTTTTTCAATCATTTCCATGATTGGAGCACAAATTACATTATAATTTTTTATAAACTTTCTATAAATACTTGCCAAACCATAAAAACTTTTGGCTTCAAACATACTCCTTGGTGGTGACCGCTCTACAATAGCCTTCACATTCATTGGATACATCCAAAAATCATCCTTAGATATGACAAAACCTAAATATACTAATTCCTTCTTCAAATTGATCAGTAATTATTCCTTCAACTTTTACAAAACTAACGTCATATGCATTATGTGTCCTTCCCTTGTCTTGCTAAACATAAAACTATCATCCAAGTAAACCACCACAAACTTACCAAGAAAAGGCTTCAAAACTTCATTTATTAGTCACATAAAGGTACTTGGTGCATTTGTGATGCAAGAGCATCATTGTGTTCATGCAATTTTGCATTGATCAAAAAGTTAAAAAAATAATAATAATATTTATAGTGTTGTGATAGGCACCACGTAGTTTTGTGTTCTTTGCGCACGTAGTTTTGTGATCTTTGTGCACGTATTTTGGTGGTCTTAATGACCATTGCATAAATATCTTAGGCAAGAAATTATTTTATGGTCTTTGCACATGAATTTTTGTGGTCTTTATGACTGTTGCATTAATTGCTCGGGAAAAAATTATTCTATGGTCTTTATGCACATAGTTTTGTGGTGTTTATGACCATTGCATTATTGACTTAGGTTGTAAATTATTCTATAGTCTTTGTACACACAATTCTATGGTCTTTATGATCATTGCATTAATGTCTTGGATGAGAAATTAAAATTTTGATTTTTTTTTATTTTAATTTATTGGAGTGGATTCATGTTTCTTGGTTTGGGTAGGAAACTGTTATTTGTAATTTTAATATTAAAGTTTGATCAAATTCCATTTTGAAAAGAGTTTGGGGATATGGACTTGATTGTAACATAGATAGGTTTGACTATATATTTGTGTGTATTTATTGCAATTTTTCCTTCCTTACAGATAATATAAAACAGAAACTATTTCAACTTTTATAGTTTTTTTCTTATTTCATTGTGTACTCCTGTGCCTGTGTGCCTGTTGTTAATTCAACTTGCATATGGTGTTGCATTAGTTGATATCAAATATTCTATGGTTTTGGCTTGCAATAGTTATTTGATTTGAAGTATTCGTGTGGTTGTGACTACATTGTAGGTGAACCATAGAGATGGCTTGCAGACTTGGAAGAGAAAGTGGAAAAAAGCAATCTTGGCCCATGCATCATTGATCTCATTGATACAATGAGATTCATCCTGGAAATACTGGAGGCTATTGGGATCATATAGTATAGAGGTGTTGTAGTGGTGGGTGATATCATTGAATATGAGAGGGATGATCATGATGAGAGAGATGGTGTCAAGGACGAGGGCAAGACCATGCAAATCCTCATGATGAAAGAAATATTTGTGACTATCATAGTGAAGGCTAGAAGTAAGTCAAGGTTTGATATTTTGATTTGTGTAGAGATCTTGAATACAAAATATTTGGTGGACTAGATCATCAAACTAGAGAGATACTTTGAGTTTGAAGCAATCGAGGACCCTTAAAGAGTCAAGTGTGCTACCACAAAGTTGAAAGGGCATGTTGCCTTATGGTGGGACTTAGTCTAGAAGAGTCATATGTAGAGGAAAAAGTACAAAATATATGCATAGTATAATATAGTGAATCTCAAAGGAAAGTTTCTATCATCTAACTACGTGCATGATATTTTTAAGAAACTCCAAAACTTATGCCAAAGAGAGACAACTATGTAAGCATACATGGAGGAATTCTATAGACTATGCATTCATGTAGGATATATGGAGGATGACATAGAGAAGGTGTTGAGGTATGTGAATTGTTTGTGCATCTCGATTTTAGATGAGATGTATTTTTTGATGATCAACTCCATTGAAGAAGTCTACAGTTTTCTACATGCATAAGAGAAGTTGTCCCATAGATAAAAATATGCACACAATAGTAGTGGTAATGGCAAGGATGGTAGATAAATCAATCAAGGGATAAGGCAGGCTAGCCTACACAAGGAAGATGTTGGTGCAATTGGCATCATGCAAGATGTTGATCATAAACAAAACTCTAGAAAAGGCAAAGATAAGTCTCAAAGCCATGCAAATATTTTTATAGGGACTTGCTTTAGATGTGGTCAAGTAGGGCATCAAGTATTCAAATATCTAGAAGCATGATATGGGGATCACACAAAGAAATACATGCATGTAGCATGCACAAATAGTGGTGATTCAGGATAGTGAAGCATAAAGTGCATACCTAGAGGATGGTAAAAACTTAATGGTGTGCAAGGTACTCCTAAATCCCATGTGCAAATAGGAGTCATGGTTTAGGAGAATCCTCTTTTGAACCAAATGTAAGTTAGGAGGGAAAGTGTTATAAGTTTATCATTGATGGAGGAAACATAAACGTCTTGGTCTCCATAGAGATGGTGTAGAAGTTGGGATTGAAGAAGGTCATGCACCCAAGGTTGTACAAGGTATCTTGGTTACAAAAGGGATAGCATTTGACTGTGACAAAGTAGATTCTAGTTGCCTTTCGTATAGGAGGATATGTAGATTTAGTTTGGTACAATGTGATTCCAATGGATGCATGCCATATAATGCTAGGAAGGCCTTGGCAATATGATGTTAGCATTGTTTATCATGGGCACAAAAATGCATACACCATTAGGAAGGATGGGAAGAAGCTTGATTTGACTCCAATGGGAGTGGAGGAAGAATGTACATAGAACGGTAAAGTTATAATGTTGTCAACAAAGGAATTTCTCAAGGAGGTGGAAGACTTGTAGTATTGCTATACACTAGTAGTCACACCCATGCAAGTAGAGCAGTCAAATTCATACAACTTTGAAGATCTAGATATTGGTGAACTAATAGAAAAGTCTATAGATGTAGTTTGTTAAGGAATACCAAATGGATTATTGCTCACACATGCAATCTCACATTGCATTGATTTGATTCCAGGTTCTAGTTTGCCTAATAAGGCATCACATAAGATGAGTCTCGACATGAGTGTCAAGCAAGTGAAATATTTGCAACATTACTCTTTTGTGTTGAAGCATCACACAAGAAGTACAAAAAATATCATAGATGCCTTGAGTAGAAAGCATGCACTATTTTCCAAAATGATAATTAAACTAGTGCACATGGAGAGGATGAAGGATTTGTATGGTGCAAATCCAATTTTTTCTAATTCACGATGCATATGAATGGATCTATTAGCTAGAGATAGAGGTCCATTTGTGGATTTAATTATGCAATAAGGATAGCTATTTAGGAGTGTAGACACTAAAATCTAGTCAATCCAATTATGCTATCGAAAGCAATGACTAAGTTAACACACCAAGGCCCCTAGGGCAGCCCTTAGAAGGTATACAATGGTTCTAGCCACTTTGTGCAAGGTTTTTAAAGGTCCTAGTCCATTTTTAGGACATTTTGGCTCCTTATTCAAGGCCATACCACCCTGGTATGAATACATATCCTGTTCATCCCACCCTGGAGCAAATAGAAGCATTCATCCTAGGGTGGGACGAATAGCAGTTTTGACTGGAAAAAAGTCGAATTTTGGATAAATGGCACCCAAAAACTACCATTTTTCCTACTTAGCCTAGAATGTAGGTCAGAGCACGTATCAAACATATGGCATGCTTCATAAGGGATACCAAATTGGGAGATTATCTTCCCCCTCCAATGTATGCCACCCTAGTGGCCAAGTGGCACCTCTTGCCATGCATGCCCTTTTGCACATGAATCCATTGGGGCTATAAAGTGGATACATTTTCCACACCGAAAAAAGGAGTTTAAGGTCTATTAAACATAGTGCTATCAATATTTCCCCTCATTTTATTGTGCTCTCTTTCCCTCGAAATCTCTTCTTAGCGAAGGAGGTTATCAAGTGACTCAAAGAGATGTAATTTGCTTAAAAAAACCTATCAATCGAGTGAATTTCAACCCCAAATTTGATTAAAATACCTCTAATAGTTTTTTGGACCATTTCCCAATGGAATTGGTGGTAAAATTTAGGTAAAATCGGTGGGCATCCCGCTACCGAGTTCCCCCCAATTTGTGACAGTTGAATTCATCCCACCCTAGAATGAATACAAATTTGTGCCTAATTTTTTTAGTGTTTTTGAATATTAATTTTCTATATTATCATATGATGTTGCAGTTTAAATTTGATGCTTTTCTGAGTTATATTGGCTGAGATATTATGATTTTAAGTTTTGTAGGCTTACGGGACCCAGTGGAGCATGCATCGGGATATGAGATTGATTTCTAAAATATTATAATATGGGTTGTCTTATAATGTTTATTTATGCATTCTTTCCAAATTATTTAGGTTTTGGATATGTTTAGGTCAGGGAATTGCTTGGTTTGGATTTTGTAGATTGGAGAAGCGCACTGCGATTACGCCTCATCTACGGATGCAATTTTGGCAAATTTTCTAGTGATATCTTTCCAAAATATATTATTTCACTTACCTTTGTAATTTTATAGTATGTGAAGTTGATTTTTTATAGGCGTGCTACATATGCTCCTTTCTTTCCTATGGGGATTACATGTTTTAGATCATGCACACTTGCTATTTTAAGTCTCGTGTTTCCTTGTGTGTAAGTGTGGGATATATGGTGCATTGGAAAGCATCATAGGACATAAATATCAGAAATACAAGTGGCGGTAACCTTTGGACCACCCACTTTAGGTGTGGGTACATGGAAAGACATTGGATATGCACTATATTCTCTTGAAGGATTTTGATCCTCGAGCACCCAAAATTTGTAATATTTGTATCAATAATTTAAGCCCTCAATGGGACATCTATGTAACCTAGATTTTATCTACCCAGTTAATAATAAATCAATTTGCTTTGCTTCATTTCTTGTTATCTGCTATATTTTCCATCTTACTTGCATGTTTCCAATTTGATGCTCATTACACATAGGGGATAGATGCAATTTGTTATTGATATTTAGGTGCACCATTTTTCCTTACTTTAGTGGTGATCATAGTGGGACCTATTCCCTTCTGCTTTAGGTGAATTTTGAAGCTCATATTTCATCCTTTTTTGTTGTAGGTGCTAGTCGCTCTGGACTGAAATGAACTTTGACCTACTATTCATGCCATCCTGGGATGGATGAAAATTTGTCCCACCCTAGGATGAATGCAGACCTCCTATTCATCCCACCCTATATTTAATAGAAACCAGAGAGCTTTCTGATCAGAATTCCAAAAATTATAGGTTCCAGAAGTGATGAGGCAGGTACCTGAACCCTCTATTTTCATTTTGCACTTTCAAAAGCAGTTTAGTTCAGTTTTTATTGCAACATTTGTTTGCCTAGAAAGGTTAAAAGTATATTTACTTTTATTATAACATAAAATAACAAAATGAAGAAGAAAAATCAAATAAAATCAAAGTAGCAATGCATCTTTATGGTATGCTTACATGTAGCCTACCCAATGGGTAGGCTAGCATTTAGGGATTTGCATTTATAATTTACATTTGTAGGTTCTTTTTATACTAAATTTTTGAAATTAAAACACACCTTTTGCATGCATTTAGTGAATGATCATGTTGAGCAAGGTGCAGAAACAGTATTGTCATTGTTGTCAACACAGACAGATAGATCGGTTGATGCAGTAAATACAGTCATGATGCAGTGGATAGGAAGTTTAGAAGCTATGTAGAATATGCAATAGTATTGTCATTGTTGTCAACATAGTCAGATAGATCATTTGATGCAGTGGATATGAAGTTCAGAAGCTATTCAGATGCAGTGAATAGGAAGTTCAGCAGCTATTCAGAGTGTGTACAATGATTTTCCAAGAAGACCGAAGTGGCCCATATGCAAAAGATCAAAGAAAAAGACAAGTAAGAAAAGTGTCATGATATCGTGACATATACAGAAAGTAGGAAAAAGTGTCACGATTTTGCGACATATTGGAAGAGAGAGAAATAGCGAGAAAAAGTGTCACAATTTCATGATATGTTGGAAGAGAGAGAAAAAGCAGGCAAAAGTGTCATGATTTTGCAACATATTGGAAGAGAGAGAAATAGTAGAAAAAAGTGTCGCAATTTCGTGACATGTTTGAAAAGAAAAAGGCAAGTGGAAAAACTGCCGTGTTTCGTGACATGTTGAAAGAAAAAAGACAATGAAGGAAAACTGTCGTGATTTCGTGACATGTTGAAAGAAAAAGGACAAGGAAGGAAAACTTTCACAATTTCACAACATGTTGAAAGTAAAAGGACAAGGAAGGAAAGCTGTCATGATTTCATGACATGTTGAAAGAAAAAGGACAAGAAAAACTATCACGATTTTGTGACATGCTATAGAAGAATGAGTTAGAAAGAAAAACTGTCACGATTTCGCGACATGCTATAGAAGAATGAGTTAGAAAAAAAAACTGTCATGATTTCGCGACATGCTACAGAAGAATGAGTTAGAAAGAAAAACTGTCACGATTTCGTGACATGCTACAGAAGAATGAGTTAGAAAGAAAAATTGTCGCGATTTCGTGACATGCTGCAGAAGAAAGAGTAACAAGTGAAAACTGTCACGATTTTGCGACGTGTTGTAGAAAAAAGAGTAAGAAGTGAGAATTGTCACGATTTCATGACATGTTGCAGAAGGAAGAGCAAGAAGTGAGAACCGTCACGATTTCACGACGTGTTGTAAAAGAAAGTGTACGAAAGCAGAAAGTGTCACGATTTCTTGACAAAAACAGAAAGCAAGACTTCGAAGGCAGAACTGTCATGATTTCACGACAAAAGTAGAGAGGAAGACTTCGAAATTAGAAGTGTCATGATTTCACGACAAAATTAGAGTAGAAGACTTCAAAGGTAGAAGTGTCGTGATTTCATGACAAAATCTAAGAAGAAGTACATGAAGACAGAAGTGTTATGATTTTGCGACAAAAGAAAAGAAGCGTACGGATGCAGAAGTGTCGTGAATTCATGACAAAAGTAGAGAGAAATGCTGTGAAGGCAGAAGTGTCATGATTTCATGACAAACAAAAAAAGAAGCATATGGATGCAGAAGTGTCACAAATTCGCAACAAAAGCAGAGAGAAATACTGTGAAGGCAGAAGTGTCGTGATTTTGCGATAAAAGAAAAGAAGTGTACGGATGTAGAAGTGTCACGATTTCATGACAAAAGTAAAGAGAAAGACGACGAAGGTAGGAGTGTCATGATTTCATGAAAAAAGAAGAAAGGAAGAGTATGGAAGCAGAAGTGTCGTGATTTTGTGACAAAAGCAAATATGAAGCCTGCAGAGTCAGAAGTGTCACGATATCGCGACAACAGAACAGAGAAATCGTACAGAGGTGAAAGTGTCGCAATATTACGACAAAAAGCAAAGTTGAAGTCTACGAAAGCAGAAGTGTCACGATATCATGACAAAAGAAAATATGGAGTCCACAAGGGCAGAAGTGTCACGATTTCATGACAAAAGATTAGAGAAAGTGTACAAAGGCAAAAGTGTCGTGATATCGTGACATGTATTTTTGTGGGTGCAAGCCAACAAAAGGTCAAAGAGGCCAAATGTCACGATATCGTGACATGTTTTTTCATGGCAACAACAACAAAGGAAGCTATAGAGTCAGTTGAGTTGAAACCGACAAATATCGATGACAGCCGACTAAAATTAGGGTTTACAGCTAACTAAGATTAGGGTTTACATTTGCATAATCAGCAGACTAAAATTAGGGTTTTCATCTTGAAAATACTATTATAAAAGAAGGGTTGTATAGAGATTTTAGATGTCGTTGAAAGTATCGAATGTGTGCAATATGCGATCGTAAGAGCGTAGATAGCACAGAAGCGACGAGATGATTGTGAAGTGTGTAGTGTGAGCTAAGAGTCGTGTCGAATTGTTCTAAGTGCGGTTGAGAGTGCGCAGAGAGAGCAAAGTGAGTAGAGTGCAAAAAGATTGAAGTTCGACCAAGTGTGACTATGATTGCATAGAGAGAGTAGAGGACTTAGAGAGCGCAACATACGAAGACAAACGCTAAAGGTAGTTGTAAGAGCACAGTAGATGTGTCTATTCCATGAACAGTAAGTTGAGTTTGAGATTTGAAAATAGAACATATTGAGTCTCTAATAATTTTTTGTATACTTCTATGAGATTAATCTGAGTTGAGATTGGGATTTGAGTAATAGACCAGTCAGGGTCTTGTAACAGCGAAGGCATTTTTATGTCAATCCTCTAGATTCAAAACTGAAGTCCAGGTTGCATCTTGGCATAAGGGGTTGGTGCTCCTTCCAGTAGGTGCTGGTAAATTAGGGGTTGGTGCTCCTTTCTATTGGTGTAAATAAAAAAGGGGTTGGTGCTCCTTCCAATGGGTGCTGGTAAATTTTTTGTAAAGTGGGTACTTTACAAAGGCTGGATTTAGATGGTAGTCCAAGCAGCCATTCTTTTTGAGGAGTAGCCAAATTGGTGAACCTCATTAAATCTTATGTTGTGTGATGTTCTCTTGTGATACTTGTTGTTTCTAGTTTTAAGCTTTCATTATTTCAGTTTTAAGAGTTACAGATTTAAGTTTAAAGGAGCTACACTGATTCACCCCCCCTCTCAGTGCCATTGTAAGAATAACGATTGGTATCAGAGCCAAGTTCCTAGTTCAAGCTAAATCAGTCAAGGTTGATCTTAGATTAGTACGCAATGGGTAAGAAGAATAAATCCTCCTCAAAAAAGGCATCTCAGTCAGTTTTAGTTCCTGTGGAAGAGAAAATTGAACCAAAAAAGGTAGAAGGAGTGAATTCTGAAGTATGTGATGAAAACCTTGAGGCTAAAGTAGATCTAGAAGGTGAGTTGATCGCTGCACTTGAAGAGTTGAGTATAGAAAGGAAAAATAACAAAAGACTGTCCAAGAAGTTGGAAGAATATGGGGATGAGATTGAAGATCTTTTCTTACAATTTCAAAAGGCCAAGAAAATAGAAGAAGCCTTGAAGTCACAGCTGAATGATAAAGTCGATGTATTTAGCAAATGTGAAGAGGATTCTAACAAAGTTGTTAGTAATCTAAAGCTGCAAGTAGAAGAGTCCAAAAGGATTGAAGAAACTCTCAGGTCACAGATCAATGAGAAAGAGATTGTTTGCCGCAAACAAGAAGAAGAGATTGTTTTATTGAAGAAACAACTAGAAGAGGCCAATACAAATCACAAATTTGAGAAAAGCACAGAGTTGCTAGATAAAATGATAAGCCAACAAAGAAGTTCCATGGATAAGCATGGTCTTGTATATGAAGCTGAACAACCTTCATCTTCCAACTCTTCAGAGAAGAAGAAGTTCACTGTTGAAGGATCGAAGCAAGAAAAGTTTGAAGCAGAACAACCTTCATCTTCCAAATGTGCAGAAAAGAAGTTCACTATTGAAGAATCAAAGCAAGATAAGTTTGAAGCTGAATCTTCAAAAGGAAGAAAATATCAAAGGAGATCTACAGCAAAGCAACCACAACAAAAGAGGTACTATCACTCTCATTCTATTCATAATAATTTTTTTAACGGCTATTGTTTTAGATGCAACCATTATGGTCACAAGGCAATTTATTGTGGATTGAATAATAAATCAAAGAGGTATGTTGTTAGAAATACATCTGCGTTTCTGAGTGAAAACCATGTGCAATGTTTTAAATGTAATGGTCATGGGCACATAGCAAAGCTTTGTCCAAGCATTTTTGTATCTAATCTAGGGCAAGACCGTAGATTTCATCAGACACAAAGAACGCAACTCAGATAGGGAATAAATCATGTGCATAAAAGAAAGAAAAATAATCATTCATCAAGGATGCACAAGAGACAACCACACAGGAGAAATGTTTGAGTTCACGAAAAGGTGCAAAATAGGGATGTAGTTGAAAAACCCAAGCCCATGTTCAAGAAAGTTTGGAGAAAGAAAGAAGAGAGGAAATCGTGTCTCCTTGGACTGAAGGAGACTACTCCTCTATTGCACTAAGCAACTCCAGGTGGCACATCCTCAGGGGGAGCAATCTTAAAAGTGTTATTTTAATGCTCCTATGTATTTTTTTGGTTACCTGAGGATGAAAGGCAAGTAGACAGGGAAATTTGTCGTATAGTTGCCAAAGTTTATTTCAGTTCATGTAGTTGGTTGTGAAGGTGTCGTGAAGGGTGGTGATTAAATTGAGAGTTGTCACCATTGGTAGTATTGATATATGTCATTGTTGTACTGTTGATTATTCTTACTGCCACTATTCAAAGCTATGGATTATAATAGTTCAGATAATTTGGTTGAGTGGAAAGAATGTTTGCCCTAGCTACGTATATGTGTTTCGATAAAAGTAGTGTGTATTTGTACTACACTTTGATGAGAAGATTGTTAGATCTTTCATGACGCCTTGGTGAAAATATTTAATTCACAGACAGTTTCATTTTAACTGTTGATAAAATGCCAATCCGAGGTTAAGAAGTATGAGGTTGAGTAAGGTGCACTATGGTTGGCCGTGAAGTGTTTGACAAAATGTCTTCTCCTGATTTGCACAGTTGAAAGTAAAGTGTGACCAGCGGTGATTGTAGAAAACATAGCTCAGGTTGTAAATATAAAAAGGGGATTTGGTGGTGTTGTGGTATAGTGTTTGGTGCTTACACAGAGTTGACAGTAGAATTGCAATGTCGGTATAGTGTTGGACAAAAGTTGTTACAAGTAAGGTCTGTTTGCAGTAATAATTCCAAGCAATCCAAAAAAAATTGAGATTTTGTTGAGCAGATTTGAGGCAAGTCTTTGAGAAGGCCTGTGGATTATTTTTTAGTAACAGGCACAGATTGTGCAGGATGTGTAGATGACATAAGAAGTACCAGCGAAAGTGCATTCTATGTTGGAGATAGGTTTGTCGCGTGGCATAGGTAGAGTCGGTCTCCTTATCTACAGTAGAGGCAGAATATATTGCAGCAACAACATGTTGTACGTAGATATTATGGATAAAACAAAATCTGAAAGATGTTGATATCAACTTTAGTGAGCCAATTTCAGTTAAGTGTGATTAAAATCCCCAAGAATTCGGTTATGCATTCACACATAAATCATATTACTATCCGATATCACTTTTTGAAGGAGGAGCTTGCTTGATTGGACAAGAAGAAGAAAATTGGTTGTGGCACAAGAGGTCCGGTCATATTAGTTTTTGACAATCTAGTAAAATCAGCTCAAAAATACCAGTTGAGAGATTTTTCCAAGAATTGACTAGCTACAGGGATCACATTCTCAGGGGGAGCATCTAAGCATTTGATTATCTTTTTGCTCATGCTTGTAATTTTTACTCAGTGTAAAATATTTTTTGCCTGAGAATATTGTGCATGGACTCAGGGGGGGTCTGCAGCAGCCCTTTGGTATTATTGTCAAAGGGGGAGAAGAGTTACAGGTAATTGCATGTGTGTTGACAACAATTCCAAAGGGGGAGATTGTTGAGCAAGGTGTAGCAACAGTATTGTCATTGTTGTCAACACAGATAGATATATCGGTTGATGTAGTAAACACAGTCATGATGTAGTGGATAGAAAGTTTAGAAGATATTCAGAATATGCAACAGTATTGTCATTATTGTCAACATAGTCAGATAGATCAGTTTATGTAGTGGATAGGAAGTTCAAAATCTATTCAGATGCAGTGAATAGGAAGTTCAGCAGCTATTAAGAGTGTGTACAATGATTTTCCAAGAAGACCAAAGGGGCCCATATGCAAAAGATCAAAGCAAAAGACAAGTAAGAAAAGTGTCGCGATATCACGACATATATAGAAAGCAAGAAAAAGTGTCATGATTTCACGACATATTGGAAGAGAGAGAAACAACAGGAAAAAGTGTCATGATTTCGTGACATGTTGGAAGAGAGAGAAAAAATAGGCAAAAGTGTCGCGATTTCGTGACATATTGGAAGAGAGAGAAACAGCAGGAAAAAGTGTCTCGATTTCGCGACATGTTTGAAAAGAAAAAGGCAAGTGGAAAAACTGTCGCGATTTCACGACATGTTGAAAGAAAAAAGACAAGGAAGGAAAACTGTCATGATTTCATGACATGTTGAAAGAAAAAGGACAAGGAAGGAAAACTGTCGCGATTTCGCGACATGTTGAAAGTAAAAGGACAAGGAAGGAAAACTGTCAGGATTTCGTGACATGTTGAAAGAAAAAAGACAAGGAAGGAAAACTGTCACGATTTCGTGACATGCTGCAGAAGAATGAGTTAGAAAGAAAAATTGTCGCGATTTCGTGACATGCTGCAGAAGAATGAGTTAGAAAGAAAAACTATCACGATTTCGTGACATGCTGCAGAAGAATGAGTTAGAAAGAAAAACTGTCATGATTTCATGACATGCTGCAGAAGAATGAGTTAGAAAGAAAAACTGTCACGATTTCATGACATGCTGCAGAAGAAAGAGTAACAAGTGAAAACTTTCACGATTTCATGACGTGTTGTAGAAGAAAGAGTAAGAAGTGAGAACTGTCATGATTTCATGACGTGTTGCAGAAGGAAGAGCAAGAAGTGAGAACTATCATGATTTTGCGACATGCTATAAAATAAAGTGTACAGAAGCAGAAAGTGTTACGATTTCATGACAAAAACAGAAATCAAGACTTTGAAGGCAGAACTATCATGATTTCATGACAAAGGTATAGAGGAAGACTTCAAAAGCAGAAGTGTCACAATTTCGCAACAAAAGCAGAGTAGAATACTTCGAAGGCAGAAGTGTTGCGATTTTGCAAAAAAAGCTAAGAAGAAGTACACGAAGATAGAAGTGTCACGATTTCACGACAAAAGAAAATAATAAGCGTACGGATGCAGAAGTGTCACGAATTCATGACAAAAGTAGAGAGAAATACTGTGAAGGCAGAAGTGTCATGATTTCGTGACAAAAGAAAAGAAGAAGCGTACGGATGCAGAAGTGTCACGAATTCATGACAAAAGCAGAGAGAAAGACTGTGAAGGCAGAAGTGTCACAATTTCATGACAAAATAAAAGAAGTGTACGGATGTAGAAGTGTCGTGATTTTGTGACAAAAGCATAAAGGAAGACGATGAAGGTAGGAGTGTCATGATTTCACGACAAAAGAAGAAAGGAAGAGTACAAAAGCAGAAGTGTCATGATTTTGCAACAAAAGCAAATATGAAGCCTACAAAGTTAGAAGTGTCATGATATCATGACAACAAAATAGAGAAAGCGTACGGAGGTGAAAGTGTCGCGATATCATGACAAAAAGCAAAGTTGAAGTCTACGAAAGCAGAAGTGTCGCGATATCACGACAAAAGCAAAGACAGAGTCCACAGAGGTAGAAGTGTCACGATTTCATGACAAAATATTAGAGAAAGCGTACAAAGTTGAAAGTGTTGTGATATCGTGACAAAATATTAGAGAAAGCGTACGAAGGCAAAAGTGTTGCGATATCATGACATGTTGTGTTTTCATGGGTGCAAGCCAAGAAAAGGTCAAAGAGGCCAAATGTCATGATATCGCAACATGTTTTTTCATGACAACAGCAACAAAGGAAGCTACAGAGTCAGTTGAGTTGAAGTCGACGAAGATCGATGATAGCCGACTAAAATTAGGGTTTACAGTCGACTAAGATTAGGGTTTACATTTGCATAATAAGCCAACTAAAATTAGGGTTTTCATATTGAAAATACTATTATAAAAGGAGGGTTGTTTGGAGATTTTAGATGTCGTCGAAAGTATCGAATGTGTGCGATATGCGACCGTAAGAGCGTAGATAGTGTAGAAGCGGCGAGATGATTACGAAGTGCACAGTGTGAGCTAAGAGTCGTGTCGAATTGTTCTAAGTGTGGTTGAGAGTGTGCAAAGAGAGTAGAGTGCATAGAGTGCAAAAATATTGAAGTTCGACCAAGTGCGGCTATGATTGCGTAGAGAGAGCAGAGGACATAGAGAGCGCAACAGATGAAGATGAACGCTAAATGCGGTTGTAAGAGCGCAGTAGATGTGTCTGTTTCATGAACAGTAAGTTGAGTTTGAGATTTGAAAATAGAACATATTGAGTCTCTAATAATTTTTTGTATACTTCTATGAGATTGATCTGAGTTGAGATTGGGATTTGAGTAATAGACTAGTTAGGGTCTTGTAACAGCGAAGGCATTTTTATGTCAATCCTCTAGATTCAAAACTGAAGTCCAAGTTGCAGCTTGGCATAAGGAGTTGGTGCTCCTTCCAGTAGGTGCTGGTAAATCAGGGGTTGGTGCTCCTTTCTATTGGTGCAGATAAATAAGGGATTGGTGCTCCTTCTAGTGGGTGTTGATAAATTGTTTGTAAAGTGGGTGCTTTGCAAAGGCTGGATTTGGATGGTAGTCTAAGCAGCCATTATTTTTTAGGAGTAGCCAAATTGGTGAACCTCATTAAATCTTATGTGGTGTGATGTTCTCTTGTGATACTTGTTGTTTCTGGTTTTAATCTTTCATTATTTCAGTTTTAAGAGTTGCATATTTAAGTTTAAAAGAGCTACACTAATTCACCCCCCCTCTCAATGCCATTGTAAGAATAACAGATCATTGGATGCTTCATTTGTTTGCTTTCTTTGGATTAAAAATAACCACACACCACAATTCACTTAAATGCTAGTGAGGTGGATTTCATCACCATCCACTAGTAGATTTCAATGATGTGGCTTTCATATCTAGCCATTGTCTTAAACCCCATGAACCTTATTCTTTGCCAAGGCTGGTTCCAATATCTGTCATAGCCCATGGGTTATAGCATGTATCTCTATTCAAAGATGTATATCATAGACTATGGGTGAACTAGGTGAGGAATTGGTAGGACCTGTGCTCCCTAGTCGTGTGTGGACTTCATCACCACACATTATAGGTGGGATAACATGACCTGGAGTTCATAGACAGGTTGTCAAGTTGTGAGTATATAGGTGAAATCCAATTAAACATGATAATATTATTCAATAAGATTTCAAACACATGACACAAGGTTGTACTTTACAAACAACACATTTGAAACACACAAAATAGTTTAGGGATTCACATTTAAAACTTAAAAGAGATAATTACCTATCTTATTGAGTGTTTCCTTTTCTTGTTTATTGTTTCATTAAGAATTTGTAAAGGAGATAATAATCTAGGGTTTGGTATAGAGTTACAATGGTGTGCACCCATAGCCAAGCCCAATCACATGTGGAAGCTATAGAGAGCGGACTAGGAGACAAGAGTCATCTCCACTTTAGCCCCAGGGACCTGGCCATACCTCCCTGGTGAGCCTCTACTCACCCCAACCCCAACACAGCGAGGTATGAGTCACACCTACAAGGAAGCTCTATGGACCTTACTTGATAGATCACTAAGGTGCTAGTAGATAGAGTGATGCCATGCATCTACATACTTGATAGGTCTGGCACACCTATTCATAGGCCAGTTATGACTTCACACACTAGGAAGAGCAAGTTGATCTGACCTTGCTTGCACATTGCCTTGATAGGGTACATTAGCGTAGGCATCCTGAAGGGTATGATACTCATCGCTCGAGGTGAGCTAACTACGCCCTGCCCTTCCTTTTCCATGAAGGAAGGCATGAGGAAATCTTGGATTATCCTCAAAAGTAGTATTATGTGCATACATTATGTACCTCTACACCTACTGAGTATAATGAACATATGCTTAGGACCGAACCTCAAGTCATTGTGACGGTCCTCGATCTAGGGAATCGCATGATGGATATCATAGATTATCTTGAATGAGGTCAGCCTCAAGGCAAGGCTCTAGGCCTCCTAGACCTCATACAGTAGAACATATCAATAATGTAGTGGTATGATATTTAGAACACCAAGCTCAGTTCAAGCAACTTCGATGAGAGAAAGAACAACTAGACCACTTGCATCAGCTTGAGAAAGAAAGAATAAAATGATAGACCAACGAGCTATTCCAAAAAAAATTATAAGAGAGGGTTCCTAGCCCTAAGATACATAGGTAGAAATTCCACCTAATGCAACCCACACTCATTCGAGATAGGTCTCCTAGACCTTATCCAATTTTACCTTCGTGACCTCCTAGGCTAGATCAAGACTTGCCTCCTAGGCCAAACATAGGGCGCCCACAACGGGTAGATACTCCTCTTTATAGACCAGCTCGAGATATGCCCTATGGGGCCTACACTAAGCATGAGCCAGAGATAAAGTATTTAGAGATGCCTTATCAAGGTAGGGGGGGTGACGTGCCACCACCCAACAATAGGTTGGAGGATCCTTGACCTCCACCATAGGATAGAAGTAAGGATGACGAGATTAAATTCTCATATCGAGCATTGCTAGAGTTCCTAGAGTCAAACAAGACCTCTAGGTCTAGATCTCAAAAGCCCACTTTGTGCTAGCTACATAGTCAACCCCTTCATCCTTCGATTCCTACACCTCCCTATCTAGATAAATTGAAGTTGCCTCAGTTGGCTATCTTTAAGGGAGAGGAAGATGTGCAGGAACATATCACCAAATTCCTAATTCAATGCTTTGGTATTCAGGATAATGATGCATTGATTTTGTAAAAATTCATTACTACCCTCTATGGCCTCGCCTCGGAGTGGTTTACCCAACTCCCGAAGCATAGCATCCACAAATTGGACAAACTTGTAGATGCATTCTTAGAATGCTTCACCTTCAACACCAAGAGAAAGGTGATGCTAGCTGATCTTGCTGGGTTGAAACAGTATGACGATGAGTCAATTGTGAATTATGGCAATAGGTGGTGAGCCTTACTCACCAAGCTGCATTACCTACTCCTCATGGTGAAGTTGACTCAGATGTTTGCCAAGAGCTACCTAAAGTTGATCTCCTTGTTTTTGTAGTTGCAATAGTATTCAACTCTTGAATATGCCCTAGCATAGGCTAGAATAATTTAATATATTAAGATTCAAGAGGAAGAGATTACAAAGTCTTGCAAGAAGGAGTAGAACAAGAATGCCAAGAACACCCTAGTTTATTCTAAGCTAGTAGTAGTGAATCAGGTTACCATTAGTGTCCCAAGGCCAGCACAAGTAGCGCTACCTCGAAAGCCTAATTATCAAGCCACTCCTAGGAACTATGCCAAGGATAATCAAAATAGTCAAGGGTAAAATCAATAGCATCACCCCAAGTGACACTTCACACCCATTACAAAATCTATGGACTCATTGTTTGAGTGTCTCTTAATGGCCAATGTGATCAATCTGCCTAAGATTCGACCTGTCCACCCAAATGCACCAAATCCTAAAGGGTACAGACAAGACCTATATTACAAATTTCATAGGAAAAATGGGTATGATGTGCAAATGTGCTATAAGTTTAAACCTTGGTGTAAGACATGATCGATAGGAATGCCCTTCAGGTAGACAACCCTATCATACCAAACAACCAACAGATGGAGATATTTAAAGACCCTTTGCCTGCCCATGCAGAGCAGGCCAAGCTAGTGCTCCAAGAGAATGAGTTTCACCATACCCCCCCTAAGAAATGTTATGTCGGTATGATCAGCATTATAACAAGAAATAAGCGGCACCCAAGTCCAGTCGCACCACCTACAACTTAGAGTGATGTGCCTTTGACGTCACAACCTCTACCACCTCTTGTGCTGAGCCTTCCACCTAACCTGTAGCCACAATTAAGAGCAAGCTCGCTTAGAGCCTAAGAACAACATCTACTTGGCTCTCCATATATGATCTCATTCAACAATCACCACCTCATAGAGAAGCCTTGATGGAGATCCTTAAGGCAATAGAGCTTCAGCCCCAGGAGTCCAACTCCAACAATTTTGTGGGGCATGTGCAGCAATGCATAGAATCGATGATTACCTTTTGAGAAGATGAACTTAAACTGGTTCCCAATGATATGGTGGATCCTCCCTTGCACATTGTTGCTTGTGTAAATGGGATGTCATACAAGAGAGTGTTGATAGACATTGGTCTTCTAGCAACATCATCACTACAACAGCTCTCAAGCACTTGAAGCTCCCAGAATCCCATATTGTCACATCTACCTACACCCTTTGAGCATTCATTGATGTCATATACTCAATGGTTGGTACAATCATATTACCTATTTAGGTAGGGCAAAAGACCATCCTGACACTGTGCCACATCTTGGAGGGTGATATGATGTACAATATCCTGTTAGGCAAACCATGGATCAAGGACATGAAGTGTGTTCCTTCCATCGCTCACTAGTGCCTTAAGTACACTCATAAAGGGCAAGTCCATGTCATCCCTGTAGACCTAGAGCCTTTCAAGTATTGCAATATGGTGCAGCAACTCCTTGAGTTAAAATTACCATCAACCCATCTGGATTTTCAATCGAATAAATACAACCCAAGTTTGAATCCATCGCCATCGCTTTTAGGTGATCCATCACCATAGCATACCATATCATCCTCATCATCAATACCCCATATGATGCCTATCACACCTATGGTTCCTTTTCCTAGGAACTCAAGGAAGCGGCCTATTGATGAGGTCCAGCCAACCATATCCACCATCTCCACAAAGGAGATCCCTAGCCAAGTTGATGAGGAGCTACCACATGAGGCAAATGATGAATCAGTCTAAGTCTCACTCTTATCCCTATTTTATCCATATCCTCAGGTCACTGTACACCTAGCTTCTACCAAATTAGGGGATATCCCATCCTAACCCCTAATGTAATAACTTCCACGATGTAATTATTCCTAAATAATGTGGGTAGTACCCATGATTAATATTTTGTAATCTCCTAAGTTTTAGCTTATGTAGTGCCTATGACAAATGGCACCCTTTTTATGTAACACATGGTAGATAGGTTATGTAAGGTGGCCTTATGCATGTAATTCGAGTGGCATTGTGCATGTAATTCGAGTGTCACTATGCATGTAATTCGGGTGGCATTATGCATGTAATCCAGGTGGCATTTTGCATGTAATACAACCATGGAAGGGAACTCTTTAAATACCCGAGAAGGCACCAATGTATTCATATTTTTGCAAGTTAATGAAGTTTTGAAGGAGGTTTCCCCCTCGAAGAGGCCTACGATTCTATCTTATTGTGAGATTGTTCCTTTACGCAAATTTTTGTTATAATGTGTATTTTGTTCTGAATATTAATGTGATGTTTATGTGAGTTTATTTCCAAGCAATTGTGTGAGAGTGTGTTTATTTGAGTTTATTTTATAGTAGGATCTTAACAAGTGGTATCAGAGCACTTTCCAGGGCCAAGTTCTACTACAACAGTAATGATTCTTGGCTGTTAGGTATAATTTCCTGTTATTTTTGTGTAATTTTTTTTTTACTATTATCAAAAAAAAAATAGAGACAGTAAAAAAAAATTACACAAAGGTGGACTTAGAGGGTACTTTAGTACAGACAAGACACGGGCGATGGTGGAAGAGAGGTATTATTGGCCTAGTTTGTGCAAGGATGTACATAGATTTGTAAAAAGGTGTAGAATCTACCAAAAAACTAAGGAGTGGCACAAAACATGGGGTTGTACAATCCTTTGTGCATTCCAAATAAACCATGGAAGAAATTGTCCATAGACTTTGTTCTTGTATTTGTGTATATAGAGAGGTCATGATTATGTATTTGTAGTGGTGGATCGATTCTCTAAAATGGTGTATTTCATTCCTTGTCATAAGTCAAATTATGCATCCAAGATAGAAAATTTATTCTTTAAGTAGATAGTAAGATTGCATGGGTTACCACATAGCATTATGTTGGATCATGACACAAATTTTCTCAACCACTTTTGGCACACTCTTTGGAAACATTTGGGTGCACAACTCAAATACAGTTCAACATATCATCCTTAGACAAATTTATTGATAGAGGTTGTTGATTGGAGTCATCTTGGTAATCTATTGTGATGTATTTTATGAGAGCACCTTGTCCAATGGAACTTTAAGTTGGCATAAGTGGAGTTTGTGTACAATAATTCATTGAACATATCGATTGGAAGGATGCCATTTTAAGTGGTGTATGGATTGTCTCCTCGTGGAGTCATATATTATTTGGAGGTGGAAGTTGGTACCTTTATTAGTGCTAAGATAAAATATTTTATGCAACATGTGCAAGAGGTGCATGTGGAGAGCAATGCTAAGTATAAGAAGTACGCATATGTTCATCATAGAGAAACAACTTGAGGAGAGCAATTCTAAGTATAAGAATTATGCAGATGCCTATCACAGAGAAAATACCAACTCAAATGAGGAGTTAGTCATGGTGCATATGAGAAATAAGAGGTTCCTTTGCAAAACATATAACAAGTTAAAACCCAAGAAGATTGGTTCTTGTTCCATTTTGCATCATTTTTTTCAGAATGCCTATGAAATAAAATTGCCTAAAGGATTGGATATCTTTCCAATATTCAATATATTTAATCTATATTCATTTTATGCACCTAAAAGTTGTAAATACACACAAATGGAGGAAGCACCAAATTGGAGAAGGGAGATACCTGAATAAATATTAATTTAAAAACAAAATATAGATATTTATAGTTAGATTGAAAGGGTGAGTTAAATAGTTTTTTACTAGATGGAAAAATTAAGGGTTTTGAAATGTTCCCCCAAACCTTTTACAATAGAGACAAACACCCAAAAACAAAATACATCCAACTAGAACCAGCAATGAAAATACAACAAAGACCAAAACAGGCCATAACTTGGCCAGAGGACTAAAGACTAGACAAGTATGATCAAAACAATCCAATATACAAAATCAAAGTAAGACTACAACTTAGTCTTTAGAAGATTCATTTTTCATAAAATCGAGTGTCCCTAGATCTAGAAAGGAAAAATATCTCGATTCTCCAAAACCCAAGCCACAAACGAGATATATGCTTTCTAGGGAAATTGCCACCTATCTCATTTTGGAAGGCACCAACCAAGTTTAAAATTTTGAAATTCAAAATATAATTAAAGAGGAAAATGCCTCTAAATCATTTTCAAACACCCATCCAATTAACAAGAGCTACCTAATAAATAATACAAAAATATCAACCTTCATCTTGCATTAAATTGGTTAATTCTTGTGGAAAGTTGTACCTCCAGACTTTCAAACCACGTTGTTGTAGTCTTAGACTTGTTAGGAGATTGGGTGCTTTGTTACCTTCTCTGAGGGTATGTTAAAAAATGACAGAGTCAAGAGTCTCCAACGCTCTCAATGTTTTCCTTCTCATATTATCCATTTTCTAGTTTGCACCTTGATAGCCTTGCAACATTTTAATAATGCTTAAAAAATCTCCTTCAAATAAACACTTCCTATTCTAAAAATATTTAAGGAGGACCACATCTTGAAATGCCACCCTAGCTTTGGCAAAATAGCTTGACTGGTGACCCAAATTTTTGGCAAATGCCCAAATTATCTCCCCATTTTCATTTCTTAAAATTTCTCTTGCTCCTTCTAGCCCTAGATTTCCTTTTGAAGCTCCATCAAAGTTGAATTTGAGCCAGCCTACCTTGAAAAATATTCTATAAAAATCAATGATAAAAAATTGCTATATAATTTTCAAAAATTATTATGGAGAATGCATATCCAATTATTTTTTGCCATTGGTAACTAACTATATGTTATTTAAGATAAAATATAACTCAAGGTTGCTCTCAAAAAATCAAATGCACCTACATATAATTAACATATATTTAGAATATTCTATTTGAAAATTAACATATATTTTTAAAACTCAAAAAGTCTACTAGTCATCTGCTTGTTGTGGTGTAGTGGTAAATACCCTAGGTGCTGGTAGAGTCCGACCCAGGTTCCATTCCCCTTGTCTCCATCCTATAGATATATGGTATAGTTAGGAATGTCCTATGTGTTGGTAGAGGTCGACAAGGCTCCATTCCTCCTATGCCCAACCTGTTGAAAGTGGCACCTTGAAAGGGGTGTTTTCCACTATAAATTAGTTTATAGAGAGGAGAGGGCAATCCTCCAAGGGAGGTCCCAGGTTCAAATCTCCACCCTACCAAAAATCTGAATTGGGTATCCAAAATCCAATTGATAATGTTGGTGCGGACAGGGTTGGGTGCGACTCCCGGGAGACTTTGACGGTGTAGAACCCCCTGTTCATGGTCTCTCAGACCAAGGTGGCCCCACAAGGGGTTTTTTGCTTAAAAAAAAGTCTACTAGTCCTTCATCAATGAAGAAAAATTATATAGTTTATCATTAAAAAATCTAAAAATAATTGTTATGGTGCATAAAACAGCTCAATAGCACAACAAACCAAGAGGAATTTTTTTTTAAAATGGAATGAATTGTTGTAAGGTTTTTAAATGGAATGAAATTTCATCAAATTTTATGCCACTAGAAATAAAAATAAGTCTTTACAATTCACATTGTACTAGTGCACCTCTATACTAGTTTAAGAAGTCAAAATCGATGATAGAATCATTTTCTTTACCTATTGTATGCATAGGCTATCTAGATGTTTCCTACACTCTTATTTGCAACCTCCTTACTTCTCATCTATGTCTTCTCAATTATCTTGTTGTGGCTCAATACTCTTGTACCTATTGTCTCCCTTGTGGTCCTCTTATTGGTTCATTATCATCAATTGAATTATCTTCCATTCTTTCTTCCTCCCTCTCCTAGGGCATTAGTGGATCATTATTGTCAATTACTTGAGCCATTTCTAAGAATTATACCACTACTTTCTAACTTTAGACTTTGTCCCTTTTCCTTCTTGCATTATTGGGACTTGAATATGGGGTATTGGAGTTCCTAGGAAGATTTTCATTGTTGATTGAGTCCTTAATCCATCCTCCATTCCTAGGTGGTTCTAGAACTTCCCTAACATCCCTTCATAAAATTATAGCAATTTTTCTCTACTCACCCTATGCTTTGCCTAATCAAAAAGATCTTGTTGTGGTCTATCCTCACTTATTTGTAATTCAACTATATCATCTTGTTCTTGTGGTATCATGTTCCTCTATCTTCTAGTCCTTCTCGTCAATGGGGAGGTAGTACTAGAAGATTTTTTAGTATTTAGTTGAATTCTTAGCGTCTTTGAATATGAAATGCTAGAGTCTAAGGAGAAGAGTCTACTCTCTGATGGTGCTTATTCATTGCCATTAGCAATTCCCCTTAACTCTTCCTTTTGTCTTTCCAGTTCTTGGTCAAATTCATCCAATTCCACTCTTTGTAACTCTTCTCTTTCATTTATTTAATGTATTGTTTCATCCAACTCGTGAACCACTTGTTCTATTTGGTATGTATTATACATTCTTATGGTATCATATTCTTCCTATAACTAATGTGTCTCCCTAATCATTTATTGTAAAATTCTTGATTCTTTGTTTGGAGTCTCATCCCTCGCTTCTGCTACACTAGGTTCTCTTTCTTACAATGCAACATCTATGAGGATTCAAATTCTATCATTTCCTTCATTATTCAAAAACCTCACATGTACATGTAATCTTTTGTGTTCTCTAGATTGAGGTTCCAACTCCCTTTGTTCAATTAAAATTTCTCCATATATTTCAAATAGCCATTCTAGGTTCATTTGATCTTCTATATTCATCTTGAGTATTATGATCATCGATTCCATTAGGCTCTCCTCATTCATAAAATCCAATTCCTGGTTATGGTACTTTGTTGTTCTTCCAAAATTTTCTCCTTGTGATGATACTAAGTTGATCATATTCATCTGTGTCTTTGCTTTGTACACATTTAAATTAGAACTATTCATTATTTTGAGGTAGATTGTACCATCTAATTTCCTCATCTAGACAACTCCATTGTCTAGTACTTCCTCTACTTAAAAGGACCCAAGTCACAAAGTCTTCAATTAACTTGGATTGATTTCTCTTTTCTGATTAGATTTTAGTACCAGTGTTTTATTATTTATTTTATGCAATCATCATCACTCAAGTGATTCTCCACTGTTACCCATAGCATAGATACCAAGAATTCAACTGGCATGATCGCCTCTTGTACATACATTAACTAGAAGGGTGTATGGTTCATTGTTGGATTAAAAGTTGTCTTGTATACCCACAAGACTACTGGCAATCGTTCTTCCCAATCGATACCTTCCATATCACATGTCTTATACATGATGGAAACTATGACCTTTTTTGTTGCCTCTGCCTATCCATTTTCCCTTGGGTAGTATGGATTAGATAATGAATGAAAGATCCTAAATTTTTTAGTCAAGTTTTGAATAATGTTGTTGATGAAAT
Organism: Wollemia nobilis; assembly: GCA_028583015.1. Taxonomy (NCBI): domain Eukaryota; kingdom Viridiplantae; phylum Streptophyta; class Pinopsida; order Araucariales; family Araucariaceae; genus Wollemia; species Wollemia nobilis. The sequence continues at coordinate 86,897 of JAQPPZ010015048.1, forward strand.
GGCCTCCCCTATCACTCGTTAATTGTAGAGGAATTCCAAATCTTGTGATAACTTGTTTGTATAATAAGTGAGCAATACTTCTTGTAAATTTATCTAGTAGAGCCCTTTCTTCTACCCATTTCATCAAGTATTCCATAGCCACTTCAATGCATGGGAACATTCCCTTCTGGCTTGTTCAGAGTGGTCCCACAAAATCCAATCCCCACCTTTCAAAAATTTCTTGAGGTTGAGAAGGGTGTCATGGCATGAAATCCCACTTTAATGGCTTCCTTGTCCTTTGAAATGTGTTACATACCTTCATATATTCTTTGGCATAATAATAGAAGGTAGACCACCATAGTGTTGCTAACAAAATTTTCCTTGTTGCATCTCACTACACCAAAAAAGGCTTTTAAGGGTGGCTAAAATAAGGTGGTTTTTTATGGTAGTAAAAAAACTACCTAATAGATCCTAAGAGGGTAGTTTAAAACCACCCTCTTAAGGTAACTGCTCTCTTAGATTCACCCTAAGAGGGCGGTTAAAAACCACCCTCTTAGGGTCTAACTAAAAACAATATATATAAAGACCCTAAGAGGGTGATTTAAAACCACCCTCTTAGGTTTTCACCTATATATATAAAATATATATATATATATATATATATATATATATATATAAAGGATGCGGGAAAATCCCTAGTATATAAAGGATGTAAGAAAATCCCCTGTATTTGTCTTCTCTTTTCTACCCTTGTAATTTTTTCCCAACATTAATAGTAACTATTCATATGGTGGGGAAAATTCACCTCTTCCTCCTCTCATTTATAATTACATTTTACAAGGCATCTTATAAAGTGTGTTGTCATTTATTTTTTTAGGCTTCTGCAAGACTATATTTTCATGTGTTCCTTTTCTTTTAGTTTATGTTTATTTTCCATAGAGTAATTCATTGGTTTCCTAGGGTTGATTCAATTGTAATTGGAGTGGCATGGCTCGTAGGGTTTACTTTATTATTTTTGTAATAATAAAATCTCTAAAGTAGGTTTGATAAAATCAGAGAGATCAAAAAAAGGCTAGTGTTTTTGCTTGCGTGATAAATGGCTACCTAGGATTTTGCTTGTGTGATAAGTTTTTCACCTTACCTGAGGGGCAAATTTGGTTGGAGACACCAAAACCCTATCTTACATAAAAGCCTCACCCTTGGGAGGACCCTCAATTTTTGCCATGCTAGGGTTAGAGAATGGGAGAGAGACCATTATGGGGGTACACCATGTTTCAGTCTAGGGCAACAATATCACTACTAACTAGTAACCAAATCTTGTTCCATCTACCAATTTTTCCAAGTGGGTTGTGTGAATTTGGAGAAATTTGTGGACTGGAGATATGTCTAGAAAACCATATAACCTTACCATTTTTTTGCATTATGTGGGATATCCAAGTTTTTGCTAGAGAATAAAGAATTTGGTGGGTATTCATCAACCTTCTTGGTCATTGGCTAGGGTTTTCCATTTGACAATTACAGGTACTTTATGTGGTTATATTGCTTGGCTATCTTGAGAATAGCTTGGAAAAGAACATTGTTTTCCCATTTTAGAATTGTGAAATTTGTTTGCATAAAGGAAATCCTAGAAAATGTTGCATGTACTTTTAATTTAATGCATGAATGCATTCAATATTTGCATTTGGGAACATGGGTATTGTCTAAAATTTAAAAACATGAAATTAGTTGCTATTCATTTAGGTTTTTATGAGCATTTGAAGCATTTCAAATTATGAAACAAAAATTTTGCATTTACCTTGCCAATTTTCATGTTTTAAAAGTGAAGGGATTCTTGTTCTGTGGAGACAATGTGGAGAAATTTCTTGTTGTAGAAGAAAAAATTCCATTGGTTGTTTGTGAATGGAAATAAAGGAGAAACCCTCTTTTTGTTTTGTTGGTCATGGTCGAACCAAATGTGAATGACTCCATTGTGTTTGTAAAACCCTAGAAAAATTGTGGAAATCTCCTAAACATGGGATTAATGAAGGACATCCCTTTGGGAAAATAAGAAGTGTATTTTCAAATTCTGAAACAGAGTATTCAAGTGCATGTCAGTGGAATTTGATGTTGCCTCAATTTGTGAATATTTCTTTAAACTTGCATTTTCTAGAATATAACTTAAGCCAATGGAGAATGGTTATAAGGAAGACTCAAAAAAAAAGTATACCTTTGTTGGGACATGTTTTAGTTGAGTAGAACATTCTCCCACTTCTTAAATCATCCTTTAGGTTATTTTCATGCATGATTAATGACTCTCTTTATGGGTGAACCAGACTATACTTAAGAAAAAAGTTGTGATATGTATGGATATGTGGAAGCTATTTTATAAAGCTAGATTTTGTTGTTGTTATACTATTCATGTTAGACAAAAAATGTCATATTACCTTGTTGCAGTATTATGCTAGTAACAGAACATTGTGATTGAATTTGTTGTTATGGGAATCACCAGTTGGCATAGGTTTATACCATATGCTTGTTGGAATATATTATATTATTTGGTTCTTTACCAATGTACCTTCATGGGTACATATTTATATTAGGATTATATTAGGAGATAAATAGTTTTTAGAGTAATTTAATAAATGCACAAGTGTTAGAATGTGCAATGATGTAAATGTGCATGTATTCCACATGTACATGAGTCTTAGGGTTGAGTGAGAAGCAAGGAATCTATTTTTCTATAAAAAGGTCTCATTGTGAGTCTTTGAGAGAGCAAGTAAGAGAGTTGAGTAGTGCATATGTGATAGTAGTAGTAGGCACAATGTAGCTCCATTTTGATATCATGAAGGAGTTGAAAACTCCATGATTGATCTGAAAAGATAGGTTGCCTACGTCATTCCAAATATCATCACATACAGATTTACAATTTCACAATGCTTGTATATTCCAATTGAAATAACTTGAAATGTTGAATATGATATTTTAAGCAATTACATTCAACATAGAATATTACCATTTCTAAGTATAAATGTGAACAAGGAAATCATAACCACAATAGGAAGACAAAATATTTACCCTAGAGAAACCCAATGTGAGTAAAAAATCTAGCACCAAAAGCTCCCTTCTATTCAGCAGCGAAGAAATGATGTACAAATTTGGCTTCCTTCAAAGGCTCTCCAAAATATTGCTCTTAGGAACAATAATACTTCCACAAGCATCAATGGAATATTCTCATATGCTCCAATAACCAGCAATATTATTTGTATAGTCTCTTTTCACAAAAACCTAAAAAATTCTTACTTTATCTCTTCACACTCTTTTCTCCCATTTCCACCTCCTTCATCCCTTATCATAGACTCCTTTTATATATTTTTAAGGAGAAATATGACAGAACATTTATTACAATAATATTTTGGTTGTACACTCCATGAGCAATAATCTGGTTGTGGCCATCAACCAATTAACAACTCCCTTTGTATCTTCAAACCAAAAATACACTCCAATGCAATCTTTGGAAAATACATAGTGAATATTAGATAGCTATAATAACACCTACAAACTTGCAAGATAATAAAAAATACTAAAAATACGAACTCCCAAGAAGATCCAATTATGGACAAACTCTAACGCCCTTGCACTATCCAGATGGACTGACCAACTCATCAGTTTATAAAGGGACTGTGAAAATATTTGAATAACCATTCATGCAGATAAATTTAGATGCATATGTGATGGAATTTTTCAGTCTCCACACTGCACCACTAAATTTAAACTCACACACACCTGAACTCGCTAGTCCGTACTGCTACATGGTGGACTTCTATTGACTAGCAATAATATCAATGTTGAGGTTACAATAGTGCCATATGTCCTAGAATTATGAATCACTTTAGAGCTTGTTTTTCAAATGTTAGGATGATTTTAATTTTCTTTGAATTGTTGTCCTCATCAAGGTGGTAGGTGTAGGTAGAAAATGAATAACCCGCTACTTAAAAATACCCTGATCATCTCAATTTCCAATTTGCTACTACCGGATGACTTCTTGTAGCTAGATCCATTGACACATGGTCTGCTCATAGTCACAATGATATCCACAAAAAAATTTGGTTGTATTATACGTCGTACGTTGAAATCAAGTCTACAACAGGATCTGAATGCATAAACAAGATTTGTGGACTTTGTTTAAAACTCTAGGTTACCTTACCCTAGCAATCCCTGATGCTGAGGATTTATCCAACTTGGCCATTTTATTTTTGTCAAAATTGTGGAAGAGAGTAGAATATAATGAGAACATTATTTTCCCAATTTGATATAATCCAATTTGGATCACTCCTTCCCACTAAGAGAGCTTTTGGTCTCCAAAATCTTAGGGACTAAGTAAAAATTGAGAAACCCCATTCCTCATTATGGCTCCTTGCCAATTTAACCTCCATGCATTCTCTGCTATGAATACCCATGGGTACCTTGGCACAAAATCTATAATATTTTTGAAAGCTAAATTAAACCTGAGAGGATTATGTATTGCCATCCTGTCAAACTACATGACCTGTTGTTCCTGTTTCAGTTACTATTTTTGCTTATGCACTAAAACTTTTTTATCATCTTTCAAAATGACTAAGGTTAAATTTTGAGAAGAATTAATCAACCTTTTAACTTGCCCTGCTAACACAACATGACTCTTTCTCATATGATATTTTAGAATATAGGACTTACCATCCTTCAACAAATGGTACTCATTCCTTTTGTGGTAATATATAGCCTCTTTGTCATACAAATATAGGCTTCCCAACACAATACCACAGATATCTAAAGGAACTACATCCAATTCAACCTCATCATAAAAATTTGCATTAATAGCAAACTTTAACTTACATTGTTGAGTGACCTACATTTTGACATCCTTGTTCACCCATCCAAGTGGATATGGGCATGAATGAGGATGAGTCTCCAAATCTAGCTTCCTCACCAAATCCACTAAAATCAAGTTAACATGTGAACCTAGATCAAACAAGGCATCAATCTGAGTTTTCTTTGCTTGGACTTTAATGTGAAACAACTGAATTCTCTTTTCCTCTTCACCTAAAACAATTGAAGTTTTTACTCCCATGCAAGACAATTTTTCATCAATATCTGATGTATCTTCGACAACATAGGGTTCTTCTTTGTCTTTAGAAATTGAAGCATTTTTCTTTTCCCATATTTTAGTGATCCATTTAGGAGCTCGATCAGGGTGAATTTTCCAACACTTCTCATCAACATGGCCATCTCTATTACAATGATTACAATGACATTTCTTTTCATTTTCCTTATTTGATAAAGCATTCACTTTATCCTTCCCATGAGGCTTCTTGGAATTTTTCTCTTCCCTTATGGACTTTCCACGAGCCTCCAAGTATTGGGCTTGGACACACACTTCATCCAAATATTTAGGCTTGAAAAGCATCAAGGTATGTTGAAGATGATTATGAAGACCCGTAATGTACTTCAACAAGATCTCTGTGCTCTTCAAGGAAACACCAACCAATGTAGCTCACTTCTTGAATTTAGTAGTATACTCTTGAACACTTTGTCCTTGAGCTTGCTTGAAATGAAACCACTCCATGGTTTGTTGTTCCTGATGGCCAAGAGGATAGAATTGATGTTGAAGCAATTCTTTGAATTCTATCCATTTTTCATAGGCATCTCTTCAAAATTTACAATAGAATCCAAATAAGCTTCCCACCAAACTAGAGTGTGACCTTCTAATTTAAGTGTAGCCAATTCAATTTTATCAACATCATCTTCAATCTTCTGCACTCAAAAATATACCTCCATTTTCTTGAACCATTGATTAAGTTTTTTTGCATCAGTCTCTCCTCCATAGGATTTGAGATCAAACTTAACCTCAAGATTTAATGGATTTCTTTTCGTTGATTGAGAACTCTCTCCAAAATATTGATCCTTCATTTTTTTACCATCCTCTCATGAAGCCTTTAACTCTAAAATTAATTGAAACACTTTCTAAAGTGTGTATTCCATGAGGTTTAATATTCCCACTATAGTATATTCAGATGTATCTTGTCCTCCTTTAGATGTCGTTGTATAATCTCTTCGGTTTCTCAACCAAACTCTCAAACCAATATCTGGATCTTCTTCAACATAAACCCCTTTTGAAAAAATGGATTAGAAAATTCTCAAATAATCAACCACTCTGATACCAACTTGATCTATAAATATAGGTTGCCTATGTCATTCCCAATCTCATCACATATGGATTTACAATTTCACAATGCTTGTATTTTCAAATTGAAAGAACTTGAAATGTGGAAGATGAGATTTTAAGCAATTACATTCAACATAGAATATTTCCAATTCTAAGTATAAATGTGAACAAGGAAATCATCACCAAAAGAGGAAGATAAAATATTTACCCTAGAGAAACCCAATGTGGGTGAAAACTCCAGCACCAAAATCTCCCTTCTATTCAGCAGTGAAGAAATTATGTACAACTTTGGCCTCCTTCAAAGGCTTTGTCAAATAATGCTCTCAAGAACAATAATACTTCCACAAACATCAATGGAAGATTCTCACATGCTCCAAAAACCAGCAATATTGTTTTGTATAGTCTCTTTTCACAAAACCCAAAAAAATCTCACTTTATCCCTTCACACTCTTTTCTTCCGTTCTCATCTCCTTCATCCCTTATCATAGACTATTTTTATATATTTTTAAGGATCTATATGACAAAACATTTGTTACAACAATATTTTGGTTGTACACTCCATGAGCAATATTCTAGTTGTGGCCATCAACCAATTTACAACTCCCTTTGTGTCTTCAAACCAAAAATACACTCTAACACAATCCTTGGAAAATAGATAGTGAATATTACATAGCTATAATAACACCTACAAGCTTGCAATATAATAACAAACACTAAAAATACCAACTCCCAGGTGGATCCAATTATGGACAAGTGGCAGTAAAAAAATCCCAAATAAGGATCAAACTCTAATGTCGTTGCACTATCCAAATGGGTTGACCAACTCCTCAGTTTCTAAATGGAATGTGACAATATTTGAATTAACTGTTCTTACAGTTAAATTTAGATGCACATGTAATGTAATTCACCATTCTCCACACTGCACTAGTAAATTCAAACTCATGCATTCCTAAACTCGTTAGTATGCACTACTACATGGTGGACTTCTATTGGCTAGCAATAATATCAATGTTGAGGTTACGATAGCGCCACATGTCCTTCTAGAATTATGAATCACTTTAGAGCTTTTTTTTCAAACATTAGGATGATTTTAATTTTCTTCGAATTGTTGTCTTCCTCAATGTGGTAGGCATAGGTAGAAAATGAACAACCCATTGCTTAAAAATACCTCAATCATCTTAGCGTCCAATATGTTGCTACTGGATGACTTCTTATAGCTAGATCTATTGACACATGGTCTGCTCACAATCATAATGATGTCTACAAAACAATTTGATCATCTTATATGTCGTACATTGAAATCAAGTCTACAACAGGATCTGCATGTGTAAACAAGATCTGTAAACTTTATTTCAAACTCTATGTTGCCTTACCCAAGCAATCCTCGATGTTGAGGATTTATCCAAATTGCTCATTTTATTTTCGTCAAAATCATGGAAGATAGTAGAATACAATGAGAACATTATTTTCCTGATTTGAGACAATCCAATTTTGGATCAATGATAGGAGCATTGTAAATTTTGTGAGCTTTTTTATATGAGCATTTCTAGAGCATTGTATCAAGTTTACTATCATATTTATGCATGTTAAGTTTTATTTATCATAGTTATAATATTGCATACTTATTTTTATACTTGTGATCACATTTCCTTTAATATTCCAAATGTTAACAGTGGAATCAGAGCCACAATGGATCAAAGGAAATCACAAAGTGATCACCATTGCTATTGTTGAGTATTTGAAAATCAGATCAACCATAGTGCGTCGCTTCATGCAAATACCATCAAAATAGATTTTTGATAGAAGTAGATCTAGATATAAGAATAGAAAGTAGAGAAATCCACATGATTTATTTTGCTGGAGTTTTTTCATAGAGTTGCAATAACATGTGAAGACTAGAACTCAGCATTGCATCCACTAGATTGGCAATCCAACTAGTGAAGATTATTTTCTTTAGATTCATAGAGATTTTTTTTATATTTCATTGCAAGAGATAATTTTTTAGGAAAACCATTGGGTTACTATCATCTAAGTTTTTATTTTTTCAAAAAATTAAGTCTCATAAGGTGGGAAGCTTCCTACAACATATAGAGAAGAACTCTATCTTTTATGCCTAAATATCGGCATTACTTTCCTCATGCAGGGATTAATTATTTGTTGCAGATAAATAAGGATTGATGATTTTGATGCCTAAGAAGAAATGTACCATTGAGATATTTGCATATTAAAGACTCCTAGTTGAAATATTGAGGAGAAGATCTAGTGGCCAAGGAAGCCACATTGAAGATTGCAAATCTAGGAAGGAGGTCCTAGAAAGAAGACCCCATTGAAGATTGAAGAGACTCAAGAAGAAGAGTCCTAGAAAATATTGGAGATTGGTGATCTCCATTGAATATTGAAAACTTCACATTGAAGAAGAGGTCCATTGAAGGCCCTATTGAAGAAATTCCATATTGGAATATTGAGCATTGAGAAGAACTAATAAAATTTCTATTACATATTTCAGTAGCAGTAGATTCAGGAGATACTAGAAGAATATATCACTTCTATAGTGAAGATTAAAGAGGTCAAGGAAGGTCTCATTGAAGTTTTTGAAGCTACAAGATTGAAAACCTTGGAGAGGTCTCAAGGAGAAACAAGAAGAAGGTTTGGTGAGCCTCATTGAAGGAGTTATTAGAAGGAATCATTGGAGAAATTACTACCAATAAATAATATAAGTAAATGGGACAATCGTCACCATCTGACAAAAATCTAAAATTAGGAAGGTTTGGTATGAATATTTTCAAATCACAAGGTAGTATGAAATATATCTCAATATTGATAAGATTGTTTAAGAGAAGATCTACTTTGAGGTCAAAATTCAATAAGAGAAAAGAGATAGAAAAACCACCAAATCTGAGAGATTTGGGGGCCATCATTGAAGGGTTCTTGAGTGAACATCTTAGCTGCAATTTGGATGAGGATCATACAAAAATTTTGTGATTCGAGGATAGCTTTTCAGTGAAGGTATTGACTTCCTTACAATCTAAAATTTTTAGATTGGAAGAACAAAATAAAGGCAACATATTGACAACACTTAGAGCTACAAAAATATAGAGTTTGTGGACAACAAAAGGTAGCAAATTAAGGTGACCTTAATCACCATCATCGTCACAATCTACAAATTGAAAAAGGTATGCAACAAAGGGTGCAAAAATTTTATTAGTTAAGCCTTTCTCATTAAGGTTATTAAGCACCAGTTTCAATTTTAAAGGTTGCATAAATAGGATTTGTTTCAAGTCTTCAAAGGTAGTGCAAAAGGTATCATCTACAAGTTCTAAACCTACACATAAGAGAAAAATAGAAGTTAGGTACATTTCAAGAGAAATAAATTGATCAAAATTCTATTGTTTAATCTAAACAAAAGAAGACTACAAATTATATAAATCTTGGATAGTGAGTGTTGAAGTAACCAAGAAATGAAGAAGTTGCCAAACGTTAAAAGCAACACTTGGTTTCACCCCAACCAACATAAGAAGAACTAGTTCAATATCAGAGACGGGAAAACGTACACAACTTACGTTTTGTATAACAAGCTCTTTGTAGAAAAATAAAAAAGGGCTCTGAACATAGGGAAGAGAGAAATTTTTAAAGGAGTAAGTTTTAAAAAAATAGTAGTGAATTAGCTAGCTACAAGCACCATTGTCTTACCACAAGAAACCATCAACAAATAGGAAAAGTACATTCAGATTGTTGAATAAGAAGCTCAACATTCACCATTATCGATAGCACCATAGCCAAATAAAGAAAAACAATATCAAACCTAAAAAAAATAGCAAGGTCAACACAGTATTTCCAGCATTAGAGCAAAGTATAAAAAAAGTAGAGGAATCCATTGCATTCACATTGAAGAAATCATCTTAAAATGTGTACAAGGCCATCATTGAAGCATCCAAATCGAAATAACATTTCAAAAGTGTGCTATAATAGTTGAGTAGAAGAAAATATGAATTTATCAAGTCATCTTTGGAGGCAAAGGTCATGCAAAAGTGAAATAAAACACTTGACAAACTCTGCAAGGAAGAAAGTTCCACTTGGAAGAAGGTGGAATCATTTTGTAATGTTTACCACTAAGAGGCACTCATACAAGGTGTAACCTCCAAAAATAAGTGCTCATACAAAGTGTAACTCCCAAAAGGAAGTGCTCCATACAGAACATAACTTCCAGAAGAATATTGTTACCACTTGCCATAACCTACCAGAAGGTGAAGTGCTCTATAATGCCCAACCAAAGAAGAGTTCATTTTTTTCAATATTTGTGACACTTGTCATAGTGTACAACCATCTCTTATAGGTTCTTATAAAAGTATGTAACACAGAGGAGTGAGAAACAAAAAAAAAGGTATAGTAAAGTGTTGAGGAGCATTAAAGCCAGAAAGAGTGCATTGAAGAATGTAGCGGCTACATTGGAAAATGTAGGGACAACATTGAAGAATGAAAAGTTGTCATAGAAAATCATTGCACAACAATCTACCATTGGAGGAGATCATAAGGTGACTACCAGATTCATACCATATTAAGCAAGCGCTAAATATAAAGGTAATATCTATGTTTTATTGCCTTTATAAAGCTATAAGGAGTAATAATATTATACATATCAGCTTTAATATTAATCTAGGGATATTTAGTAGGATTTATAAGGTAGTGGAAGATACCCTAGAAATCACATTACTTATTTTTGAGAAGAAAGAAGAAATTAGAAGCATTAAAATATTTATTATTAGTGCTTCAATTATTTGCAAATTTTTAAAGGAGATATAAGGTTAGTTTGCAAATATATAAACTTTCAAAACAAAACTTCTAACTTGGGAGATATAAGGAATTCCACATCAAACTTATATTAGAAGTTTTTAATCCATAATTAAAGACAATTGCTTGCATCAAACATTAGTTGAAAATTGAACTCTCTAATTTCATATTTAAATTTTACTTCTTGAAATTAAGAGTTACATAATTGATTGCAAGAGAAGTATATTCATAGCATAATTACTACTAGGGAGATATAAGGAAGACTACTACAAAGGTTAACACAACAAGATCTAAGAAAAAAAATAGTACACAATAACATGGATATATTGGTAGAGGAACATATCATCACTATAATTGGAATGAAGATCAAAATACATCCAATATGTCCTATAAAAGGTATAAAATCATTACAAACTCAAATAATCTCACAAATCAAAATTAAAAGGATATTTGGTACATATATTCATATGCAAGTCATCGTATGATTAGAAACGTGCAATGGTTTGATTGTCTTGAAGTCACCAACAAATATAGACTAAGAATTATAGTTGGAAAATTCTACCATATACATGGTTATGGATGTGTATCTTCTAGAAAATTATTTCCAAATTTGGTGCTACATAATGTCATGTATGTTCTAGGCTTATCATCCAATCTCATTTCAGTAGCAAAGTTAGTAGAGAGCAAAAGAAAAATTGACTTCAAATACTCAAATGGAGTCAACATGTGCCTCATAATAAATCAAGGAGAAATTGAAGCTACTGGATCAATTCATAAAAATATATATGCTTTGGACTTTATGAGAACATCAAAAGATATTATTGCATTTCAAAACAATACTAACATGTTTTTTGAATAACATGATGCAGCATATGAAGAACATGCATGTCACAAAATAAACTAAAAAATATAAGACTCTAAATTAAGAGAATGAGAGGACAACAAAACTACACTCTATTCAGCTATCAGAAAATCAAAGAAGGAGAAGAACCTCATCAAGATGAAGGATTCCCAAAAGATAAATATCCTTATTGAATACTAGAGTCTTCAAAACCAAATAATGTAATACAGGGGGTGTTGGAATATATAAAATCATTTAGTTCTTTAGTAATGTACCTTCATGGGTACATATTTAGATTAGGATTATAGTAGGAGATAAATAGTATATTAGAATAATTTAATAAATGCACAAGTGTTAAAATGTGCAATGATGTAAATGTGCATGTAGTCCACATGTACATGAATATTAGGGTTGAATGAGAGGCAAGGAATCTATCTTTCTATATAAAGGTCGCATTGTGAGCCTTTGAGAGAGCAAGTAAGAGAGTTGAGTAATGCATAGGTGAGAGTAGTAGTAGGCACAATGTAGCTCCATTTTGATATCATAAAGGATTTGCAAACTCCATGATATGAGCATTGTAATTTTTGTGAGCTTTCTTATATGAGCATTTATAGAACATTGTATCAAGTTTTCTATCATATTTTCATGTATGTTAATTTTTCTTTATCATAATCATAATATTGCATGCTTATTTTTATTCTTGTGATCATATTTTCTTTAAAATTTAAGGCTCCAAAAACTAACAATTCTTTAGCAAACATGGGTACATTACTTGTGTGAAGCTACCTATTGTGAGATGTATGGATATGTGGAAGCTATTTTATAAAGCTAGATTTTTTTGTTGTTATACTATATATGTACTTCTAAATTAAATTTTGAGAATGTACGTGCATTGAGAATGTTACTTCTTAGTACCCCTATGAAAATTGATGCTAAAGAAATGCCATAACATATAACAAAGTAATCATACACAAAGGAATCACAATTGTACACTAGGATGATCATAACATAAATTATGGAACTGAAGCCCTAATATTTAATACCATCATCCATTCACTATTAATGTTTAGTATATGTTAATAGTGTAATCTTAGGGATAGTTAATCATGTGAAGAACACAAGCTTATACTGAGAGGGGGGGTGAACAGTATAAGACCACTTTTTCAATTTGCTTTAAAATCAACTTTCAAAACAGTATAATGCAGTGAATAGACAACAGTAATAATAGCAGTAATCAAAGCAAAGCACAACACACCATCCACAAAGTGACACAACAATTTACGTGGTTCACCCAATGTGGGCTACTCCATGGATAAAACTTTTCTCTAAAAGTTATATCACAGTTCTTTGGGAAACCTTCCCAATTACAAAGTTTATGGGCACCAACCCAAAGGAGACACCTTCCCCTAGCTCTGCTCTTAGTGGTGATCCTCTAGAAGACCTCTACCTCCTCTACCCTTAGCAAGTGGAACTCTATCCACAGAAGACACTTGTCTTCCCTGCTCTGGTTGGAGATCTCTGTCCTCAACTCTGTCACTGCAAAGCCGTTCCTCAAATTCGCACCAAACACAGTCCTTCGGTCTAGCACAAATCTGTCCTCTTCCTCTGTTCTTTTTTGTTACAGCCGCACTTGGTCAAAACCAACTTTTCACTGTCTGCGCAAACACAACAGCACAGTCTTCGCACTCTGCGCAAACACAGCAGTCGATCAGACTTCCACTTATGCACCTCTACGATCGAACTTCTCCTCACACTCTATCTACGCAAATCGCACTTCGAACGCACACTTGATCGATTCGACTCGACTCGCTCTCTTGCGCACAGTAGAATTCACTTGTGCAAATTCGACACACACATTCGATGATCAAACTCTCCGAACAACCCTCCTTTTATACTAACAATCTCAAGATTAGATTCTTGATCTTAGTCGGTTGTATATCCCTAAAACAACGTCGACTGCACAACCCTACACTTCGTCGGCTCAAGGTTAACTCTGTCGGCTTCAACCGCCTCTACTATTCTGTAGCTTTTCTCGTGAAACTACAACATGTCACGATATCATGACACTTTTACAGCCGTACACCTTCTATAGCCTGTTGTCGCGAAATCGTGACACCTTGGCCTTTGTCGACTTCCTTTGTGCTTCTGTCATGAAATCGTGACACCTTTGCCTCTTGCTGACGTCATCTCACTTCTGTCATGAAATCATGACACTTTAGTCTTCATGGCCTTCCTCTCAGCTTTTGTCATGAAATCGTGACACTTATGATTTTTGCTGACGTCATCTTCACTCTGTCGTGAAATCATGACGCTTTAGTCTACAATGCCTTCTTCTCTGCTTTTGTCATGAAATCATGACACATCTGCTTCTACTGACGTCATCTGCAACTCTGTCATGAAATCGTGACGCTTTCATTGCCTTAAGCTCTTTTTTGCCATATGCCCGCGAAATTGGAACATGTCACGAAATCATGATGCTTTCGCCTTCGAGCTCTTCCTTCTTCAATTCGTCATGAAATCATGACGCTTCTTCTATTTAAGACTTGCTAACTATTTCTGTCATGAAATCATGACACTTTCTCCAACTGCAAGCTGCCATCTCAACCTGTCATGAAATCGTGACACTTTTTGCATCCGTACAACTTCTTTGTAGCCTATCATGAAATCGTGACGCTTTCAACTTTCGAAAGCTTTCCTTGCAACCTGTCATGAAATCGTGACGCTTCTCCTTTCAGACTCTTCCCTTTTGCTGCATGTCACGAAATCATGATAGTTCTCACTTCGAGCTTTTTAGCATGTCACAAAATCGTGACAGTCCTCAACTTGACCTCTGCAGCATGTCACGAAAACGCATCCTCACTTGGAACTTTGCATCATGTCGCAAAATCATGTCCTACTCTCTTTATCTTGTCGAAATCATGACCATTCACACTGTGGACTCTCTTTTCTGCATTATGTCACGAAATCGTGACACCTTTTCATCCGTACAACTTTCTTGGCAATGTGTCACGAAATCGTGACACTTTTCCTTCTCTGCCTTCCTGCACTTTTCGAGTCGCGAAAATGCGACATGTCACGAAATCGTGACACTTTCCAACTTGCTCTTCTTCTCTGCCAACATGTCGCGAAATCGTGACAGTTTTTCCAGCTTCGTCTCTGTCTTCCAGCATGTCGCGAAATCGTGACACTTTTGCCCAAACTTTCTCTCTCCTCAAACATGTCACGAAATCGTGACAGTTTTTCCAGCACTTTCTCTCTCCTAAAACATGTCGCGAAATCGTGATAGTTTTTCCAGCCGCCTGCATACTTTTTCTTACTTGTCTTTTTCTTGATCTTTTGCAACTGGGCTACTCTGATCTACTTGGAAACTCACTGTCCAAACTGAAACCTTCATCAAAACACATTCTTTGACATCAAACCAAAAAGCTTCAAGACCTTCTTGACATCAATGACAACATCTACACTTAGAGCAAAGGCAATGTACCCAAGGTACCCAAAATTGCCAACAATCTCCCCCTTTGTCATTGATGGCAACCCTTAACTGAAAACATAACTCAAGAGCCAAAACTGAACCCTACTGATCCAACAACTGAGAATCTGCAATTGAAGTTTTTGCTCCCCCTGACTTGAAGCTTTCTTCTTCACTTGAAGCTCTCCCCCTTACTCATATCTCTCCCCCTTTGTCATCAATGGCAAAGGGTCACCTTTGGGGCTTGGGACTAAGAATGAGCTTCTTAGCTTAGTCCCTCCCCCACCTCCCGATGAGGTGATTTAAAACAAGGGTGGGAGTGAAACTCCCATTAGGCACTCATCATCATCAGTGTCTACAATTTCTTTGTCGGGCCTTCTCTTGAACTCTTTGTCAGTGTTTCTGTTCTTGTCACTTTTCTTGTTCTTGTTCTCATCTCTTTTCTTGTCCATACCTTGATCCTTGGACCTGTTTATACCACTGTTCTTGTTCCTGTACCTTGGAAGATCAGCTCTGCACTGTCTGGATGTGTGACCTGCATTGTTGCACTTATAGCAAGTAACAATATTATTTCTTTTGGGCATAGTTGTTCTTTGAATCCGCCTGTTCTGACTAACCCAGTTCTTGTTATTTGCCTTGCAAAAAATTG
This sequence comes from Wollemia nobilis, assembly GCA_028583015.1. Lineage (NCBI taxonomy): Eukaryota > Viridiplantae > Streptophyta > Pinopsida > Araucariales > Araucariaceae > Wollemia > Wollemia nobilis. The sequence goes on from JAQPPZ010015048.1 coordinate 102,804, forward strand.
CCTTGTGCCCGAACTATTGACAAGAGTAGCAATACCCTTGAAAGAAACTAAAACTTCTAAAATTGTTGTTTACCCTTTTTATTTGATCTATGCACTGTGAAGCCGTGTGACCAAACCTGTGACACGCAAAACATCTACCGTAAAATATTCTTTTAATCGACCTTTTGGGTCCCGAAAACTTCTTCTTCGCATTCAGAATTTTGTTTTCTGTTTCTGCGCATTTATCACTCATGGACTCTTTCTCTGAGATACTCTCTTCATCAGAACTCTCTTCTTTTTGAAATATTTTACTAGATTCCCCAACCTGTTCCTTGTGTGGTTTAACAAAACCAAGACCTATTTTATCTGTTGTCTTTCTTTGTCCTTTGATAAGAGATTTAACCTTTTTGGAGCTTTCTTGAAACCTGTACAGTTTATCCTTGTATTCTTTATTTTCCTCTTTCAAGGCAGCCATTTTCTGTTCTAATTCACTATACTCAAGCATCTTAGATTCTAACTCATTCTTGAGTTCTTGTGTCTTAGCCATAGAGATGTCAAGACTTTCTATGAGTTCATCTCTCTCCATACAACATTCATCTAATTTATCCTTGAGTCTAGCATTCTTCTTTCTTTCCTTTTTCAAAACACTAAGAGCATTAGTAAGTTCACATTCAAGATCCTCTATTTTATTGCATTTTGAATCATCAAGGCCTTTTTCAGATTTCTTATCACTAGAGGTGCTACCCTTTTCAAAAACCATACAAGCATCTTCCTTATCATTTTCTGAAGCATCCTCATACATACTAGCAACCAATTCATTATTTGTGCAATCATCCTCAAGGTGCCCAAAATTTCCACATCTAAAACATTTCATGACAATGAATTTATGTTTCGGTTCTTCCTCTTTTTCTGAAATGAACAACATCTCATTTTCATCATCACTAGAAGAACTTTCACTATCACTGCTAGAACACTTACTTGCTTTGTCTAGGTAGAAGCTCTTCTTATTCTTGTGTGAATGCCTCTTTCCTTGATTGTTGTGCTCATCTTTGTTCTTTCTGTAATACCTGTGCTTTTCAGAATCCTTGCTCTTAACATCCTGTATATCTTCATCACTTTCATTCTTGGAAACAGTACAGTCAGTAGCATAATGACCAAACTTTCCACAGTTGAAACATCTTATGTTTTTCTTGCTTTTGTGTTTTCTAGAGAACTTGCCTTTCTTGTTGTAATATGCCTCTTCATCACTAGAAGACTCATCACTCTCTTGAATCTGTTTGCCCTTTGATTTCTTGGTAGCTTTGAAAGCTGCCTCTTTCTTGACATCAACTTTCACTTGAGTTCTCAACTCAAATGCTGCAAGAATACTATGGAGCTCATCCTTTTTCAATTTATCTAAATCTTTAGCTTCCTCAATAGCAGAAATATTTTCACTAAATCTATTAGGAAGAGATCTTAAAATCTTATCACACACATCATTTTCAGCAACCTCAAGACCTAGGTCTTTCATGGAGTTAACAACCTCATCCATACGAAGCATGTAGTCACTAATATTTTCATCATCATTCATTTTGAGTTGTTCAAACATACCTTTAAAATGTCTCAATTTGGCCTTTCGGACATTTGCATCACCTGTATGAACCACCTGCAATTGTTTCCACATTTCACTAGTTGTCTTGCAGTGAATAACTTTGGTGAGATCTGCTTTCTGTAAGCCTCTCAGGATTGCATTCATGGCTTTTGAATTGCTGTGAAGCATGAGCCTGTCTTCTTTGGTATAAGGACCATGTTCAAGAATAGTGTATTCATCTTCAATCACTTCCCATACCTCATTACCAAGTGCCATTAGATAAACTCTCATTCTTGCACTCCATAGACCGAAATCTGATCCATCAAGAATAGGTGCTGCATTGCCACCTAAAAAATCCATTGTGTTCTTAACCAGTTCTTCCTTTCGACTGTTAAACCTTTTCGAAGGAACCTGCTCTGATACCAATTGAAGAACACAAGCTTATACTGAGAGGGGGGGTGAACAGTATAAGACCACTTTTTAATTTGCTTTAAAATCAACTTTCAAAATAGTATAATGCAGTGAATAGACAACAGTAATAACAGCAATAATCAAAGCAAAGCACAACACACCATCCACAAAGTGACACAACAATTTACGTGGTTCACCCAATGTGGGCTACTCCATGGATAAAACTTTTCTCTAAAAGTTATATCACAGTTCTTTGGGAAACCTTCCCAATTACAAAGTTTATGGGCACCAACCCAAAGGAGACACCTTCCCCTAGCTCTGCTCTTAGTGGTGATCCTCTAGAAGACCTCTACCTCCTCTCGCCCTTAGCAAGTGGAACTCTATCCACAGAAGACACCTGTCTTCCCTGCTCTGGCTGGAGATCTCTCGTCCTCAACTCTGTCACTGCAAAGCCGTTCCTCAAATTCGCACCAAACACAGTCCTTCGGTCTAGCACAAATCTGTCCTCTTCCTCTGTTCTTTTTTGTTATAGCCGCACTTGGTCAAAACCAACTTTTCACTGTCTACGCAAAAACATAGCAGCATAGTCTTCGCACTCTGCGCAAACACAGCAGTCGATCAGACTTCCACTTATGCACCTCTACGATCGAACTTCTCCTCGCACTCTATCTACGCAAATCGCACTTCGAACGCACACTTGATCGATTCGACTCGACTCGCTCTCTTGCGCACAGTAGAATTCACTTGCACAAATTCGACACACACATTCGATGATCAAACTCTCTGAACAACCCTCCTTTTATACTGACAATCTCAAGATTAGATTCTTGATCTTAGTCGGCTGTATATCCCTAAAACAACGTCGGTTGCACAACCCTACACTTCGTCGGCTCAAGGTTAACTCTGTCGGCTTCAACCGCCTCTGTTGTTCTGTAGCTTTTCTCATGAAACTACAACATGTCATGATATCATGACACTTTTACAGCCGTACACCTTCTATAGCCTGCTGTCATGAAATCGTGACACCTTGGCCTTTGTCGACTTCCTTTGTGCTTCTATCACGAAATCGTGACACCTTTGCCTCTTGCTGACGTCATCTCACTTCTATCATGAAATCATGACACTTTAGTCTTCATGGCCTTCCTCTCAGCTTTTGTCACGAAATCGTGACACTTATGATTTTTGCTGACGTCATCTTCACTCTATCGTGAAATCGTGACGCTTTAGTCTACAATGCCTTCTTCTCTGCTTTTGTCATGAAATCGTGACACATCTGCTTCTGCTGACGTCATCTGCAACTCTGTCATGAAATCGTGACGCTTTCGCTGCCTTAAGCTCTTTTCTGCCATATGCCCGTGAAACTGGAACATGTCACGAAATCGTGACGCTTTCGCCTTCGAGCTCTTCCTTCTTCAATTCATCGTGAAATCATGATGCTTCTTCTATTTAAGACTTGCTAACTATTTTTGTCATGAAATCATGACACTTTCTCCAACTGCAAGCTGCCATCTCAACCTGTCATGAAATCATGACACTTTCTGCATCCGTACAACTTCTTTGTAGCCTGTCACGAAATCGCGATGCTTTCAGCTTTCGAAAGCTTTCCTTGCAACCTGTCGCGAAATCGTGACGCTTCTCCTTTCAGACTCTTCCCTTTTGTTGCATGTCACGAAATCATGACAGTTCTCACTTCGAGCTTTTTAGCATGTCACAAAATCATGACAGTCCTCAACTTGACCTCTACAGCATGTCGCGAAAATGCGACAGTCCTCACTTGGAACTTTGCATCATGTCACAAGAACTTTCTCTCTTGATCTTGTCACGAAATCGTGACCATTCACACTACGGACTCTCTTTTCTGCATTATGTCATGAAATCGTGACACCTTTTCGTCCGTACAACTTTCCTGGCAATGTGTCACGAAATCGTGACACTTTTCCTTCTCTGCCTTCCTGCACTTTTCGAGTCGCGAAAATGCGACATGTCGCGAAATCGTGACACTTTCCAACTTGCTCTTCTTCTCTGCCAACATGTCGCGAAATCGTGACAATTTTTCCAGCTTCGTCTTTGTCTTCCAGCATGTCGCGAAATCGTGACACTTTTGCCCAAACTTTCTCTCTCCTCAAACATGTCACGAAATCGTGACAGTTTTGCCAACACTTTCTCTCTCCTAAAACATGTCGCGAAATCGCGACAGTTTTTCCAGCCGCCTGCATACTTTTTCTTACTTGTCTTTTTCTTGATCTTTTGCAACTGGGCTACTCTGATCTACTTGGAAACTCATTGTCCAAACTGAAACCTTCATCAAAACACATTCTTTGACATCAAACCAAAAAGCTTCAAGACCTTCTTGACATCAATGACAACATCTACACTTAGAGCAAAGGCAATGTACCCAAGGTACCCAAAATTGCCAACATCATGCTTATTTATAAAGATATGGTAAGAGTTGAAAAGGAATTGATGAATACAAAATCAATCTCACAACCCATTCTTCTGCTGATGCAACTCCTTGAAACCTCATCTTACATCAATCTTATAACCCATTTTCCTGTTGATACAACTCCTTGTGCTCTCAAGTATTGCCAACCCTTATTCCTCTCTTGAAAGAGTACAAAATTTTCAAGCTACCAGAGGTAGCCCTTTCCTCCCCCTTGGAAAAATCTAAAGAAATTTGTGAGCATCTTTATTTACAGCCTGCAAGATGTGAATAATGAAAAGAAGGAAATGTATACCAAAAAGAATAAGTAAATAGTTTCCATCTTTGGTTCATCCAAGAGAGGGGATTGTCTATTTTTCCTTCACTAACTATAGTTTGAAGGCAATATAAAATGATGATTATAAAAATATTTTGTATAAGGCTTAATTTAAAATTGAAGATACAAAAACACAACAATATAACTATTTCTTAAATAAATTGATACATAAAACAGAATTGCACAACAATGAAATATATATTATATTAATGGGGGAAGCTTAGAAACTTCATTGTTACAAATCAGGATAATGTGTAATCCTTTTTTTATACAATATTACAATATTTAGGGTTCTTCGAAACCTTAGTAACAAAGTTGTAATGTCTTCAAGCGTGCTCTTGATCCCAAAAGTGGTGAGTGGGATTTATGTTATCCAATACTCGGCCACTCCAGTTTAATCAGCTGCTCAACGCTAATGGATCTACAAACCTGCACACATAACAATAATATCAAGAGTTAGTAATACCAGTGAGGGCTCCACTGTGTGACACCCTCAGACATTAATAGAAATTCTAGCTATTTTTAACTTGCAATGCACACAAATTTGAATATAATACAATGAAATAACCAAAGTGGTTTACCTTACTTGCTGTATTATTTGTAAATGGATTGATCTAATGCATATTGATGACAAAAGTGTATTCTGGCATCGCACGAATGTAGGATATCTTTATAAATATTTTTGTAAGGCACCCATGGGCACCTAGAAGCTACAGGAGGTGCCCGTGGGCATTTGGGAATCTCATGGGTGTTTGGGAGGTGCCCGTGGGCACTTGGGAGGCACCCGTGGGCACCTGGGACTAAGGTAGAAGTTTGCAAAAGCATATCGAGTGAGAGTAAAAGGTGCAGTGGCTATGGAGGTGAGTGAGGGTATGCAAAATAGAGCGAAAGGATGAGAATAAGGGCACAAAAGGCTATGTAGCATCCTTGGGGTACTTAGAGAAGTTAGGGTTTAGAATTAGGGATTCTGGGTAATTAAGACCTTAGAGAATTTGAAAACCTAGGAACAAACTTAGAAAACTTAGGGGTTGAGACATCAAAATGGCTCCTACTTATAGTCCAATCTAGGGTATTCTAGGGTTTCAACGACACTAATCGTGTGGCTGAGATTAAAGCACATCCAAGGGTGGATAATAAGTTTAGGGTGTGGCATGGATTAAGGTGGATGAATGAATGAGATTAGATGAAATATAATGGTTGGGATTTATTTATTTATTTATATTAATTATATATCAAATATAATATATATAAATAATAGGCAAAAATGATGAGAAAGCTATTATGAAGGGAAAATGGCTAGACTTTAGTGGTGGAAATGGCAGGAAGACATGGATGGAGGGCAAGTGGCTAGATTTTGGTGTCTATACATGCCCCTTTTTGTACCATGTTGCATGAAGGAAAATATGATGCAAAAATACAAGATACCTACTCGGGCTTGGCACAAACGTAGCTTCTCTTTCTTGTTGGAATGTGGAATAAACTTGAAGGCAAAAGAATAAAGAATTTTGGAGTTGTTGTGTAGCTTACCCCCTCAATTGGTGAATGAGTTGTGGATGAATCTCACAAGCCAATTGAAAATAATTGATGGAAGAAAAGTTGTGAAAAAGAAGGAAATAGAAATGATGGAATGTGTTTCTGTTTTTGCCCCAAAAAATGAAAGGTTTTGGGAGAAATGGATGATGATGAAAGGTGTCTATTTTTACCCCAACAAATGAAGGGTTGTGGGAGAAATTGTGTTTGACCCCAACAGATGAAGGGTTTTGGGAGATATGGTGTCTATTTTTACCCCAATAGATGAAGGGTCATGATCATGTAATATGTATCCCATCATGGGAAAATCATAATCAAATTTTAGTTGCCCCAAATTTTGGGTGATTTCATAATTTGGAATAAATTTTGTTGTATGACCTCATTGTTATATAGATATGAAAATGCAAAGATAAAGAAGTCATTCTTGGAAGGTCTACTAGTGACTGTAGGATAATTCCTCTTAAACGGAACCAATCATCCTAGCTAGAGCTAAAACCTCCTTTTGACTCATCAAATATATTATGAATTGTGTGATTTGATTTTTTCCATGTGTTAAGCCCAATGAACTAGGCCATCAATGATAGTTGCTTAGAAATATTCATCTTTATCAAAGGTTTCACTTGGAATATGAAGAACCAGATTTGATTGTGCTTTTTGAACTAGTAGATATGGAGGTATGATGATGATCAAGTGTTCTTATGGTAATTCATTCATCCTACCGAATTGCATGGACGTAAATCGTTGCAATTTCCAAGTATATAGACTGAACCACAATATACAAGATTCACTTGAAATTCGGCATCTTTGGGAGTAATGGATTATGAGTGGTGATATTGGTGAAATTAGAAATTGTTGGGATGAAATTTGATGATTTTTTGAAGAGCAAAATTGATTGGAGAAGATGGATTGGTATGTTGGTTAATCTAGTGCCTTTTTGGACATAAAATTTGATTTATTAGTCCAAATCAACTCAAAATTTTGCAAAAATCTATGGGATGATAATAATTATGATGTAGATGATGAAGATGGCCATTTTGTAAAAATTTGTATAAGTTTGATGCATTTTGTAAGTGGATTTTCCCTTTTTATGATTTGTGGGCACAAGTGAAAATTATGCGTCCAAACTGATTTATGCTTTTAAAAAACCTAGTATTATGATGGCATTGATGTGTGGAAAAAATTTGGTGTGATTTGGAGTAGGTAAGCAACCATTTTGATTAATTTTGCCTTTTGTTATTATTGACACGAGGCGCTCACAGGTGCCTAACATACCTCAAAGCACCCACGGGCACCTCAGTGCACCAAGAGGTACCCATGGGCACCTCAGTACACTACAAGGCACCCATGGGTGCCTCAATGCACTTGAGTTAGCTATAAATAGCTGGTTGGGTGAGTTTCAGACTTAAATATGTTCTTGGGAAGCTGAGAAGCTACGTCTGAGGAGTGAGGGGAGTGAAGAGTGAAGTGAGGTGAATAATTTGGAGCATAGAAGCTATGGTGGTGGAGAGAGCTATTATGAGGGCCAAGGTTGCAGATGGAGCATGAGCGATTGAGGTAACATTACTTTGGTTTGGTTGTGCAAAAAGTGTTTTTTTATTAACAAAATGTATTGTATTGTGATGCAGCTTGTGGTTTTGGAGGCTCGACACTAGTTTTCACCGTACGTCCTCAGGATGAGGAAGATGATTATGGAGGAGGAATGGACGTGGTTAGAGATGGTGGGGCTAGCGGAGGTAGCTTGTTTGGATGTGGTGAGGGTTAAAAATGGGTACCTCTTTGCCTTGGCTAAGATGTGGGATGCAGACAGGGGGACATTTCAACTCCCCATGGGTGAGGTGATGGTTTCCTTGGAGTATGTATATCACATCCTCAAGATACCAGTGGAGGGGATCCAAGTTGAGGTTGGTCACGACCTAGAGATGGATATGAAGAGTATGTTTGGGGATGCATGGCAAGGAGTGAGGGTGAAGGGTGGAGGCATATTGTACTTATCCATATATAGGAATACTGAGCTAGACCCCCTTCGGACCTTGGTGATGTTCGTGTTGGCCAATATTGTGGCCCTGAACAATACTAGAGATAAGTTCCCTTGGAACTTGATAGGGATAGTGAGCAATATGATCACTAGGAGAAAGGTGTATGCATGGGATCCCACCTTATTGGCGTAGGTGTATCGGGAGTTGTTTTATGTGAGAAGGTAAGGACGAAAAGGACTAGGGTACAGCTTGTTGCTGCAATGCTAGGGATGGGAGCATTTTAGGATTACTCAACTGTAGGGCTTGCCTGTGGGGGATTTTGGTAGGGAGTATCCCTATGCTAGGTGATGGGTTCTAGCAAATGAGGTACAACCAAGTTGTCCAGTGAGGACAAGTCAATGGTACAGAGATTTATGAGCCGAAGTGACATCTGCCCAATTGGTTTAGAGACCATGGTTGGATGCTTAGTGGATCAGGTATGGAGCACATATATGGTGGGTGTGGTAGGGTATATGGGTGGCTAGGAGGTATGCGAATGAGATGGAGTACTTCCAATTTTCATGAGTGCTTTGTTAGTTTAAGCTGAGGTAGGATGTTCTCGATGAGCCAGTGTGGTATAGGAGACTTTAGGAGGAGACTGATTTACCCTATGCAAAGCCATGGAAGGTGGTCTTGGAGGACAATGAGGATATGGATCTCTTGGAGGTAGAGGATGCAGGGTTGATCATGGAGTATGATGCATGGTTTGTGGCTCAACCACCATGGGTGCCACCTCATGGAGTATTCGATGTATATGGTGGTGGAGAGACTAGGGATGAGGGTACATAGGAGATATCATATGAGGGGATCCAAGTGGTCCCTAAGTGGTAATGGTGCCTTCAAGCTGACAGTCAAAGGTGAAATGCAAAGGGTGCAGCATAGCAGGCTCTAGATATTGTGGGATACGGGGGAGATGGTGTGGGTGCAAAGGAGGTTCTAAATGTACCCCCAGGTCAGAGCAAGAAGAATCCAAATGTACCCCCAGGCTAAAGCGAGGAGTATTGGGCACAACTAGAGCAGCAGGTGGTAGAGTAGGATGCAAGGATTTTGAGGCTCCAAGTAGATCTAGCAGATAGGGAGTGTCGACATAATATGGATATAACATACCTTTTTTCACGATATAGATATATCAAGGCATTGGAGGATAGGTTGATAGAGCATCATATTCCACTTCTTGATCCTCCAACCTCATCTATGTCTGGGGGTACAAGGCATAGTGATTCTAGGCATAGCTCTAGGTCTAGGGCTCCTTCTAGGTCTGAGGTTCTTGTTAGGTCATAGGGGTCTTCTTGGGGGATGTAGCTAGTGCTTAGATGCACTTTTGTATAGAGCCTTTGGTGCTCTATTGTATGTAGCCTTCGGGCAATATTTATACATGTGATATTTATACATATATATATATATATATATATACATAGCTTTTACATTTTGTGTTATATGTATTTTTGTGGAATGCCTTTGTGGAATGCATATTTATGTTTATGACTAATGCATATGATATGTTATGGATGATTAACGCAAGATGAAATGTATGGATGATTCATGCAATATGGTATTTACTAATGATCATTTATGGTTTAGATCTTTGTGTTAACCACGTTTAACATTGTTGTTTAATCAGGGGCACCAAACTTGGTGGTTTTTGGTGGATGATGTATAATGAAATGACATGGATGTTGTCATGGAAGAAGTTATGGATGTTGATATGGAAGAATATATGGATGTTGATATGGAATACTGCATGTTTTGCAGAGACTCAAACATCCTAGTATATCAAACAAACTCACTAAAACTATCTAATCCCTTCTAAGATCAAATGTGTGTGCAGTGAATTCATTTACTGAATCAAGAGCATGGTAATGACTCGAGATAATCAAGAACCAGTGTGTGTGCAAGTGATTTCATTACCTCATATTGCGTAAATTGATTAAACCTATTATGGTTGAAACCAAGAAGCTAGCTTATCCATATGAGCGGTCAGAGGTCTCTTTAAAATAAGCATGTCACCATGCATGAGCGTACTCCACTGCTAATCAAGCATCTATAGATTCAGTGGAGGCTAACTCAATAGTCCATGATTTTTTTTTTTTCTTGAATCTTGGGGATGACTACCTAACCATATGACTAGAAATGTAGTACGATCCTTACAACCCAATTAATCAGTGGTGTGTGATGTAAAATATTTAGATTTTTTTTTAGGGATTTCTTCCTACTCTATATTTTATTTTTAGACTTGTAGTAGTGGTGAGAACCACTATTTTTATGGGCTATGTTGCATTATGGGACTAGCAAATATGACCTTTTTTACTTCAAGGTTCCTACCAAGTATGGTGTTAGCCCTCTTTGACACAAGATGTTTTAAGATGTGAAGTGTTTGGTTCAAGAATATTTTTGGAATCAGTTCCCAATACTCAAGAGATGCTTAGTGTATATATGTGTCATGTTCCTAAAATAACTCGACATGTTTTTTGGAGGTTGCTTAAAACATTGGAAGTGGCTGAGTGACAAAAACACTTAGGATTTGTGACTGTGGCCTATGCTAATGGTAATTAGACTTTGTGGAATTGTGTGGATGACATTGTGAAGGTGCCCTTGATTAATGTAATAGAAATTTTTTGGACCAATTAAGACCTTGAACTTAATAAATGATCTCTAATATGATATGTGAAATATGGATGTGAATGCAATATATGAAATATAATTTATGAAATGTAATGTGCGATATGCAATGTGAGTGAATGCATTGTTTTTGGAATGTGAATGCAAGTGTAATGCAATGTTATGAATGAAATGTATGCAAATGTTTTTGTGTATTATCCATGTATACATATACATATATATGAATCAAATCATGCATAGAATGCTCTCAAGTGTATAACATTAAGTGGTTTGGATTCTTCCTCTCCCGTCAGACTAGCAAGTTTGTAAGTACCATTACCCACTCTTTGTGTGACGATTTATGGACCTAACCAATTAGCTATGAATTTATCATAAGGATGTGGCAATGCATTAGTATTTTGTTGGTTCTCTTTAAATACAAGATCTCTTACTTGGAATTCATGTAGATGAACTTTGGCATTGTAAGCATGTTTGAGGCGGTATTGATAATCTTGTAAATTCTCTAAAGCATTGACTCACCTCTCATAAAGAAGTGTAAGTTGGTCAAAATGTGCTTGTCTAGTAGTGTCTTTATCTATGAATTCCTGCAAAGAAATTCACAAGGAAGGGATCTCGAGCTCAAGAGGGATGATTGCTTTTGCTCCATAGACCAATGAAAATGGTGTTGCCCTTGTAGGCATGCAGGTGCTTGTTCGATAAGCACATAATGCCAAGGGAATTTGTGTGTGCAAATCTCTATGATTTTCTTTGACAAGTTTCTTGAGAATAGCAACTAAGTTCTTGTTGGAAGCTTCAACTCGTCCATTTTCTTATGGGTAATAAGGAGTCGAGAAATTATGTTGAATGTTGTATTTATCGTAAAGTGCTCGAACATACTTGTTCTTGAAAGACTGACCATTATCTGAAATGATTTTTGATGGGATACCAAAACGACAAATGATATGGTGAAGGATAAACTCCACAATTATTGGACCTATTGTGTTGGTTATAGGAATTACCTCAACCCACTTTGTGAATTATTCAGTGGCTATAATGATGAAAGTATGTTGTCCCAATTAAGGAGGCAAAATTTTACCAATTATATCTAGTCCCCATTGTGAAAAGGGCCAAAGGCTTTGAATAGGTTGTAAAGCTTGTGATGGTACATGAGTTAAATTCGCATGTTCTTGATACTTTTTGCAATGTTTAACATAGGTGCAACAATAACGTTCCATTGTGGGCAGTAATAACCCATGCATAAAATATGTTTTGCAATGTCCATTCCACTAAAATTACCTCCATAAGTACCATCATGGGCTTCATCTATGGCTCTTTGAGCTTCACTAGCTTTGAGATAATGAAGGAGGACTCCATCATAACCACATTTATGCAACACGTCCCCCAAGAGAATGAAACAAGCTACCTTTTGTTTTAAATTGCATTTGGAAATTTGAGATATATCATATGGGAGTGTTCCTAACTTGAGAAAGGCTACTATTTGGCTTGACCAAGGATCATATGGATTCGATTGGATGAAGCAAGCATCTTTTTCATCTTTTGAATCAGCACAAAAAATTGTAGATTTAGATATTGATGATATTATGAGGGGTTGTACCTCTCCAAATGAATATTTTGGAATCAATGATCCAAGAGAGGCCATTGCATATGTAAATCTATCCTTCAAACGTGGCAAGCTATTGATTTTATACCAATCAAACTTAGAGAGCAATTTCATTACTACTTCATGATAAAGCTTAATGGTAGGTTCTTTACATTGGAATTCTTTTTTAATTTGCTTGACTACAAGTTGAGAATAACCAAATATCCTAATACACTTAATGTTCATATCTACAATTTATTGAAGACCTAAGATTAAGGCTTCATACTTTGTAGTGTTGTTTGTGCATTGGAAGTCTAATTTAAATGACAAGGGGATAGGTACCCCTTGTGGTGTGTGAAATATGACTCCAACACCTTGACCTTTTGTGCACTTAGAGCCATCAAATAATAGTGTGATATCGATGTCTTCCTCTGGAATGACATCTTCTTCTTGTTTAATGACAACAAATACCATATCGCCTGGGAGCTCAATAATCAAAGGATGATCACTAGGTAGTGGAGCTTTTACAAGTTGATTGGCTATTACCTGACCTTTAATGGATTTTTGGATAAAAAATTCTAGGCCAAATTTAGTAAGGAGGATTATCTATTTAGCGGTATAGGTGTTATTGTAAGTGCAGGACATCATGTAACATAGAGGATTTTCTCTTGCTATGGCATAAATCGTGTGGCTAAGCATGTAATGTCAAAGTTTCTTAGTGGCAAAAACCACTACTAAGCATATTTTTTCTACATAAGCATATTTCTTTTCATATCTTACCAATGTTCGACTAATGTAGTATATAGCTTGCTCTCGATTTTGTTCATTCTTTTATGCAAGCATTGTCCCCAATGCAAAGTTTGTTATTGAGATATAAATATGAAATGGTACCCTTGGACGAGGAGGAGCTAAGACTTGTAGAGAAACTAGGTATTACTTAATGCCATCAAAGGCTTATTGACATTCATCAATCCAAGAGAATAGCATCCCCTTTTCTAGTAGGTGATTGAATGGCCTACATTTGTCATAAAGTTGCGTAATGAAGTGACTTATTGAGTTGATATTTCCTTTCAAACTATGTAATTCCTTTATATTAGTTGGGGGAGGCATCTCTAGGATTACCTTGACCTTGTTAGGGTCCACCTCTGTAATGATCTCTATTGTCATCACTCAAGCGTACTTCCATTAACACCACTCAACCGTTCAAATTTTTTTTAAATCCTACTAGTCCATTGCTAGAGGACATGTTCATGATCTAAATAAAGTTATCACAGTGGATAAGTGAGTTTCCTTCTTCAATTAACTAAAATACCATACCTTTATTTTATTGAATGTTCAGTTTTTCATTTTTAGTTTATTCTTTATAGCATTAGATAGGATTGCTTGTAAACTATCTAAGTCAATTATCATGTCATTACAATATCATGAACTAGGGGTAGCAATCATAGTTTATAACCCATTAATCCATAATTTTTTAAGTAAACACAATTGCATTTGCAGTAATTTACTTCATTAACAATGTGTATTTCAAATATAAACAATTATTCATCTTTAATTGGTTTATCCTTCATCATAGTATCATCAACTAAGTTATGATAACAAAACAACATAACATCTTTATTTTATAACTCAAATTATCCATAAATGATAATTAGACATAATATCATTGGCCTATAAAGTCATTTCAACTATCATTGCATAATCCCATTCCATCATAAGGAATTTAGCCATAACATCATCTCATGATATAACATTCATACATAACATTGAAAGTAATAACAATATGCACAAGATTTAACAAATCAAACCACAAATAAGGGACACAATGTTTATCCTGGGAACCCTCAAGGGAATAAACCTAGCCTCCAAAATATGTGCTTTTCTCAAATTCATAAACTTAAGAATGTCAATATTACAATTACAGAAGGGCATCTACAAATCCCTTTTAATCAATGCAAATCAAGGAATACAACTATTCCAATTCATGTTCATGATGCACTTAAGGAATTCTTAATTTTTTTTTTAAGTCAACATTATAATATTAAGGTATTTCTCATACCAATAAGGAATCCATTTGTTCCTTTAAAAATATATGATGCAATTAAGGAATCTATTAATCCCTTTCTCTAAGTCATCATATGAATCTCTAATAATTTATATATGTTTATGATAATCATCGGAGTCACATTTTGGAGAAGTCTCATTGAATTTAGAGGGAACCCTATAATTCCCTTAAGAATGAATTCCAAATCATTCTTCATAATTGATTTACAATAAATCCCTTGTGTAATGAATTTAAAGTCCCATACCTTTAAATCCATCAAGAACCATTCCTTCGATACTCCTAAGAATAACTTCCAAATTCATTCTTCATAATTTATTTATAATCAATCCCTTGTGTAATGAATTTAAATTCCCATACCTTTAAATCCATGAACAATCACTCCTTCAATTCCTTTAAGAATGAATTCCAAATTCATTCTTCATAATTGAATTACAATCAACCCCTTGTGTAATGAATATAAAGTCCCATGCCGATGATAAATTAAATCCCTAGTAATTTATAAGATTTCCTTGTCAAAGTTGATCTTTAAATTCCAATCTTATTCAAGTTTTTCCACCATATTGATCTTATAGAAATTATTTCTCAAGAATCTTATTTTAATGTTTTCTACCCATAAGCCTCCATAATAACTTTACATTTTGTTTCTCCATACCTCAAATCCTTGATGTTAATTAATATTAATCCTTAATTAATACTAATATTAATGTTAAACAGTTATTAAAATGGTGGTTCATATGCAAAGGTAGATTATCCGATCCAATCACAATTATTAAAATGGTGGTTCTTAAACAGTTATTAAAATGGTGGTTCATATGCAAAGGTAGATTATCCGATCCAATCATAATTATTAAAATGGTGGTTCATATGCAGAGGTAGATTATCTAATTATCCAATCACCTCGATAATTCCAACTAATCCATATGAGCACATATTTGGTGCCTATAATCTGCCCCCTAGCCCATAGCTAGTCTAAACCACCTCGTGGTTAAAGCACCATGATCCGGTGCTTGGTGGCCACCACTTATTGGTCCCTATGACATCCGAGTGGTGGTCATATCATAAGGGAAGTGATTTACCTTTTATTCCACAAAATTCCTCCCACACAATAGATGTGGGACTAATCGTTCATGTTCCTTGAAAAGGTTTCTACCATACACGCAGTAAGAGCAAGTTAAACCATAAGTTGACATATATCTATGGTGAAATTGCAATCTCTAGAAGGTGAATCTGACAAATGGTATCGACAAGGTCACCCCACATGTACCTCCAACTAGCACCACATCTATCACCAAACACATAGTTCCCACCTCACGTGCCCACAACTAGCACCTGAATGACCACCAAGTGGTTGGTCACATGACCACCACTTGTGGTTGATAGCCTATGGGGCTATTATATTTTTTTAAAGGGCCTTATACCCCGAGCATATCCCATCTGGGATGATGCTTGGGGAGGCCATTATGGCGACTCCCACCTGAGTAGAATGCATGAAAACTCTGTCATATTGGTCACCCAAGAATGACTTACTGGAGATCTAAACTACCTAAGAGGGTTCCAAATCATTGTTCCCATACTTCTATTACTGTATGGTAGCCTACCATTCCCCCTAGAGTTTACATGGTTTTATTTTGCATAGCATGGTCTTTCTGTAACAGGGGTAAACTCAGTTTTCTAGACACTCACAAAGAATCATCTTGCAATGTCAAATCTTCACCTTAGGTAGATCTATGGAAAAGGAATCCATCCAATCGCAATCTACATGATCCAAACGATTGTTTTGTAGGGAAGACAAGTTTTTTGGGCATCTACGCCAAGGAAAATTCGATGGCAAGTTTCTTGGAGGTTCAAGGTTTTAATGTAAGTATTATTTGAATATCTCAAAGAGGCTTCCTATGATTTTTTTTTAATATAACAAAACCATGGGAGGTTATTTGGTACCCTTCCTCATTGGTTTCGTTGAGCCCCACAACGCGCTTGATCATTGGCACATCATGGTATAATTTAAAACATCTATCTTCCTTGGCTCGTGCATAAAATAGCCCATCCTTGGGCTTGGTGCCATCGATTGGATAAAGACTATGGTTCATAGTTTAGTCACTATCGATAGTGGTAAATCTCATTACTAATGTCTAACTCGAGTTTCACTTGTAGCTTGATATGTTTTTGTTCTCAATGCTAGATCCTACACCTCGAATGGTACAAGTTAGAAGCTTGCAGAGATAGTAAGGTAGAGTTGTAATTTTATTTAGTTCCCTTCAATAGATTGATGTTGGTTCATTTATGATCGACGTATCAAGAATACCTAAATCTCCAATAATATGCAAGAGCTCTAACCTCCATGACGGTACTTCATTTGGTGTTCTAAGGTGCACATGGTTTTAACTCTACAGGCCAAAGTACTTAATCCAGTTGGGGATTTTTTTTGAAAAGTCTAAGGGCATTGACCCTTAACTCCTAATAGATCTTTTAATTACTTGTATTTGAATCGCAAAGCATATACAATTCTATTGTATTTGTGAACAACAAGCAATCTCAAAGAATACACCCATACTTCTATCAAAATGAAGCTAATAATTATGCTATCATTCAAAACATTAAGAAGGGATTAAACAATGGAGAAAGGAATTCCCAACCTCATCTTCTCGATAGACTTGGAATCCTTCCATCTTCTCCTCCTTGCTCGAATCCTTGCTTTTCTCCTTCCTTGTCCTCCTCCTTTCCCGAATCCTTGCTTTTCTCCTTCCTTGTCCTCCATGACTATTTCCTACCACTAGGAGGTCTCTCAAGCCTTCTGGTTTCTGATCTACCAAGGTGGAGAGCATACTACCTAGGCATCAAGATTTCTTCACCTTCTTCTTAGTAGGCTCTCTATTTATAGGTGTATATTCTCCCAAAAGGAAAGATTCTCTCTATTAAACAATCCTTCCATTAATGCAGGGTAAAGATGATTTAATCATATTAAATCCTAAGTGGGAATAAAGGTTGAATATATTTAATCTCCACTAAGGCAGTGGTGCAGGCCTTATAAGCCCTAATTTTTTTTATGCCCACATGCTTCCACCTCCTTGCTAATTAAATATAGAGGAAATAATCTAAACTTCCAACTTAATTATGCCATGAGGGAGGTTAGGATAGGATTTTTGTATTAAATAACACTCGTGCCTAATTTGGTCCAATCATAATTGGACACCTAATTTGCATTCATACTAATGCAATTAATTAATCCAGCATAATTAATTAATATCAAACCCAAAATACTTTCCTACAATATTCCCTAATTAGAGTTTTGTAGTAATATTTAGGGTTAGCAACCCCTTATATTCGTATTAATTGATCGACATGATCAATTAATATTCCTTGAAAGGTTTTAAGGGACAACGGGTTGTGACAACCTTAATGCCTCTTTGAGAGACAATGAATCCTAAAATTTTGCCCGAGGTCACACCAAAGACACATTTCTTGGGATTCAACCTTACCTTATGCTCTAGGAGTCAGTAAAAAAATTTCTCCAATGCGCCAATATGTTCTTGTCGAGTTTTGGATTTAGATAAGATATCATACACATAGCCTTCGATAATCTTATGTATGTAATCATGGAAAATGTATGTCATGGCACATTGATAAGTGGCACCTGCATTTTTGAGGCCAAAGGGCATCATCTTGTAACAAAAAGTTTTCCAAGGTGTAGTGAATGTTGTTTTGTGTTGGTCATCAAGATTTATTCGAATCTGGTTGTATCCTATAAAACCATCCATGAGTGAAAGCATTTCATGACTAGTGTAGGTATCGACAAGAGTATCAATGTTTGGAAGGGGAAATCATCCTTAGGACACACTTTGTTGAGATCTCAAAAATTAGTGCATACGCATATCATCCTATTAGGCTTACGAATGGGAACCATGTTTGATATCTTGATAGGAACTATGAAGTTCATGTCTAGGAGTTTTTGAAGCTTTGTTTTTACCACAAGGGCCACGATAGGATGCATTCTCCTCAGTTTTTACTTAATCGGCTTAACATCAGGATGTAAGGTAATATTGTGGACAACAAAACTAGGGTCTAGACCATGCATGTCCTTGTAGGACCATGTAAATATGTCCTTTTTTCTCTTGAGGAGAGCAATTAATTACTCTTGTTCATTGGGTGATAAGATTTTAGCAAGATTGACAATTTTGGGATTGCCTTTGTTAGAACTAAGGTCCACATTGATGGTATCCTCAATTAACATGTGGGAACCTTTCTCAAGTTGATGGGGTGTAGGAATCAGATGAATATCATTTAAGATGTCATCAAACTCTTATGGATTATCCTCATCTATATATACCTAGAAAACCTTGAGATCTGAAGGTGACAACAGAGGTGAAGGTGGAGGGGATGGAGGAATGTAGTTGGCAGAAGCCCTTAACAATTCCTTGGTGAAGATGAATTCGAAAAAGGACGAAGGCAAGGAAATCCAGTCCATATCAATGAGGCTTATGTCAATTGGAATTGGCTTAGCCATATCATATGGATTATGGAGTGGGGTGAATAAATCAACAATATTCATGTTGACTTATGGGTAAGGTGGACAAGTTGAATGGAATGGATGGGACCTAGGAACTGGTGCTATGGGCTTGGTTATCTAAACAACAACAAGCAACACAAGACTTGTTTTATTAAATTATGTATTTACATATGGAATGCAAAGAAAGCAAACATATTTTTTGGTAGTGGTGATAACCACTATTTTTGTTTTATGTACATATGTTACAGATTGGCTTCTGAAATGGCTTAATGGAATGGAGGTGGTGCTTCACCGGTAGAGGTAGCTTACTCTTGTGGAATAAGCAAGTGAAATATGGGTTAATGTATGGGGAAAATGTTGAGATAAAACTCATCTTGTTCGGTATGGGTAATGATGGGCTTTGATTCTTCTTTAGATTCATCCAAAATTATCGACATCAGTTTGAATTCTTCATAGATGTCATCGTCAAAATTATCTGGATGGAGGACATCTTCTTCTAAATTTAGATTAAGCCTTTGGAAATCTTGTTCAAGAGAAGATGTGGTAGGAAGTGAGTGGAAACCTAGACCTAATCGGTCATGCACCTCTTGATATAGAACATCGATAGGTTGATGCACTCCTTGTTCATGCAATCCTAGGTCATGGCCTTGCCAATTAACAATGTGGAAATATCAAGATGGAAAACCTAATATGTTTGGAATGTTAGCAAGTTGTGGTTCTTTGGGTTCATCTATGGGAACTGGACTTGATGAGGAATCAATACCCTCATATACAAAATTAATTATATTTGGAGTTGAACCCATGTTATAAACTGCTCCTATTGCCAAAGGTGGGTCACGTGGATGATTGAAATCCTTAGCACTAGGAATGATGAGGGGTGTAACGATGATTTCTTGGACCCATATTCACCAATACCAAGATTAGTAAGGTGGACTTCAACTTGGGATGATATGGAAGGATTATGGTTAAGTGATGGCTCAGATGATGGTGAAGATGGGGATATCTCAGAATCCATCAATTCAACTTGTGATATATTAGGCGAAGGAGATGAATTGGATTGGGAAGATTTATGAGTGGACGATGTGGATGGCAATGATGTGGATGGAGTGGATTGATTATGGCCACATGTGCATGTAGTCAAGGATAATGATGATGAGGATATGAAAGTTTGATGAGGATTGGTGATGGGAAGGTCTTCAGGAATGGGTTCCTTTGATGAAGAGTTTGGTGGAGTGGTGGATGGTGTAAATGATGGTGATAGGAACAGATGAGTGGAAGGAAGCATGGACTCATAAGGATTTGAGATGAAATTGCAATACTTGAATGGTTCGACGTCTACTAGTATGCAATGTACCTGTCCCTCATGAACATATTTCAAGCATTGATGTAGTATTAGAGGGACACATATCATTTCCCTCATCCAAGGTCTTCTAAGGAGTACATTGTACACCATGGATCCTTCCAATATGTGGAACATCGTATGCAACATTTTAATTCAATAGGTAAAATAACAGTGCCAACTATGGAACACAAAGTATCATTAAATGCTTTAAGGGTGAATGATGACTTAGTGTTGTGAGATGGAGGAAGGTTTAGATGATGAAGAGCAGATGTGGTGATGATGTTGATTGAGGAATCGATATCAATTAGAACTCTTTTGAAAGGCTTCTTATCAATGATAGCCATGATGTGCAATGGAGGATCGACTGGTTTAATCTCAAAGTCATAAAATGTGATGGATGGCTCCATGCATGTTTGAATGCTCCCCATAAATTTGTTAAAGGCATTAGAATCTTGTGATTTCAATTCTATGGATTTCAAAATATCTATTAATGCCTCCCTATCTGGGGGAGATTTTTTATTTAGCTCATATATCGACAATTTGGTAGAAGTTATTTTTAAACTTGTGGTTTACTGGCTACTCAAGGAGATGATTGGTCGGGGTGGCCGATTGATGGGTTGATTTGATGAATCTGATTGGGTAGGTACATGAATGGGTGATTATAGAATGGGAGAAATTTGGACAGGTGGTTATGTAGAAGGTTGTGAGACACTTTCTTGAGGATACTGTCGTTGTTGGTTATTCATCTAACCTATAGTGACCACATGAATGGTCCCTACAAATCCTTGGTATTATTGAACATGATTTACTTTATTAGGGGGATTTTTAGTGTTAGATCCCTATTTTTGTGGTTGCACCTCCTCATGATGAGAAAGTGGTGTCTTAAAAATACCAAGTTTTTGGTTTTGTTGAGATAAAGGGCTATCAATCTTGATTGCCCCCAAGTCAATGAGGTCTTGGACTACATTTTTAAACACATTGTACTGGTTGATATCATGCCCATTTTGCCTATGGTATGGGTAAAATAAATGTTCCAAATAATGTTTCCCATGCTTACCAAGATCATCTGGTCTAATTTCAGGAAAAGCAAGTTTATTTTTCTCATACAACATCTTAAAAAGTGAGGCATATGATTAGGCTAATGGGGTATATTGGTGATTTTGTCAAAAATATTGTTGCCTGGGATGGTTTTCCATAGTTGGCATTGTGTTTTGTATAGAAGGGGCTTGTGTTGTTGAGGGGACCGCATGATAAGAAATTTGTTGTGGTACTTGTTGCATATGTTGTTGTTGTGGAGCCATTACTGGTTGGCTCATGACCACCCTGATTTACTTGATTGGATTGGAAGGTTGGGGTAGCCTATGTTGATTTTTGGTGGCCAGCATAATTATTTTTGTATTGGCCCTTGCTCTGCCATTCTTTCTTCTTAGGATTTAATACGCCATCTTGAATTTGATTATCCTCAATGATGCTAGCATGAGCTAAATATTCTTCAAATGATTGATAAGTTCTTAATTGGAGCATCCAAGAGATGGGTTTTAAGCAACTCTTGGTGAATAACTTTTTTAGCTCATCCATGGGTAGGGTAAATGGCAGTTTAGTGATGATAACCCTTCAATGGTTTTCAAAATCATAGATAGATTCATCATCATATTGTCTTAAGGTATAGATATCAAATAATAAGATCTTTTTGACATTTAGGATAAAGTGGTCAAAGAATTGATCAATCAATTGGTCAAAGTTATAAATACTATGTGTTGGCAATTGATTGTATCATTCTATGGTATCTCCTCCTAATGTTTGAGGAAAATTTTGATTCATGATAGCATTATCATATTGAATTCTAAAGCATGCATGAACAAAAGTGCTCACGTGTTCTTTGAAATCCTCAATTCCCTTAAATTTTTCAAATTTGGACACCGTAAAATCTATCAAATATGGTGGTGATGGTACCGAAGGATGAATTTGTTGGTTGATCAATTGTCATAAGATAGGTTTTTTATTTGAAAAAATGGGTGTATGTTGCATCAATTGATCAATATATTTTTACATTACCTTAGTTCAAGGGTCTTACCTAGGGACATGAAAGCCCTGAATCACTTGATGGCATTGGGGCGGTGTGGAGAAATGTTGTGGAGTGGCTAGATGATGAGGAGATTGATATTGATTATTTGGTGAATGATATGGAATGTGATGAATGGGATATTAATGATGAAATTATGGGGAATTATGAAATGATGTTTATGTAAGAGGGTTATGGCTAGGCTGGCCAATTGGAATAGGATAGCTACTAGTATGGCTAGATGGGAAAATAGGGATAGAAACCATAGAATATTGTGGTTCCCATGATGGACCCTAGTTGATAAGGGGAGTCTGAGTAGAGGTATGTAAAGGCTTAGGGTTAACCTGTACTTGTTGTTGAGCATCTTGACACTGTCTAAGCAATTTTTTTAGCTAATCTCATACCTTATTGATTTCTCTATCAGAGACTAAGGGTAATGAGCACCAAAAATGCTCATATTTTGTACATATTTCTTTGATCAATATGCAGCTATATAATAAGGATTACGTACTTTTATGAATTATTATATAGATATTTTATATAATTATGCGTGTTATCTAATTTGTGTGTTTTTAGTATGTTTTGTGGAATTGCAGTTGATTTAGTTATATTTGGAACGGTCGAGGTCCTTTTGATGGACCTGGAACTTTATTTCATCGGGGGTTAATGAAGAGAACACGAGCGCCTCCCTACAGTCGGAAGGCACCAACTGAATATGAGTGCCTCCCTGCAGTCATAAGGCACCAACTGAAGACGAGCGCCTCCCTGTAGTTAGAAGGTGCCAACTGAATGTGAGTGCCTCCCTGCAACTGGAAGGCACCAACCAAAGACAAGTTCCTCCCCATAGTCAAAAGGCACTAACAAAAGGCAAGAACCTTCCCACAGTCGAAAGGCACTAGCAAAATTCAAGCGCCTCCCCACAACTAGAAGGCGCCACTGATTCTTTTCTTGTTGACCAGATTTGAACGACGTGGACGGCAGCGGCTGGTGCAGTTCTAGCTTTGCGTCATGCAGAGCTAAATTGGAGATTGCACCAATGTATTGAAATGTCTTACTGATGCTAGGCAAAGCACAAATCGAACAACGAACATGCCACCATTAGAACAGAACGCTAGATGTCAATTGCATTTACCAGATTGTCTTGATTTAGTCTAGGATAGATCTACTATTGTAACTACTTCTATAACAGAAGTTCTACGGGTGTGTTATATAAACACATGCAGATCATTCTGAGAAATATATAGAAATAAAATAAAGATCCATTTAGATGTACAGAGATAAATTGTAGTGTGTTGACAAATATATTAAAGTTCCAGAAGTTCTAAGCGCGTGTTCGATCGAGAAGAAGCTGCTGGAGCCTGGGCCCACTCCAAGCCAGTATTTCTTCCCCATTTCCTTTTTGTTTATTTATTTTAATTAGTTTATTGCTTTCATAAGAATGTTCATTAGTTTGCTAGTTCCAGTATTTGCAGTAGATTTATTTTTAGGAATGTGTACATGATTTATTTTTATAGGTTTAATTCTATTCTTCTTACGTAAATCATTAAGGAGTGCAGGAATGATTGACAAACCATTTCAAGAACACCCCCCAAAATGTAGGATTAGCAGATTCACCTCCAGTGGTATTGTAGTAACCTAATTTTGACTCTTCGCAAGTTTACGAAGCTCCCTGGGTTGATAATTAAATGCACGGGCATGTGACAAAAATAGGAAACCATTCACCTTGTTTGGCCTGCAACATTTTGGTGCCGTTTTCGGGGAAGCATCTTAATTAGATTACTTACAATACCTTGAAACCTTCCATCTGACATTGTATGAGTTCTTCGAGAAGAAGAGGACCTGATGATCACTTTATAAGAACTAATCCATCAGGACCTAAGTCAGCTGAGCATTTTGGATTTGAGTTAGAATCGCCCGACCTACCAGCAGTCCATTGGAGTGAGGAACCACACTTTGTGCAAAGTGTCACCTCATCCCATCAACAAGGGGATGAACGAATAATCATAAATCCCTTGTTTAATAGGACTCCTCTAGAGGAAGCCCTGTTGTGGAAGGCTATGGAGGATCAGACGATCTCGCCAGACAACCTTAGAGCATTGACTCAAAAAGTTTTAAATGATCGGAAGGCCATAAACGTTGCATTAGAAACCACATTTCTTGAAAAAATGGTAGATAATGATGAATTCTCATCTGGCTTTAGTTTCCCAATAGAGGAGGGAGTAGGAGATACCAAAATGAAAAACATATCCCCTGCTCACCTTTCGTCCTTCATAGGACACCCAACTGAGGACTCTGACCTATTTTTATTCAAGTTTGATGTTTTGTGTAGGTCTGTGGATTACAAATCAAACACGTAGAAGTTGAAATTATTTCCTTCTACATTAGACAATGTAGCTCTGTGATGGTTCATCGGTCTGGGAGACAAACACATCACCACTTGGGACCAGATGAAGAAGCTCTTTCTAGAGCAATATCAAGATTTTAGGAGAGCAAGAGACTCCAAGGAGGAGGTCCTGAGCATGACACAAATAGAAGATGAGTCTATCAAGGAGTATTGGGAGAGATTCAGCTTTAATCTTCAATAGTCCCCTCACTCGAAGCTATCTGATAAGTCCCTCAAAAGCATCTTCTTGAGGGGACTTACCAATGAGTCACTGGACGTTCTCAACATGATATCTGGAGGTGATGTCTATCAGTATGCTATGGATGACATCCGGTAATTATGTCAGAACTACTCAAGAAGGCGAGGCAAAATCACCCCCAGGACCATGAAGGCGACTGCTTCAGTCACCAAAACAAAAATAGGCAACATGCTGGAGGATTTGAAGAGCGAAATGCTCTCATCTCTAGCACTGCAGATGGATACGCTACTGTTAGAAAAGAAGAAACAAGAGAATGATGCAGCATTAGCCTATTTTTGCCCAAAATGCAGAGGAAGGCATGCAAAGAATGCATGTCCAAAAAACAAGGTCAGAGTATGCACAGTTTGCAGGCTAAATCATAAAACTCGATTATGCCCACAACTGCCTAGTAACCAGGAAGATGCTGAGAGCACAGAGGCCTACTTCATAGGCAATAGGAAGAGTTGGCCATAGCCCCCCATAAGGAATATACCAACCAGAATGCCATCATATGGGGGAGGGCCATACATGCACCAAGGACCCCCTCAACCACCTAATATGAGGTGGTGGGGACCATCACCCTGGACTAATGCACCCCCAGCAGCATTTTTGAATCAGCAGCCATGGATGCCATATCCATATCCTAGGCAGCAATGGAGAGGCCACAATGCGTGGAATCAGACTCCACAGAGTGCAGCGCCTACTCACATCCAACAGAACTTACCAGCATTGCCAGCAGCGAGACCTGCGTAGCTACTAGCACAACCGACAGCAAACCCGAACAACAGATTAAATTAGCTGGCATACAATGTAGAAGGTGAGATGTATCATATGTACAATATTTAGCTTAGATCAGGTAGGCAGCTAGGAGTAGAGACACCACCTCTGGTAGAAGAGGAGGAAGAAATAGTAGAGACAACTCCACTGGTAGAAGAGGAGGAAGAAATAGAGGAGACACCTCTGGTAGAAGAGGAGGAAGCACTTGAGAGAGCGGAGGCTCCATTTCCTAGCTGATTGCAGGAACAAAGAAAAACAACACAGCTGGAATTCGACATCTTATCGAGCTTGAAGAATCTCACGGTGACAATCCCATTATTTCAAGCAATTCAAGATGTCCCCATTTACACCAAGGCAATTAGATAAATGTGTCTAAGGAGACCAGGATGAAAAGCTACCCAGACTATCAACGTCGTGGGTAAACTAGCAGATCTAATGATGGGTGGAACACATCATCCGAAGTATGCAGATCCAGGTAGCCCAGTGTTGACCATAAAAATTGGAGGACATTCCTTGTCCAACACATTGGTTGACCTTGGGGCAGCCATCAACGTGATGCCTCAAGAGACCATGCAGAGGCTACAGCTCACGAACCTAAAGCCAACCATGACAGTGCTGCAGTTAGCCGATCAATCAACCGTGTCATCGAAAGGGATGCTGGAAGATGTGATCGTAATAGTCAATGCATGGGAATATCCAGCCGATTTTTTAGTTTTGCAAACCAAGACCAGGATGGACAGTTACCCGCTCATTTTGGGGAGGCCATGGCTGGCAATAGCTGACGCTTACATCAGCTATCGAGATGGGCTAATGACCATCTCCAATGGGCAAAACATCAAAATGCTAACCATTTCACCGCTAGCTCAGTCTATGGACTCGATAGAAGAACCTAGGATCACCAAGCATGGAACTACGGAGTTGTCCATAATCCAACTAGTGATGACCTTGGAGGAGGTGGCAGAAGAGGACGAGGATGGTGCTATCATGGATTTTCTCCATGGAGAATCATCCACCCCCACACCTGGATCATCGTTGACTGGTGCCCAAGATTAGCACATCCGATAAATACACGTTGGGCCAGGGAGGATATTAAACGTCAACAGCAGGTTGACGCCCACATAGCTAGAAAAATTGGAAGAGCTTCTGGTAAAACACCAGCAAGCATTTGCATGGGACTATGCAGATATGCATGACATCAGCCCAGAAATATGTACCCATCGGATTTATTTAGATGACCAGACAACTCCTAGTCGGCAGCCACAGAGAAGGATGAACCTAGCAATGAAATACATTGTCAGAGAAGAACTGCACAGAATTTTGGCTGTCGAATTCATATATCTAATTTCTGACAGTGAATGGGTATCACCATTAGTGGTGGTCCCCAAAAAGAACGAGAAATTGCGGATCTGCGTGGACTACCAGGTGTTGAACAAGGTGACTAAGAAAGACCACTTCCCGCTCCTATTCATCGATTAGGTCTTGGACACACTCACAGGAAGAAAATACTTCTCCTTTTTGGATGGTTTTAGTGGTTACAACCAGATCCAGATAGGGGAAGAAGATCAAGATAAAACAACGTTCACCTGTCCATGGGGAACATTTGCCTATAAGGTATTGCCTTTTGGACTGTGCAATGCACCGGCCACCTTTTAAAGGGCGGTGATTAGCATATTCTCTGATATGATAGGAGACGGGGTGGAAGTATACATGGAAGACTTCACCACCTATGGAGAAACCTTCGAGGAGGCAATGACAAATCTAGAAAGAGTGGTCGACAAGAGCAAGGAAAATCATTTGTCCCTAAGTAATGAAAAATGTTTTATGATGATGCAAGAAGGCATCATGTTGGGACACCACCTCTCTACGAAAGGAATAAAATTAGACAAGAGGAAGATCGAGGTCATCAGAGACCTACCTAGCCCCAGAACGTAGAAGGAGGTAAGAAGTTTCCTTGGATCAGCCGAGTACTACCGACGATTTATTGTCGAATTTAGTAAGATTGTCAAACCACTGCACACCCTACTTTCTAAGGATGTAGAGTTCAATTGGATGGGAGATTGCAAAGAAGCGTTCCAATTGTTGAAAGAAAATTGATATCTGCACCGGTCTTGAGAGGACTAAATTGGGCCATACCGTTCCATATTTACTGCGATGCATCTAACAGTGTGATCGGAGCAGTCCTAGGGCAGAAATACGACGAAGAATTTTATGCCATCTATTATGTCAGTAAAAACTTGGTGGGAGCAGAGCTCAACTATACAGTGACAGAAAAATAATTCCTCGCAGTTGTCCATGCAATAAACAAATTCTGCCACTATATAACGGGATACAAGGTCTTCATCCATATGGACCACACGGCTATCAGGTATCTGATGAGCAAGCCAGCCATTGGTGGTAGAATTATCAGATGGCTATTGCTATTGTAGGAATTTGACATCACTATAGTTGATAAATCGGGCAAGGACAACATCATGGCAGATTTTCTATCTAGATTGATACCAGTAGATCATCAAGCAGTGGAAGGTCAGTTTTCGAATGAACATCTGTTCGCTATTAGTGAACAAACTCCGTGGTATGAAGACAGCCAATTACTTGGCCATCGGAAGGACCTCACCTGCTCTCTCCTACCGAGAAAATCAGGCAGTCATAGAGAAGAGCGTATCATTCCTTTGGATTGATGGTCTTCTATTTAAAATAGGATGGGACCAAATTATAAGAAGATGTGTAGTAGAACAGGAGTTTTCAAAAGTGCTCAAGGCATGTCACGATGAGCCATGCAGAGGACACTTTGCAGGGAAACGAACTGCCTACAAAATCCTGTAGGCTGGGTATTTTTGGCCCACTCTGTTCAAGGATGCGGCAGCGTATACCAGCAAGTGTGACGAGTGCCAGAGGATGGGTAGACCAACCCACCGAGATGAAATGCCCCTGCAGCCCTAAGTACACCTAGAACCTTTCGATAAATGGGGCATGGACTTTGTGGGACCATTTAATCCACCTTCGATGGGAAGGAGGTTTATTCTGGTCTACATGGATTACGTCACCAAATGGGTGGAAGTGTAGGCATTAAGGGACTCAAAGGAAAGAACAATCGTCGATTTCTTATTTTCCCATATTTTCACACAATTTGGGGTTCCTCGGGAGATAACAATAGACCAAGGGCCCTAATTCACCTCCAAATTGATTGAGGAGCTAATGGAGCAATATAGAGTTCAGCACAAAAAAACCATGCCCTACCATCTACAGGCGAACGGGCAAGTAGAAGTGACAAACAGGGAGATAGAAAACATCCTGACCAAAACCATGTAGCAACACAAGAAATATTGGGCCACATGGTTGTCGGAGGCAGTTTGGGCATACAACACCACGTGGAAATCCACCATAGGATGCACACCTTTCCAACTGGTCTATGGAAAAAATGCGATGATGCCCATCGAGTTCGAAATCAAAACTCTAAGGATGGCTTCAGAATTAAATTTGAGCTTGGACGAAGCTCAAAAATAGAGGATTCGCCAGCTAGATCAGCTGGACGAAATCCGACTGGATGCTTTGCAGAGGACAGAGATTATATAGAAGTAGAGAAAGAAGTGGCATGATAACCACATCAAGCTGAAGAAGTTCCAAGTAGGGGAATGGGTACTGTTGTACGATTCCCAGTTCCAGGAAATGAATGGCAAACTTATGCAGAGGTGGATGGGGTCGTATGAGGTGGCAAAGATCATTAGGAATGAGGCGGTGCGCGTTAAGACAATTAACAGTAGCAACACCATGTTCACAGTCAATGGCCACCGACTATGCCCCTATAATACGTCTGAAACATTATAGGTGGAATCCAGAGTAGGCGTGGGGAGACCCCATCTTGCTAGATGTGGACCGAACTCTCACAGGTGAAATGGTGGGCACAAAAGTGCTCACCCAAAAATTTTTAGTTAATATAGTTTTTTTTGTAATGTGTGTTTTTGCAGGGACAATGCCCGCAAGCAAGCTACAGGAATCCTAATCCAGGGCCTAACAGGCACGAAATGGGTCTAACTGCCTTTATTTTCCTTTCTTTTTTGGTTACTTTTTGCAGGTGGAGGACCTAACAGCACGAGGGATAGGTATCTAGGAAACCAGGCCTGATTCGGCTCAGCATTCCAACACCGACTCATAGGTAAAATTTGGGCAGCATGAAAAACTGGGAAGGCTTGATCACCCTTTTTCCAGTCAAATCGCCATCTAGAAGAAGGCACCTTACTGCATCCAGAAGGCGCCTTACTGCACCTGAAAGGCGCCCATCCAGAAGAAGGTGCCTTACTACACCCGAAAGGCACCCATCCAGAAGAAGGCGCCTTACTGCATCCAGAAGAAGATGCCAAGTCCACAAGAAGGTGCCTTACTGCACCTGAAAGGCGCCCATCCAGAAGAAGGCACCTTACTGCATCCGAAAAGTGCCAAATTGGAAGACAGCGCCTTCCATCCATTTCGAAGTTCTATTAAAAAAAAAAACATATATATATATATATATATATATATATATATATATATATATATATATGTAGGCGCCTTCCGTGGCAGGAAGGCACCAAGTCTTAAAAAAAAAAAAAAAAAAAAAAAAAACAAAGCCAGCCGAATACGCCTTCCAACATCAATAAGGCGTGTTCATCTAGCCAAGACGCCTTCCAACATCAGGAAGGTGCATTCATCCAGCCAAATACGCCTTCCAACATCAAGAAGGCACATTCATCAAGACAAACGCCTTCCAACATCGGGAAGGCACGAACCAGAAGGAGGCGCCTCCCACATTGGGAAGACGCATGCAGGCAAAAGCACCTCCCACCAATCAGAGGCACCTTGTAGCACCGAAAGGCGCATTCGTTTGAAGAAGAGCACCGACAACGTCGAAAAGGCACTACAAGGACACCATCCACATGGGAAAGGTACCAAAGAACGCCTCCCACGTGCAACATTTACATCTACCGGATGCCTCGAGTGGAACGAAGCATCGCACGAATGAGCAGCATCAAAGGACCATACCCCTCCCTCATGTCACAAGTCAGCAAATTAGCGGCTACCACGATGACTAGAATGACAAATCAGATATGCGCATACTAAATCAAATCGTTTATATAATTATTTATAAATACGTTGTACCGAAAAAGATATCGTCGTCATAGAGATCGTATCCACCATAGTCAGAATCACATGCCAATGATAGGGCATCTTCCATAACTGCTAGAGTTAGGCATCTTTTCTATAAGAAGGTGCCTTCCTAAAGAAGGAAGGACAGAAAAAAATATACAGTAGCAAAATGCACCATGGGAGGAAGGTCCAAGAACCACGTGATCAAGAAGAATGAACCCAATGATACTGATGGGATCGAAGGGGCAGTGAAGACCCAATTCGAAGCCGAGGGGTGGCTTGAATACTGTACCCTGGTCAGTCAGGGCCAGGACGTGGAGGAAGCAAGAGAATTTGCTGCCTCTTTGAGGTGCGATGCAGCCCAAGTATGAGGGGTGGAAATTCCAGTCACCCCTGAGTTCATCTCATAGGCGATTGGATTGCCTCTCACGGGAGAATGTACATACAAGGGCAAAGTGTTAAAACTATACGCCAAAATACTGCTGCCAGAAGGAAATGTGCAGATAGATAGGGAGGGGTTATTCAAAAATAGTCTCCCCATGAATATGCGAAAGATATTCAAGCAGATTGCTCAATTTTTCACATGCACAAGAAAGTATACCCATCTGCACATTAATCATGTGTGCATGGGAGGAAATTAAACATACATTTCTACCTGGCGAATGCTCTAAAATATGAAGTGGCTCGATACCATAAGGAGGCACCGTTTGCCTTAGCCCACCATGGGCTGATATCAGCATTGGTTCGCCATGCAGAAGCACAAGGACAGAACCGCGGCGTAGAGGGATATGGCGGCCAAATAGAGCAACACAATGCAGTTGCCGAATTATGGCAAGATGAAGCATCCCCTATAGAGGAGATAACAAACATAGGGCAATTGGCATTGCCCTATTTTCTAGGAGGAGCAGAGTAGTCATCGGTGCCCAAAGACATAGAGGATAGAGGGCATTCCCTAGTGCCCAAGTATGAGGAGGAAGGAGCGCCACTCATTGGTGGTGAGGATGAACCAATCCCCAGGAGGAAATGTCTGCGATGATTCCTCTCGATAGAGGAAGGACAGAGTGGCCCGAAGATAGACGTTTTTGCCCAAACCCTCCGATAATTAATGAACTAGAGCACACAAAATGAAGGAACTTTTGGGAGTAACGACCAGATCGATGTGGCCTTGGAGGAGGCGCTCGAATGGCAAATTGATTGCTGGATGGCATAGCATATTCTGGAAGATTGCTAGAACCAGCATAAAAGGGAATTGGAGGAAAGAGATAGGTGAATTGCTCAGCTCGAGCAGCTAGTTCGGCAGTTGCAAAAGGAAAATCAAATGCTTCAGGACAAAGGAACAGCAAGACAGGAGGCATCCACTCATACTGATTGGGCAAAAGAAGTTTTGACAAACTCTCCCACATCCGTCGAATGAGTATTCTCTTCAGGTGAGATTCGATCGGATGCCCAACAGAGCAACCCAGAGGCAGGGGAGGATTCCTCTATTTTTAGGGGTGAAAAGAAAAGAAGTCCTACCATACCCCCTGTCATTGTCCTGAGTGACACAGAGCAAGATGAAGGTCTCCAGCAACAGATAATACCAGAGGATAAGGAGGAC
Organism: Wollemia nobilis; assembly: GCA_028583015.1. Lineage (NCBI taxonomy): Eukaryota > Viridiplantae > Streptophyta > Pinopsida > Araucariales > Araucariaceae > Wollemia > Wollemia nobilis. Next base: position 135,352 of record JAQPPZ010015048.1, read on the forward strand.
CTCCCTAGGCCTAAATAAGGAGAAGATCCTGAGGGGTCGACACCAGGTAGACAGGAAAACGAAGGATCACCCCCAGAAATAGTAGCATAGCCAATCCTTCAGAGCAAGGAGAAGTCCCCGAAGGAGAAAGGAGAGACCCCTATCCAAGCTACCGCATTTTCTACAGAAGCCAAGGCAAAGAGGCCCAGGACGGCTCGACAGAAGGCAAAAGTGACCTTTGTCGACTCTGAAGAGGACGAATGGGACATGCAGCCGTTCATCGAAAGGCAAAAATATTTCGAGCAGCGGTGCAATGAAATGAAACCAGCTAAGGAGGCGAGGAAGGCATCCTCGAGGGTAAAATGAGATTCTAGCATCTGCGTCAATCTGACAAAATACAGCCAGTTTTGGGACATCTATGGTTCATCCCGAGGGCGGCCTTCCATTATGAGGAAGTACTTGAAACAATGGGGAGTATATGGCCCACAATTGGAGGCCACTGCGATTGCAAAGGAGAATGCAGGGCTTACCCCTGAAGCGGCCAGATTATACAAGGCCCAAGTAGTGCCTTCCAGAGGGGATAACTCGGATATCCCTCTAGCAGTGGTCAGACCTCCAGACGCCAACCTCTGGAAAGCTATCGAAGCTGCATTTCAATCGGTAGGAACAACACTGGCTAGACCACCACTAGTAGCGGCCAGAACAAGAAGAGGACAATTGACAGCCGTAGTTTCCCATAGGCAAAGGTGAACCACACCTTCAAATATCGGCATGAAAAGACAGACTCGGGCCGCAGGGGCAGCATAATCCTCCAAGAGATGGCGACGATGAAAAGTCAGAGGGCTACCTACAGCTTGGATGCCACGAGGGCGTGGCATATGTTAGGCATGGGGGGATGATGAGCACCAAAAATGCTCATATTTTGTACATATTTCTTTGATCAATTGCAGTTGTATAATAAGGATTGCATACTTTTATGAATGATTATATAGATATTTGATATAATTATGCGTGTTATCTAATTTGTGTGTTTTTAGTATGTTTTGTGGAATTGCAGTTGATTTAGTTAGATTTGGAACGATCGAGGTCCTTTTGATGGACCTAGCACTTTATTTCATCGGGGGTTAATGAAGAGAACACGAGTGCCTCCCTATAGTCGAAAGGCACCAACTGAATACGAGCGCCTCCCTGCAGTCGAAAGGTGCCAACCGAAGATGAGCGCCTCCTTGCAGTCGAAAGGTGCCAACTGAATGCGAGCGCCTCCCTGCAACCAAAAGGCACCAACCAAATACAAGCGCCTCCCCACAGTCGAAAGGTGCTAACAAAATGCAAGCACCTCCCCACAGTCGAAAGGCGCTAGCAAAAGGCAAGCGCCTCCCCACAACTAGAAGGCGCCACTGATTCTTTGCCCGTTGACCAGATTTGAATGACATGGATGGCAGTGGCTGGTGCAGTTCTAGCTTTGCATCATGTAGAGCTAAATTGGAGATTGCACCAACGTATCGAAATGTCTTACTGATGCCAGGCAAAGCATGAACCGAACAACGAACATGCCGCCATTAGAACAAAATGCCAGATGTCGATTGCATTTACCAGACTGTCTTGATTTAGTTTGGGACAGATCGACTGTTATAACTACTTCTGTAACATAAATTCTACGGGTGTGTTATATAAACACACACAGATCGTTCTGAGAAATATATAGAAATAAAATAAAGATCCATTTAGACGTATAGAGATAAATTGTAGTGTGTTGACGAATATATTAAAGTTCCAAAAGTTCTAAGCACGTGTTCGATCGGGAAGAAGCTGTTGGAGCCTGGGCCCACTCCAAGCCAGTATTTCTTCCCCATTTCCTTTTTGTTTATTTATTTTAATTAGTTTATTGCTTTCATAATAATGTTCATTAGTTTGCTAGTTCCAGTATTTGCAGTAGATTTATTTTTAGGAATGTGTACATGATTTATTTCTGTAGGTTTAATTTTGTTCTTCTTACATAAATCATTGAGGAGTGTGGGAATGATTGACAAACCATTTCAAGAACACCCCCCAAAACGTAGGATTAGCAAATTCACCTCCAGTGGTATTGTAGTAACCTAATTCCGACTCTTTGCAAGTTTACGAAGCTCCCTGGGTTGATAATTAAATGCACGGGCATGTGACAAAAATAGGAAACCATTCACCTTTTTTGGCCCGCAACAAAGGGTATAGAGGTAGAGGGTAGGGAAGATGTGGTTTGGGAGCAATTCACACTAGGCATGGTGACTTGGGAGGTTGATATTTGTGAAGAAGCATTCACATGTGCTTCAAATAAAGGATTGGTGTAAGTGGAGGTATATGATGTGCTAGGAGCACATGAAGGTTAGGGAATGGATGCCTGGGATGAGGGTGCAACTGATACCTCAAAAGAGGGTTATTATACAAAAATACAACACTACAACTATTGTTTAAATAAATGGATACACAAACCAAAATTGCAAAATAATGAAATATATATTATATTAATGGGGGGAGCTTATAAACTTCATTGTTACAAATAAAGATAACGTAAAATCATTTCTTGATACAATATTATAATATTTAGGGTTCTCTAAAACCCTAGTAACAAAGTTGTAATGTCTTCAAGCGTGCTCTTGATCCTAACAGTGGTGAGTGGGCTTTGTGATATCCAATATTGGGCCACTCCAGCTTAATCAGCTACTTAATTCTAATGGATCTACAAACCTACACACACCAATATCAAGAGTTCGTAATACCAGTGAGGGCTCCACTGTGAGAGACCCTCGAACATTAATAGAAACCCTAGGTATTGTTAACTTGTAATGCATAAAAATTTAAATATAATACAATGAAATAACCAAAGTGATTTACCTTACTTTCTATATTATCTATAGACGACTTGATCTGATGCAAATTGATGACAAAAGCATATTTTGGCATCACACGAATGTAGGATATCTTTTGAAATTTTTACGTAAGGTGCCCATGGGCACCTAGCAACTACAGGAGGCACCTATGGGTACTTGGGAAGAATAGGTGGGCACCTAGAAGGTTCCCATGAGTACTTGGGAAGCTTATGGGTGCTTTGGCGGTACCTATGGGCACTTGGGAGACACTTGTGGGTACTTGGGAGACACCCATGGGCACTTGGGAGGTGTTTGTGGGAACCTAGGACTGAGGCAAATGTCTACAGAAGTAGATCGGTCCAGAGTGAAAGGTGCAGTGGCTATGAAAGCGAGTGAGGGTATGCAAAATGGATTAGATGGATGGAGATAAGGGCACAAAAGGTTGTGTAGTATCCTTGGGGTACTTAGGGAAGTTAGGGTTTGGAATCAGGGATTTAAGGTAATCAGGACCTTAGGGAACTTGAAAACCTAGGAACAGACTTAGAAAAATTAGGGATTGAGCCATCAAAATGGCTCCTACTTATAGTCCAATCTAGAGTATACTAGGGTTTCAACAACACTAATCGTGTGGTTAAGATTAAAGCACATCCAAGGGTGGATAATAAGTTTAGGGTGTGGCATGGATTAAGGTGGATGAACGGATGAGATTAGATGAAATATAATGGCTGGGATTTATTTATTTATATAAATATATATTAATTAAATATATATCAAATATAATATTAAAATATTATTATTTAAATATATATTATAAATATATATAAATAATAGGCAAAAATTATGGGAAATCTAGGATGAAGGGCAAATGGCTAGACTTTAGTGGTAGAAATGGCAGGAAGGCATGGATGGAGGACAAGTGGCTAGATTTTGGTGTCTACAAAAACCACCCTAAGACAATGTTGTTTCTAACTCCTTATGAGTCGTAAAGTTATATGACTCGTTATTCTTTGTAACTCCCTAATGCCTAAGGTGCTTTGTAACTTTGTTATTATTTTTTAAACTCTTGATGATACCTATAATGCTTTGTAACTCCCTGCAACACTTTGATACTTGATATCTATATCATTATTCTTTATAACTCCTTAAACAAGATTTCTTGTAAGTCCTGCATTCATATCTATATGACTAGACTTATATGACATTGTCATGACACATAAACTTCCTTATTTTATGATTCATCTATTTCTATAGACATTATAATCTAAATAAACAATAAATTTACTTTTCACCCTAAATACAGTTTAGCATCATGACAATTGTTTTTATCTATTTGTCTACTAAAATGATTCTTTTTCCATCCTAAAGCAAGTGGAGTGTTTTCTTTGCCTTCATATTAAACTAGCCTATAAGGCAATTATTGAAATGCATCTATGACAATTTTTTTTATCTATTTGTCTACTGAAATGATTTTTTTACATTGTATTACAAATAAACAATAACTTCACTTTTCACCTTAAATACATATTAAGATAATGCCCTTCTCACATTGCTTTATCTTCAAAGTGATTGGGATAATTATTTGCCTTGTCATACTAATTATTTGTTTGATCACTTTGTCTACTGAATTCAATTTCTTTTTGGTATATTGTAAATCTCAATGAAGTTCGATTGCTATCCTTCTAACAATTTTGTGTGCAACTCATCAATATTGAGGTTGAATAGATACTGGATCTTGATTATCTTCACTTCCAAATTCAACTATTGTGAAATATATCTCAACCATTTTATTACCACGGGCATCTAGCAGTTTTGTTGTCTTATCCATAACACCCATACTTTTCTATCACTTCATGATGTAGTCATGTAGATACCAATACCAAGTAAATTGACTATTGGCCTCATACCTGGAGCATCCACAGTTAGAGATTGCACCATCTTTGTAGGGACTATTTTTGGCAGAAGAGCAAAGGGAACAAACATGGATTCAAGTTTATGCTAGAAAATTACATGTTTCATTATCTATATATATATTTTATTGACATTGTATGGACATCAAGGAAATTTCTTTTTGTAATTTACTATTTTAATATTCTTTGCTAGTTCGTTGATTTGAATCTTTATTTTTTTAAGACCTACACTAGAATGTTGATCTATGTGTCTCAGTCTGACATGAGCATTGATACCTCTATGCATAGATCCTTAATGGATATATTGATATTTGGTTGTATCATTTATAACATTTTTTAAATCTAATTAATATTAATATCGAAATTGTACCCTTTGGTATATAAATAATGTGAATCCTTCAATTTGAATCATGCTTCCACTAATGGAAGTCATGAGTGAATCTTTCATGTATCTTTTGGAGTGTCCTTCCATAATGTTGGAGCCCCTCCATAAGGCCAAGGAAATTGGTTCAAATACCAATGGTATTTGTGAAAACTGATAATAAAAAATATAAAAAAACTATAGCAAAGGTTGAATAGTCTCAAATAAAAACTTGAAATCTATTTTTCTTCTCTTTGCACAGGTTTTTTTATCAATTTAACAACTAAATCTGAAAAGTGAAAATAAGCAAGTTTTTTATTTTTTGAAATACTTGAAATAGTTACCTAAAACTCTTTCCTTTTTATTATCAAAATATAGAAACTTGTAAGAAACTTATGCTAGCTTGGAACCAAAACAATACATAATTATTTAGAAAAACAATGAAACAAGGCATAAATTTTCCAAACAGTACACGAAAGAAACAACACATACAAAAGAAGCATGGATTCCAACTCAGTTTGATAGATGAATTTGAGGTATACCAAGTGTAAAAAAATTATTCATATATCTTTCCATATGGCCATTTAGTCTCTTATTTGCATGCAAAATTTAACACAAAGTCAGAGCCATTCTGACGCATTGTTTTGGGTTGCTATCTTCATATTCACAAAATATCTTCTTTAAGTTTCCTAGTACTTAGGATTAGCCTAAATGTGTTTGAAATATTTTCAATGGCCAATGTTGTTGGGTCACAAATAGAGGAATTATACAGATGTCTAAGATTGAATTTTAAACTTTAATAAATTTTTAACTCTGCTACATTTATTGTCTTGATATACAATATTTGGGAACTTGCAATTCCCCTTGGAATTTTGAAATTTTTCAAATTCTAACATGCTTTAATTGTTTCTAGAATATGAAATTATACTACACATGTTTTTTCTGTTCAATATATGGTTCTGATCAGTTGAAGGTGTAATTCTATTCAATACAAGCTATCATGATTTATGAGATGTAAAGGTTAATTAATTTATCATAGCCAGCAACATCCCTTTTTTAAGCCTTCAAATTGATTTTCTTTCTTCAAACCAATGATAAGCATGGTATTATGTCTAATCATTTTGTCATATTTGATATTGTTGCAACATTTTTCAACTTTTGCACAGTTCTAGAAATCATTTCTTCCAAATGAATCTATCTTGTAATGCCTAAGTATATATGGAAGGATCAAGGATGGAGATTTTTGATGATTTCATATTGTATAATGTACCCTCAAATTGTTGTATTTTAGTTGTTATTTTTCCTGGGCAACACAAAACAATGGTAGTTCATGTCGTATATTCCCCAAGTGAAGCAAAGCCTTATGACAAATAAAACAACATTCAAAAGGTACTTAACACAAATTCATGTTGTATATTCCCCAGGTGAAGTAAAACATTCAAAATTTAACACAAATTTAGAGTCATTCTGATGCACTATTCTAGGTTGCTAGCTTTAGATTCACAAGATATCTTCTTTAAGTTTCTTACTACTTAGTATTAGCCTAAATGTGTTTGAAATATTTTCAATGGCCAATGTTGTTGGGTCACAAAAAGAGGAATTATACAGATGTCTAAGATTAAATTTTAAACTCTGCTACATTTATTGTCCTTATATACTTTTGAGAACTTCCAATTCCCCTTAGAATTTTGAACTTTGTCAAATTCTAACGTGCTTTATCTAGAATATGACATTATACTACACATGTTTTTTCTATTCAATATATGGTTGTCATTATGGTTTTGATCAGTTGAAGGTGTACTTCTATTCTATATAGGTTGTCATGATTTATGAGATGTAAAGGTTAATTAATTTATCATAGCCAGCAACAATATTTTTTTAAAACCTTCAAATTGATTTTCTTTCTTTATACCAAAGATAAGCATGGTATTATATCTAACCATTTTATCATTATTTGATATTGTTACAATATTTTTCAACTTTTGCACGGTTATAGAAATCATTTCTTCCAAATGAATCTATCTTGCAATGCCTAAGTATATGGAAGGGCTAGTGGTGGAGATTTTTGATGATTTCATATTGCAGAATGCACCCTCAAATTATTATACCTTTTAGTTGATATTTTTGCCTAGGTAGCACAAAATAGTGGTAGTCCATGTCTTATATTCCCTAGGTGAAGCAAAGCCTTATGATAGATAAAACCACATTCAAAAGGTACTTAACACAAAGTCATGTCATATATTCCCCAGGTGAAGCAAAGCATGCAAATTTTAACATAAATTCATAGCCATTATGACATATTTTTCCTGGGTTGCTATATTCAGATTCACAAGATGTCTTCTTTAAGTTTCCTAATACTTAGGATTAGCCTAAATATGTTTGAAATATTTTCAATGGACAGTGTTGTTAGATCACAAACAAAGGAATTATACAGATGTCTAAGATCAAATTTTAAAATTTAATAAATTTTTAACTCTGCTGCATTTATTGTCTTGATATATTATGTTTGAGAACTTGCAATTCCCCATGGAATGATGAACTTTGTCAAATTATAATATGCTTTAACTATTTTTGGAATATGAAATTATAGTACACATTTTTTTATGTTCAATATATGGTTATCATTATGATAGTCATATGGTTCTATTCATATGGTTGTCATAATAAATAGGGTTGCCTAAGAGGGTAGTTAAAAACCACCCTCTTATCCTTAAGAGGGTGGTTTAAAACTGCCCTCTTATCCCTAAGAGGGTGGTTTAAAATCGCCCTCTTATGGTGACTCTAAGAGGGAGTTTTAAATTGTCCTCTTAGGATCTATTAGGTCAGTTTTTTATCGCCATAAAAACCACCTTATTTTAGTTGCACTTAAAAACCTTTTTTGTGTAGTGATCATCTCCACATTTGATCATCTTTTCTTCCCCTTCCTCACCAAGGTTTACTTACACCATCCTTGGTGCTTTTTATTTAATTGATTCAGGTTCTTCGATCGCTTTGAGTACATCAATGGAATGGGTTAGTTTATCTTCAATCACTACATCATCCATAGTGTATTCTGCAAACTTCTTTGAAAATATCCACTTCTCATTCTCTTGGTCCTTCTTCATTTTTTATCAGTTCTGACTACTCTGACCTTTCTTCAGTTTCTTCTTTTCTTCATTTTGGTTTTTATCCTTCGTGTGGATGCATAAGCACTGTAATGTGAATACTTCATAGTCTACCATTTTCCAATGAAGTAATCCTTTATCATAATCCTTTTCATCTTCTATGCATTCCTCCAAATGCAACACTCCCTCTTAATTAGGCACATATCATCTTTTCTCATCTAAAGATGAATTTCCTGATTTATTTGAGGTTGCAATGTCTTGGTTGATTGGTTCTTGAGGTTGATCATGTACTTATGCTACCCTTTCTTAAAAGTAAGGTGTTATTTCTTCCAATTATGGTTTAATTTCACCATTTCCAATCATATACATTTGAACAATGCATCATAAGTAGGTTTTTGCATTGCTATCACCATAAAATACAAAGTGAAGTCTTATTCTAATATCCATAGTTTTTTATTTGTCAGTATACCTCTTGTCTCTATATCATACTAGTAAAAACTTAAAACTACAAATCCAAGAGAGATAATAAAATTATTACAACCTAACACAAGCAAGGTTCAAAAGGAATCCCAATAATTTTCTTTCAGCATTCTCAAGGCTTCACCACATTTTAGTTCTATGTCACTGTAGACGACACTTAGTGGACATGAGTGGCCAACCTCCCATAGTTTTTTGTGTTTCACCTTACTAAACCTTATCATTTAGAAGGACTCCATAGTGGTCCTCCCAGCTTTCCCATACCCTCCATGATATAGAACAATATAACCATAGCATAGGGATTATCCTTTAAGGCCCATAACACTTAAAGGGGAACATATATTCCCTAACCTTAATCTAAGCCCAACTAGGTAGGTTAATCAGACATAAATCCTTGGTACTTAGTTACCACACCTTTGTGGGATAACTAAGATCATTAGCACTCTTTTGGTAATGGATATGATTACTCAAACCTACATGTTCGAGGAATCACCACTATTGTCTTGTGATAGGTCCCACATATTCTAGTTAGGATACACCCAATCCTCAACATCCAAGGTGCATTAATTCACAATAAACCTAGCTATTTAATTTATGTAACTCCTTCCAAATTCATGAGTTCATAGCTATCACATTCATGCAACTCCTTCTAGGACCCATATATACTTGGTTTTTGCATTCAACAACTCATCCCAACATTTGGCTTTTTATTTGACTTGGGTCCTACAAGAGTTTTTATAACCAATCCAAGAAAACCCTTATTTCTCTAAAATTAATTTACTACACTTGAATAACATACTTCTAAATTAAATCATCATTCATCTCACAAACTCTGAAGCATTTAATCAAAACAAAAATCCATTATTTAATTGATTCCAATGCTACATCAGCTATGCAAGGAAGCATCTTAATAAAATAAAAGTCATAATTTGAATAACTCAAATGCTCAACAATAAGTTATATAAAGATGCACTCCATTGATTTAAATACCATAACTTAAATGATCCAAGTGCTTAACATAAATATATGTAAAGATGTATTTCATTAAAATGATAGATTTCAATACCATCTATCCTACTAAAAGATTGCATTATCATCTCATTGAACAAATCCCAAGGTAACATTTAAGCCATTTAAAACAATATTTAGTTTTCACATAGCTCAAGCTTACAAATTTTATCTAACAGAACAATATTCTAAATAGCTTATATTTCCATAATAAATTTACATTCCAAGAATCTATGAAGCCATCTACAAAATATCTCCAAGCCATATATATTCTACAATCCTCTTCATGGAAGGAAATACACCTAACGAACTTGAGGAATACTTAGGATTCGGATAGCTCCAAATGCAATGCATATTAATCATGTTATTAATACTATGCAAGCAACCATGCATAAGACACTATAAACAAACCAACAAGGATAGAATCCCATAATTCTCTCTATAATAATCTCTTTACTCAGACAAGTCTTAGAAACCATTATAATAGTTTCTCCCTTCTTTCAAACTAAAGCATAAATGAACCAATCTACAAAAATGAGAATCCCATACTTCCCACTAAAGGGTTCCCTTACCCACACAAGTCTTAGGAATAAATATAATATTTTCTCTTTCCTTAAACAAAGAAAAAGATCCAAACCATCATTCCTACCCCATTTTCCCTAAAAGAAAGCCATTACCATAGAAAAATTTTCTTTACAACAACAAAAGTTAAAGCACAAGACTAAAAGAGCTTCCTTTATTTAAACTTCAACTTCATATTGCAAAGATAAAATCTAAAAGAGTTTTATTTTTTTAACTAAAATTTAATTTCTATACTCAGAAGATTTTCCTTTAATTAAAATTTTGATTTTCCATAGAGTAAAAAGGTTCTATATTTCAACTTTACTTTCAAATGAAAGCATACTGTGAACAAAATCTAGCTAAACTTTACCAACATTAAATCAAGAGAATTCGTCCCTCTTCACAAAAAAGAAGATGAATAAGATTCTTATTTAATTCCTTTGCTAGAGACAAAATGTTCACAAATATTAAATCTAATAGTGATAGAAACAAACTCACAAAAAAAGATGGTGATCATCAACCAAACATCCCAAAATAAGAGGTACAACAACATAAAGGTGACACATAGAAGATTGGATATAACATCGATCATATTTCCAACAAAACAAGGGTGCATGCAAGTCCAAAACAACAAGATAATACATCCACAAAAACATCTACTTGCTCTAAATAGAAAAAACAAGGAGACCTCTAGCATTCTAGTTAAACAAAACCCTAATAAGAATGCTCATGTTCAATTAATAAAAAAGGTGCATGGCCATAAAATATTAACACCATATCAAGTATTAATCTCTAAAACAAATCACATGCATATAGCTTACCATAAGGGAAACATTCTCACACAAAAATAAGCTAGCTAAACTCAGGTCTAGAGAGAACAATCGACCAACTATCGTGTAGACATATCAAAATAATAAAAAAGATACAACCCTCAAGAAGGTTGCAAGCAATACAAACCAAAAATAGATCCAAATAAAATCAACAAGAAGCCATAGCATATGAGAGAGGTAAAAACATAGCTACACCAAAGCAATGAAGAAAATCTATTTCTACATCCATAACAACAATATGGAAATTCAAATAGTTCTACCTTTCCAAGCTTGATTGACATCTCCCACTCTTGAGTCATGCTACCAAGTCCCTTCCTCCTTCCAAACCTTTGATGCCTTTTTTCTCCTCTAGATATCCCTACTTAAACATCCCATAAGATTCAAATATGCTAGGGCATGCCTTCTTGTATGGTGGAGGTAACATATGACGAGCTTCAGGAATATGTTACTCCACCAATGCCATCTTTTTATGATTAAAGCACCACCCAAGTATGATAAAAAAAAATAGAGAGGTTTTTCCTAAGTTTTGCAAGCCATTTAAATTTTATTTCAAACCGTAGGAAAATAATGCAATAATTAAAGCATCTCCATGAATTAAGTTAATAATTCACTTTATTAGTTTCAATTGACTTAATATTAATAACTAACATTGACATTAATATTCTCAAGCATTAATATTACCAACAACTAATACTTATAGGAATTCTATGCACACCACACACAATCATACACACCAGCAATATTACACACCATTGTTTTATCCTTACATAGGTGGTCTTTTTAAGATAGTCTATTGCTATCACCATCCTATTAAGGAGACTCATTGCACAAGCAACTTCTCATCCCAATGGTGTGAAAATAAAACAAGCATAATGCAATGCATCTATATGATGGGTATTTGTTACCCGGAGCTATTGATGAGCAAGTCATCACCATAATTTTCCAAAATATCTCTCAATTTAGGTGGTTCACCCATATGATCCCACCAGTGAGAGTACCTGGTCCTACACCCACAAATACATCAACAATACCATATTCCAAGCACAAAGTGCAATTACCCAATCATATTGACATCATAAAATGAAGCTATGCATTTAAATATTTATACCAATACATAATTTATTACCAATAATAAGTTTTGCCAAGGAGGGTTGTTACACTCCTTATCAGCTCCATACAATCTAAATTTTGGAGTCCGTAATGTCGGTGCCTCGATGTTTTTCCATGTCTTTTTAGGCATCACATTAACACTCAATCCTCCATCTACAATTACTTGAGTTAGCTTAGGGTCCAATAACTCCATGTGAACCAAAGTTGGTTTTTTTTTGCTTCAATCATCAATATGGTAGGATCAATAAATTGTTCTTGTTTAACATTGGCCACTTCTCATATTTCTCCACTTTCTTTGCCATTATAATCTCACCTACTATGGTATATAATTTAGGTATTACCCCAAGAAAATTGGATATTTTTGCTTCCATGGTCATGATTAGTACTTGTGTTGCCAAGTGTTGTAATGACCCTCCTCACATAGATATCAGTTAATAGGAAAATTGATAATAACTTACCTTTTCTTGTGAAACATGGTACTGTTGAAAGTTATTGTGAATGCAGGATCAGGTTCAAGGTCATCGATGAAGGGAAGCCAATCGATGAAAAAAAGTAAGAAGGGGAAGTGATGATATGGCTTGCAAGTACATGAACGCTCACGTACTTGCATATCATGTAGATTTCATGATTGTTTGGTTTATGTGTTTGTTGTTGTTTGTTTAATACAAGTAAGGTATTCATATAGTTATGTAACGATGATGATGGAAGCCACTACTTTTATTTGAATGTGCACATAGCTTATATTAGAAGAAAAATAAATATAAAGCATGAATGTAAATAAAGAAATGTAAGCAAGGTTGAAAGGAATCCGAATGCGAGCTTAATATTGTGAATGTCAATTATGTTAAGTATGGGCAAAAATATTATTTGTATGTTTTCTATGGTGTAAATTTTATGAGCAATACTAAGTGGCCAGCGAATACTTAAATTAAAGGAAACATGATTTTCTTCATCATGAGACGGAGGAGCATGGTATGAAGTAGTGGTCGGTTAAACTGCATCAAAGCTGTGTGTAAAGTTTTATTATGATCTTAAATCTTCTCCATATTCTAAAACCAAGAAAAGGGTGAGAGGCATATGTTCTTGTTGGAAATAGTGCAGCGAAGACAATGAGAGGAAAAAAAAAAAATTTAGGAGTACGGTGGGGAGTGCAACACTTATTGGTAATAGAGTTTTCTATAAGCTCTGAATGATACTTGGAGTGTGAAGTATCATGAAAGACTTCAGGTAGATTACTAATAACAATATTTCTAATTGTTTTGTTTCCTTTAAAAAGAAAGAAAAAGTATTTGATTGAGCTGGAAAAATTGTTTGTCTTGTTGTGTGGAATGAAATGGAAAGACATTATTGTATGCTCGTGTGTTATGATTCAGCTGGTTTGAATGGTTGCTTCCCCATTTTACATTTGGATATGTGTTTGCATCGAGTAAGGATGTTTTTGATATCTAGGAAATTGTGGAAGGGTTAAATAAACTGCATGCATTAGTTATGTTGAGTGTTGTGTGAACCTATGGTATACTTTTGCATGATAACTTGATTGTGAGTCAGTATAATTGCATTCATTGAATTTTTGAGCCAAAATTTGATCCCCAATTATTAAGCTCCCACTCCATCAAAGAGCAAAGAGTGGCCCTACTAGTAGTGCAAACGATGTTATTCAAGCATGACAACAGATGATTGTGGACCAGGGGTAGCCAATAATTGTAGACAATTACAGTATTTTCTCTTTTAGAATTTTCCATATACATTTAGGTCAATTTTAATGTATGTTGGTGGGCATTTCAGTCTAGAATGCCTGAAGATCTTTGTTTCAAAGACCTGAAAATGAATGTAAAGGTAGAGTTGAACCACCTTGTCGGGTGTCGAGGGTAACCTCAATGCATACTATAGATTTAGAATTCTAAAGTTATACCTGTAGTAGTTGTTCAATGTTGTCATCAATAATTTTTGGAAAGTAGAAATTACAAGTTAAACTTTGTTGGTGTCTTTTACAGTTGTAGAATGGGGTTAAATTTTATGTTTCCAATGAAAATATGAATAATATCATCTAAATTAAATATGTAGAGTTGGTTGTGGTTTCATGATTTGAAATACCAAACCTGGGTTTATCGTAAATTTGTACTTGGATACTATTGCATAGTAAGAGAAATAAATACTTGACTTGAATGTTGAGTTTGTTGGCCTAAATGGTATTGAAAAGTTTTTTTAAAAATTACTATTTAATATATACAACATCTTGTCAGAATAGATTAATCAATCTTGGTGTGGTGGAGTTAAAATATTTTAGCAATCCTCAATGCACATTTTTATCCTCAGTTTGTCAGGCTCTTAGTAAAAATTTAAATTATTTATAATATATGTGGTTGCACTGGGAGAGCAATAACCATGGTTATGCATAGCGGCGAAACTTCGCCATTTGGGTGAAAAAAAGCATTTTCAAAAATTCAAATTTGCAAAAATTTTGGGACCTAGACGTCGGCCATTTATCCAAAATTTTCAGGAAAAAAAAAATTAGGTGTCGGTTAGCCGTCCTTTGATGAGAGTATCACAAATATTTTGAAAAATTCTCAAGTAATCATGCCTAAATAAAGTACCCTTTTCACCCTAAAATTTTAGAATTTCTAAATTATCCTGCCAAACTCGCCAAGTATACCTCTATATATAATTAACACCCTAGAGATACATTTTCATTTTCAGACCATGTTCTATACATGACAAATATACCGACACAATTCTTCACAACATCGAAACCTTTTCTACGATCGGTCATAACCAATTTTGCAACTGGATGGAACCTTGTCTGTAATTTTTCAAAACTATTTTGGCAACCATATTGGTTTATACAACCATTCGGAACCACCTCTACAACAGAAACCACTTTTGCAACCAAACGAAACCACTTCTACAACCAAATCCTATTCTACAACTGTCCAGAGCAACTTTTACAGAAGATACCTCCTCCGCAACTAGACGAAACCACTTCTATAGTCAGATCCTATTCTACAACCGTCTAGAACAACTTCTGTAGCAAGAACCTCCTCTACAACCAGACATAACCACTTCTGTAGTCGAAACCTGTCGTGCAATCATACAGGACCACTTTTTATCTGGATATTTTCCTGCATTCGATTGAAACCAATTCTGCAATCTAAATATTTTTAACTGGATCTTGGTCCACACCAAACCTCTTTTTACATCAGGTTCTTTGTCACTGCTCTGTTTGCCATGTTTTTCTTTATTTTGCCATGTTCTACATGTTATTTTGCCTGGTTTTGTATGTTTTTCTTTATTTAATGGTTTTTAAATCATGTTCTGCACCACACCAATATCGGAGCCCTCTTCTACATTTGGAATGTCATTGCTCTATTTCCATTTTTTCCTCTATTTTGCCATGTTTTGAATGTTTTAAAACTATTTGATTCTTAGTTTCAATTCAGATATTTTTTCCTTGCTAAATAATATACATGAGTAAATGTTTTGGTTCTCTAAAGATATATTGATACTTTTTCTTCAGTTAAAGTGTTTTCACTAGAAAACAAACCAGTGGCATAAACTAATAAAATCACAATAAATAATAGCAAGAAAAAAGTATGTATAATATACCACTCAAATAATTGTTTATTTTATTTACAATATTATCTTAAGGCCTCTAGAAAGTACACCATCTTCAACATTTTATTTTTCATAACAAGTAAAATGTCACCTAGTGATGGAAATAAGGGCACCAAATCTTCTATTGAAAAGAGTATCCTCAAATATTTTAGCCAAACTTCGAAATAAAACAAGCCAACGACATCCATGCAAATTCAAGGTACAAATGATTTGTGACTTCCCAATATGTGCTTTATTGACGATTTGAATATTTTTTTGTAAATTTTTATCCAAGAATGATAAAAACATATTATGGTATACTACTATGCATAATACCTTGTCGATCCTGATATGCCTCCACTTGAAGATGTTCCCCAACAAGAGATGCCTTTTATTGAAAATCCCCTTGAAAATGACATCCAATAAACACTTGAAGACAACACACAAAATGACATCACAATTGAAAATGAAAGTGATAAATCAAAATCATTACAAGCTTCAATTGAATCTTCAACCAAAAATTCCAAAAAAATAAAAGTGTCTCTCTGGATACTTGGAAGGGGATTTAGGAATGAATGGGCAGAAATATTTCCCTAGCTTGAGCCTGTCATGACTGAGGATAACCAAATCGATGAAAAATAATGTAGATGCAAAATTTACAATTGGAGACTTGGTAAGGATCATAGACTTCAAAACAATATTGATACAATTGAAAAACGTACTGGCAAATCCTATGTAAAAGTTATAAAAAGTAATGGTGAAGTTAGTAAAGAAGTTAAGTAAAATGATGCATCAGAATGTATACATTTAAGATATGCTATAATATATGGCAATCACTTAAATCAACAACAATATCTTGTTGAGAAATGTGGAACAATTGGAGCCCAATTTTATAAAATATAGAAGATTATTTTAGCTTCAAAAAGTATGCAGTTTGCCATTGTTTACAATTTTCTCAAGAAAGGTAGACCAATGTCCGATTTTATTGATTATAAGTAGCTATTACACCTTTTTAATGTGTAAAACCTTCCTAGTTCTCATTGGTCAGACCGAAGTGCTTGGAAAATGGCAAAATGTTTATCTTTGGTTGAGAAAGAAGACCTAAGGGAGCAAGTAAAATTTGCCAAATTCATTTCACTTTCTATTGATGAGGTAACAACTATGGATAACACATCTTGTATTTTCATGCATGTGTACACATTTAAAAATCATATTAGAAAACCTATTTTGTTAGGAATACATAAGATGTTGGAAAGTTCAAATGCAAAAATATTTATAATGTTATTGTCAAAAGTTTGTGGGAATGAATGATATAGACATAGCAACAAAGTTAATTTGTGTTGGAGCTGATGGAGCTACTATTATGCAAGGTCATAGGTCTGGTCTTTGTGTTCAACTCCAAACCACAATTACCCCATATATGATCCCCATTCATTGTATGGCTCATAGAGTTAATATTGCATATAAAATTATGAGCACATTTTCAAATGTTGCTAAAGTAGAAAACCTTATTCGTGATATTCATTCTTATTTCTCATTAAGTCCAAAAATATTTGCAGAGTTTCAACAGTTTGCACTTGGAGTTACAGAAGGGAAAATTTGTTAAAATATGTGGATACAATATGGATTTCATTGTATCAACCTGCTCAAAGAGTTTTGGTAGAATATCAATCATTGATGGGGTTTATGCATGCAAATCGCAGAATAGTTGATAAGGCAAAAGATATGTTGTTCCGTTTGACTGACTTGGAAATACTTTTGACCTTATGTGGTATTATTCCAATGTTAAAATAAATGAACAGATTAATTAATCTTACACAAGAGAGATCCATTTATATCATTAATTTTATGAGGATGAGAAAATAAATATGCATGCTTCTTGATACATTATATGTGTCTAATGCAAATTTTATAGAACCTGTATTTGATAGTTGGAATACATTGATAAACATGAACAATCCAAAAAGCTTCTTGAAGTTTGACATCAATGATCATCTTTGTATTAATGTTCATGAAGATATGATACATGCTTATTGTTTTGAAAGGTAATCAAGTATAGTTGTGGAAGAATTTGAAGAATTTCGTGTAACACACAATAGATTTCATTTTATAATATAGAAAACAAAGAGTAATTTTTCAAATATAGCAAAATATTTGACAAGTGAGATAAGAGAACGGTTTCAGAGAGATGAGTTGCTCGAGTCCATGGGTGTGGTTAACCCCATGTTTTGGGGACCTTGTACTGAATACAATTCTACAAATGAGTTGTTTATTAAATATATGGGTAACCTCATTGACCATTTCAATAAGAGTGTGGAATTCAATGGTATTGAAATCAAACGTATACTCAACAGTGATCTTTTGAAAGAACAATCATCACATTTTGGAAGAACAATGGTTATGCAAACATCACTTATGACAAGTGTCCATGAGATTGGTTCCACTGCACGCTTATGACAAAAATTGTATCCAAGCACAATATTAAAAGATATAATAAGTGAATACTTTTGTTTCTATGAATTATGTGAAATAATTATTTTGGGTTCAGTCGAAGATGAAAGAGTTTTTAGTGCACTTGTTTTTTTTTAAAGCTAAACTCCGCAACAGACTCAACAAGAATTTAGAAAATTGTTTAAGAATGTATGTGTCTTCATATTAGTTAGATACATTTTCATATGACAGAGAGTTGGAACACTGGAGTTCCCTAGTAGACAGAAGAGGAACATCGAATACGATCAATAACGATGATGATAATGCTTTCAGTGATCATATGGTGGAAACACAAATTTTTGTTATGCTTCATAATGATTCTATACAAGTTGATATGTTTTAGCTTCCATAGTGATAATTTTCCATGATTTCATTGACAATGATAAACACGAATTGATTTGATAGAAGATTTCTCAATATTGTTCCAGATTTATATGATTTCAAAGAATTGTTATTTTAAATCACATTATTGTTTTAAAATTACATGTCTTATATCATTTTTGTAGATTGTAAAATTGTATGTTTATGTCTTAGTGTCTCAACTCTTATTTCATTGACAATGATAAACCCAAATATTACATAACATTTTCAAACTCAAATATTACATAACATTTTCAAACCCAAATTAGATATTGCAATCTTTTTAAAACATTTTCAAACATAAATTACATAACATTTTCAAACAGAAAATTTCATATTAACTAGTTCAAAAAGAAATATATTACATTGTTCAAATATTTTTAAACCCAAATATTACATAACATTTTCAAACTCAAATATTACATAACATTTTCAAACCCAAATTAGATATTGCAGTCTTTTTAAAACATTTTCAAACAGAAATTACATAACATTTTCAAACAAAAAATTTTATATTAACTAGTTCAAAAAGAAATATATAACATCGTTCAAACATTTTCAAACTCAAATATTACATAACATTTTCAAGCCCAAATTAGATATTGCAGTCTTTTTAAAACATTTTCAAATAGAAATTACATAACATTTTCAAACATAAATTTTTAAATTAACTAGTTCAAAAAGAAATATATTACATCGTTCAAACATTTTTAAACCCAAATATTACATAACATTTTCAAACATAAATTAAAATATTTCAGTCTTTTTAAAATATTTTCCAACTCAAGTCTCAAATATTACATACCAATTTCAAACAAAAATTACATATTGCAGTCATTTTAAGACATTTTCAATCATTTTATTGGTGCTTGGATGCTTCACTAGTGGTTGGAGTTGTCGTTTCTTTTCCTTTATCAACTTCTGTGACACTCTCTTCTGGCAGTGCTCCAACTCTAACAAGGTTGTCACATACTTTCACAATACTTGATACACATGTTGCTTCTTCTTTGTTTGGATCTTCAAGTATTGTTGGAAGCGATTCTTTCATTTTCTCAAGCACCTTATCCGGATCTTCTTGCAGCTTCTCTTTGATGTATTTTTTTAAATGATTGTTTTCTAAAACCTTTGCCTGCATTATATTTTTCATTTCCATTGCATTCATCAAACATGTCTTGGTTGTATGAATATTGACATCCATGCTCTTAACCTGTGTTAAATTTTCAAAATTTGACAGTAAAAGCAAATTGAAAACTTAATTTGAAAGGAATATATTGAAATTATTACAAATTTTCAAGAAATATAAAAATTTAACTTCAATAGAAAATTGAAATACATATAACTTTTTTACCTCAGCCAATTCTCTTGTAGTCTCAGCAACGACAACCTTGTCCTTATCAAAAGCCCATTGGTTGTAAAATGATTGGGCTTTAGCATTAACATTCTCCAATATACCAACAACAACATTTAACACATCATCATCATAAATAAAATTAGATTTAACTAATCCCGATGTAGCCTGTTTTAGCAGGGCATCAAGCTTTTTAGGTTCAAAATTGACCAAAGAATAAATAGATTCTCTTTTTCCATAATTTTTATATCGGGCATTAATTTTTCTAATAAGGAATTTTGCCTAATATTCAAATTCTTTCAACTCCTGCAAAACTTTCAACACAAACTCCTTAATTGTTGACTCGGTACTTTCATCTAATGAAAATTTTCATTAAAATTGACAACATCATCCTCAGTTTGAGGACCCTGAGGATAAGGGTTGTCTCCTTGAGCAGGTGGTACTAATGTTTGCTTAGCTATAGAGGCTTATTCTTCTTGTGTTATATCTTTAAGCACATGTGTTGCCTTGAAGCCTATAATTTTTCCCTACAAAAGGTAATCCTCATCAAGTTGATTATTATCCAATCCCACTGTAAAAACTTCTAGTGCCTATGAATTTGTAGAAAATGTAAATTGAGACCATCCATACCCAAAACTTGTTGTTGGCATGTGTGATCTCTGTGGGTGTGAAAATCCATACCCAAAACTTCATGTAGTGCCCTGTGATCTTTGTGAAAACAATAATTTTCTAGCACCGACTTACCCTCGCATAAGCATTGTCGAAGGCTGTATCGGTGCCTATCACTGATTTTGTGGAAGTGGTGGCTATGGTGAAACCAGTGAGTGTGATGCAACTGGAGGTGGTGGCGGCATATGCCTTCTAACTTGTGATGTTACTTTTTGAACATGAGAATCAACTAAAAACATTCAAAAACATTTTGTTAGAATTCTTCTTAAAATGAAAAAAGATCTTAATTTAGATTAACTACACATAGATTTACTTGAAGATGATGAAATGTATTGAAATTATCCTGCAATGGAGATGGGTTGGCCACACTAGATTCGGCTTGCACATTTTTTGCATACCTAGGTGTACAAGAAAACCTAGGAGTAGCTTCTTGCCTAGAACATTTGTGTGACCTCTACATAGGACCAGGTGTTACTTCAGAGCATCTTTAGAATCACCTATTTTTTTTGGCATGTGACCCCTAGTGGCAGCAATCTATTTACTCCTTGTATTTTCTACCTTCCCCTGCATATAGATGAAAATAAAAATTAAAAAAGGAAATATGGTAAACTATAAAATAGTATGTCAAGGAAAATGATGTAGTTATTACCTTCAATTCCTCTGTTAACATGGCAATAGACTGTAGTTTTGTATGCACTACAGTTGGTACATGAGTAGTCAATAAATTATGAAAACACTCAAAATATAAAGCTAAAATAAAATTTATAGTGCCCACAATGGTCTTAGTCTTGTTGGTTTCCAGTTGAACTGTGTGCAACTCAGGCCTAATTCGATCCGAAATATAAGTGTACCAATCAAACTTTTGATTGTGCTCAAATTGAACAATATAAGCAAGTATCCAAAATAGAATTTTTGGTCTTCCCATCAGAATAAATCTGGCCTAGAAAAAATTGATAATGGCCTTCAGATTTTGATGGTTAACATCGTTGATTGATAAACCTCTTTTTGATTTGGTGGCAGAAGCTGCATAAAAAAAATTAGATGTCAATTTATAAATTTGAAACATTGAAAATTAATAAAATATAATTAAAAAGATTTATACCTGCCAAATATTTCGATGAAAGACCGTACTTGCTTTTTAGGTGTGCTTTGTTGTCTGGAGACAGTTGCAACCTCATCGACACTTGAGGAAAACCAATGAATGGAATACCTGTCAATCTATGAATATCTCCAAGGGTTATGCTAAAAACCATATTTCTATTTCATACTTAATTGTTCACTGTAGCCCTGTTGTGGTCATAACTAGATATAATATGTTATAGGAGAACTTTATCTGTTCTAAATTGTGGCATGAAAATGAGGTTTGATAAACCTGCATTAATGAGCCACTAAAAGTTCATCCTTGGAGTTGTTATTAGATCTGAAATCAAAGTGCACGAAAAAATATTGAATTTTGGTGTGGTTATGGAAGAGGTATCCATCGCAAGAAGTTGGAAGTCAAAGAAAAAGGACTAGGAATCAAAACAGAAAGTTTGATCGAAAAGGTTAGCTCTGGTTGTATTAGTCATAGAAATAAAATGGAAAAAATGACAGTTGATGCCCTTTTATAGATTGAGAAATAGGGTTGACACATGGCAGCATCGTATTGGATATGCAGTGTTGCTGATTGAACGTGTGACACATGGTAGACAAAAAAATTTGCATTCGATACAATGTAGGACCGAATTCTATTTTGCATCTGGTCGATGCCCGGATCATATTGTGCATCCAGTTCGAGATCGGGTTAAATTTGACACCCGGTTGGTGACCAAATTTGAGTATGTATTCGATCTGAAACCAGAGCAGATTATACATCCAGTCCAAGATTGGATCATAATATGCATCCGGTCAATGACTGGATCATTTTATGCTACCTATAAGTGACCAGATTATAGTGTGAATCTGGTCGGTGGTCGAACCATATTGTGCATCCGGTCTGTGATCGAATCATAGTATGCATTCGATTATTGACCGGATAGTATGATGCATCTAGGCCATCACTAGATCATATTATGCATCCGGTATGTAACCGAATCATATTATGCATCTGGTCTGTAACCAGAACATATTATGCATCCGATCCGAGCCCGGATTAAGATTTGGAAAGTGTCTTACGTCGCCAAACTCCTTTCTCACCTGGTCCAATCAGAACTTTGAATTTCTCTATTTTTTACCAATTTTTTTTTTAAATTTGAGGTAATTCACCATGTCATCATACATACAGTTTGCCAGGATTCACCGAATTTTTGGAATAGATTAGCCATTTTTTACAAGTACCTTTCAGGTCCTACCTCTTATGCATAACCCTAGTGGCAACAATGAAGAATGTGGTAAAGCCTACAATTTCTTAAAGGGAAAGCTATTTTAATAGATTCCTTAGTAGACGTTATGTCCAACATGCATGCGTGTTAAAAGTTATGTTTGGTACATTATATTGCTCTTGAGTAGAAGACATAAATGTAATGGAAATACTGTGAAATGTTTGGTCTATTGATTTAGAAGAAGAACGCTTTATTTTCATATTCTATGTTTTAAAACTTTCTAAAGAAAAGCTTAATCTGTTTCTGGAAACAAATAAGTTAAATGTTGAGACAGAGAACCCCTGAGTTAGTCTCTTAAAAGGGATTGGACTTTTCTTTAGCTTGCAATATATAAATATGTTGGCTCTCCAACGATCTCAGTGTTGACTCTTCATATCACATCGTTGGAGGAAAATAAAGAAAATAAATATAGCATGATTGTATATAATTGGAATTCATAATCTAGTGCTTATTAATTTCAGAGTACTTTGGTTTTAGAACCTTTATATATAAGATGTGAAATGTGTTGAGCATATTCTTTTATAAGTTTAAGTTCAATGTGGTATTTGTGCTATTCATTTTAAAAAAAACTAGAAATATATAAGAAGTGGGTATTAAATCAAATCTAATCACTTCCTCAAACCTTTAAACCTTTGATATATCCTGGGCTTTAGTTTATTATTAAAGTCTAGTTTACTTGGAAGACTTATATCCTTGTGGAAACTTAAAACTTAGATTATATGGAACTTGGAACAAAATACTTGAATTAGAATGTAGAACCTTGGAAAAAAATTTCAAGAGTCAAGCATCGAGAATGAAGGATGCTCAAGATTCACCCATTTATTGTTGAGGTGCAAGTATGCACACAACAAATTTTGAGTGCAACTATAGACTGATATAATTGGTTGAAGAAAGTGACTTGGTCAGGTCTAGTAACAAGAGGTGGTATGGGACACCTTCTCCAGGTTCCATCTCGAATAGTGCTATGATAAGTCTCGTGTTCTTTAGACCTAGTTGGTTAAGCCATGTTGTATGGTATGGGACATACAAAAATGGGTCATAAAGAGCATGTGTGATCAAGACCAAGGCCATGGTATTGGCATGGCTCTAACTAACCCTGGGTAGAGGATAATAAACTAGACATCGAGCATATGTATGATGTTTCTTTTTTCATTCATTAGTAGAACATGGTTGATGAAAATATCGAAGGTTCGAAATATCAAGAGATGGGAAAGAAAGCATCCACCCTCTAGGTGTTATGGGTCCTATAGGATAACCCCTACCATGGATCGACCCTCATGCTAGGACACAAGGACATTAAATGAGAAAAATAAACTCCACTAATGGTACCTTACGATATTTTTCCGATCTCATCCACTTGGGTGACTATTTGCAACAGTCTTAAACCCAAAAGTGGTGCAATATGCCAGTACTAATTTAAGCTTAAGCTAATGATTTTGTTTGGGTGAAACATATTTGCTATGAACATAAAAGTAAACTTATGACCAAAATTGTAGTATTGAAACAAAAAAAAAATACCCAGTAATCTGGTTGTAAACATTTAGTGGTACAACCAAGTGAGTAGACTTGGATTGTTACAAGCATTCCATTGATGATTGTTTACTTGTTATTGCCTCAGGTTTTTTCAAAAAAAATTCTTAGAGTAATTTCTCTTACTTGTCTTTCTCAATCTCCTCCTTTACCATATCCTAAGCTTCCTACCATAATTCCTTTTCTTTGGCAAGATTTGGGCACTACTCCAATTTTCTAACGTGATCTCTTGTCATTGTTAGAACTTGTTTTTCTTTTGCTTGGTTGTCACTGACTTTCCCAATATCGGTTAGATTGACATTCTGGGTTACACTGGTACTTGTTTTATTCAAGAAATTTACTTCCTTGTGGTTACCCATTCCACATCATCTTTACATATAAGTAACATTGTTTCTATTTGGGTTTCCTCCCATCTATGGCTTGGGATAACTTTTAATGAAATGTCTTAATTCTTGGCAGTTTTGACACTGTATGATAGGTCTTCCATCTGAATCATACTAAAGTCAACTTTTTCCTCCCTACCTTCCTCCTGGATAGTCATTCTTATATCCACTGCTTATTGTGCCTTATCTATTTCTTGAATTATTCATCTATTCTTTCTGCTACACCTTCATGGTTTGGTGCCTTGCTCCCTTCAAGTTGAATGGATAATCTAAGAATAGTTTTTCCACTATATCTCATATATTACAATGTGTTTTATATGGGCAATTGACATTTGTATGTCCTTCTAATTTACAATCCAAACACTATATGTATTTTCTATATTTTCATGCTTCTACTTTTACTTTCACTATTTTATCAAAATATTTCTTGAAAGAGTAGATAGTGCTCTACACGTTATCCTCGGTATCGCTATAAGATTCTTCATTCCTCGAATATCCCATAATTCTAGTTGTTGTTTACTTTGATTTGCTCTCAAATTTCTTTGCTTTTTCTAGGGCTTTGGCATATATGGATGATGGCACCGCCTTCATCTTCTTCCTATACTTAGGTAGAAGTCCATCTATAAACCATATCTTTACTAGGTTGGTGGCATCTGTATTTTATTAAGCAATTGTTTCAATCTTCTATTGTAATTTTTGACATCCTCTTTCAGCTTTTGTTTTGTAGCATAAATCTTTATTATAATTTTAGTATCATCACATAGTGGTCAGAATTCATTTACAAATTCTTCTTGTATAGTCTCCCATTGTTCGAAGGGTTGAGTACTTTCCCACTTCAAGTACTAGTCAATTGTCATTCCCCACAAGGTAACAAGAAACAATTGTAACTATTCAGTAGGTTGTATTATTCCATTTGCTTTCCATATTGTAGTGCAAGTACAAATGATTCATGTTGGATCTTCTTTCCCTTCTCTAGTAAAGGGTGGATATTTCTATTTTCAACATGCATTATTGTGTCCCTCTTGACCCCTTCATCACTCGATGATATTTTTTGTGGGATTCTATCCCACTCTCTTCCAATTTTAGGTGGTTCTACTTCTTGTTCTAGTGGTTCTTGTCCAAATAGTATTTATCCAAACTCTCATGCATCATTTCTTCATGACCTCCTTCATGAGTAAACAATGTGTGGTTTCAGTCTTCCTACCCAAGTATTAACACATGGTTTATCTAGTGCCAAACTCCTATTTTTCACACCTATTGGAAAACTCCTCTTCTCTATCTTAGGTGTTATCATCTACTCTCCGCTTGCTACATTAACTTCTCTTGCTATATTAATATTTGCGTCGACTATTAGGTTTTGCACCTCATTCTTCACTATTAGCAACAACATCTACCATATTTCTCTCTCAACTCTTGAACTTTTATCGTCTAAGGAGTTCCACACTTTCTCTATTTTTGGTTGCATAAATTCATCTCTACTTTGTGTTCCTTGGTTTTCTAGTTGTGCACTTCTCCTCACTGGTTGTTTCATAGTTTGGATTTGATTTCTCCATTATCGACCTTGCAACATTGAATCTATCATTCACCTCTTTATTAGTCATGCTCTCTTCTTCTTATCAACCCAAACTTGATCTAGGCAATGATGTCAAATATAAATAGTAGTGAGTACTTCTTGATATGAGGAAATAATAGTTAGTGGGAGGGGTTTGGCAATGGATCATAGAGAAATATATCTATCTTGGCCAAAGTTCCTAATAACAAAGTAAATTAAATGACAAGTAATATGTTGATTGGCTCCGTTTGGCACTCCTATGATAACTTAGTCCTGACATCTTGTTCCAAGATGGCTATGATGACAGATGACTAATGATAATATGATCATGATGGCACGTTAGTGGATATAGATGATGACTCTATTTATTACTGATTGCAAATAGCATGATAGCATTATGGATCTTTCTATGTTGGCAATAGCCATGATGATAAGGAGAATATCAACAACTTTAGACAATATTGGTACTATGTCAGCACTAATGTTAACGTTGGCATTGGGCAACTTAGGTCAGCATCAGTTCTTGTAGAGAACTAGCTTACCTAATCTTCATCTAAGTGATTATACCTGCAACAACTATAACACAAGACATAATCCTAACAAACTATTAACATCCATGGAGAGACAATTGACACAAAATAATAATTTTGAATTATCATGGTGATCAAGTACAATTCAGTCTTATGACTGTAGCAACTCTATGCCCATCATTACTAGTCTAGTGTCTCTCTCTTACAATGGCTTGCTCTCCTTATGCAATGTAATACCATTTGAAATGTAGAGGAATATATTTATACTATGGCCCTAGTGGTTATCACAATTAAGCAAGCCAAACAACCTTAACCAATGCTAAATTAACATAAATGTTAACTGTTTGCAAAGACGGTTGCATCTACATTGCATTTCATTTCATTTCCAATTACATTTGACAATATTATTTTTTATTGTACTACCTTTCATTTGACTATTTTCCATATCAATGTACAATATATAGACTTTTTTACAAATAATTTATGTTTTCTTATAACTAATATCTACATTCAAAAGTGTTTTTGTTCTATTCTTTTAATCTAAATGTCGTTGATTTAATTTTTTTTGGAAGTGTATACTACTCATATTTAAAATATAATTTGTTTTGAATTCACTCACCACCATTTTAACTTTTATTGGCCAATGATATAAACCAATCCTTGTCAAATTATTAATTTTAGCACAAGTCCCTTCATCTAGCCAGTGATCTAAGAGTATGTATCTGTCTATTTGTTCTACTATCAAGTTTTGTATTTTCTTGTTATTGGTCCATGTATATTTGTCCTCTTTAAACTCAACCCCCCATAAAATATTATTTTGAAAAAAAGCTGATAAATCTCTCATACTTTGGGTTATTTTCCTAATTTCTCTAAATTTTTTATCTATCTTGGTTATGTCATTAATATCTCATATTATCATAAATCAGGTTTGTTGGTCTTTACTTCTCATAAAAGTTTCGATCCCACTTCATACTTTTGATATGTTTGACTGAGATGTAGGTTCATTGACATTGATAAGGATGAAATGAATATCTTACAAAGTAGCATGTGACTAATGAAGCTATCCAATACCTAGTTTTATGAAGGTTTCATAGGAGGTTCTAACTATACTCTAACATGTTAGAATTATCCCTGCTACTCCTTGTACATCCACAACATCTCCTTCACATCTTTCCCATATTCATTTCCTAGTTTTAGAAACTTCTTTGTCATTTTAGTTTC
Source organism: Wollemia nobilis (assembly GCA_028583015.1). NCBI lineage: Eukaryota > Viridiplantae > Streptophyta > Pinopsida > Araucariales > Araucariaceae > Wollemia > Wollemia nobilis. The sequence continues at coordinate 163,569 of JAQPPZ010015048.1, forward strand.
CTGGAGACAAAGAATATCAAGCTTCTTACTTAAACAGATGTCCTTGATACACCTATGCTTTGAGGGGGCATTAGCACCCTTTCTATTCCATGAGTTGGTAATCATGTCTTATTAGGGGCTGCTAGCCCCTCCTACAAATTACCAATAACATTTTGGTGTTTGGTAAAGAGAATTTCAACTAATTTAGATTGTGTTTTCTCTATGTTTTCTCATGCTTCCCTATCTCTTGCTTGATAGTTTGAAGGTTTTCCTCTTATTTCCTTGCCAATATCAAAGGTAGGCTATTCCTCAATATTCTTTCAAAATTTTCATTTTCATTAGATTTATCCTCTTCTAGCTCTGCTAAGGAATCTTTTGGCTTATCTTGCTTATTTTCAAGTATTTCCTTGTTAATGGTAGAGGTATTAACATCTAATTTTATATTTTCTCTACCACTTTCCTTCTCTTGAATGGTGCATGGTACTTCAAGAGAGTCTTCAAAATCTGATGAGGCATATTCCTTAGGTTTAGCAAGAATGTTCATCCCTGAATCAAGTTTATACCAAGTAGATGGTTCCTTGTTAATATTTTATTCCTATTGTACCATGTCCTCTAAGATTTTATTTGCTTTTTCTTCATAGGTTAAACCCTCAGAAAAATTGGTATTTTTTCCAATATCTTTACTTATTAGTCTCTATTTTATATTTACTTTCATCTTTCTAGACATATTTTTTGGAAGTTGAAAACCATCCTCATCCATATCCATTTGTAAGTTTTTCTTGCACCTTTCTACATATGTTTCTGTTGAGCTCTTCTTAGGGTATGATCTTTCAATATGCCCCACCTCATGACATCTTCTACATCTGAAAGATATGTTTTCATAATCCAAGGTCTGGATCCAAAACATAATCCCATACTTAAGAATGGTTTATTATGAGGTTTTTTATATCATTCATGACCTTTATCCAAGCAAATATACCCAAGAAACCATCTTCTATAGTTTCTGAAATCTCAAGAAATTCTCCTAGAGTGTTGTTTATTGCCTTGAAGGTATCCTTTTCCCATAATTCAATGGGTAATCCATACATCTTGAGCAAGACTAGTACTAGGGATAGATTTACATTTTCAAGTACAAAGCCTTCATACTAGCAAGGAAGAGTCCTATTTTTTCAATAAATGAAGGACCCCCTTTCATGATTCTATCTCTTTCCTCCCTAGAACAAAAAATAGCTAGGAAGAAACCTTTGTAAAGAAAGGATAGACTCACTCTTGGAGAATTCAATCTCCTATCAATCAATTTTCTCAAAGTCAAAACCCCTAACCAACATCCATTCAATTTACCAATGGTTGTCTTATCTTTGAGCAACGAGGATCACTACTCTATGAGGTCCTCCCTAACCTCTACTACTAGGAATTATTATAAGGATTTAGCTATAAATTGGTCCATAGGAAGGAAAATATAACTTAATATCTACTGAAATTTACTAGTATATCCTATAGCAATTATATTATTTTGAAAATAAACCTACAATAATCTACATGCAAAACGTCTAATATAATGAAGATATAAATGAAACTTTAATAAAAAATTCTATGCCCAAATGGAATATCTTGCCTCATTGATGTCATAGCCCTCCATTACTCTTCTCATCATCTAAGCCCTAACTGACAAATATTTAAAATTTTGTTTTTTGTGACTTAAAAAATCATCATTACCCTTACTTCTAATGGTTGACTTCACAAGTTTGTATCTCCATTAATACTATTGGATTCTTTCATATGACTACTCACTTTAAAGCTCTTCAAATTTTGCACAAATTGGTCCAAGAATCATCTAAAACAAACAACCCTTTGCAAAGATATGGCTCCTGAAAGATAAGATGTTTTTTTTTGGAAAAATTTACCCTAGCATTGCCCTTGTTCCAAACAACTACCTTCACATGGTCGTATCTCTCTCAATATTGTTTGAATTTTTTTGTATGACCACTCATTTCAAAGCTCTTTAAATTTCGCACATAATGGTACAAGAATTATATGAATTGGATAACTCTATACAAATATTTAGCTCATGAAAGAAAAGTTGTTTCTTGAAAAAAATCATCCTAACTTTATCGATTCATAAATAAGTCGTTTTTTGAAAAACTTTGCCCTAACTTTATCGAATCATAATTTCTTTATCAAAAAACAAATAATTATAACTATAATTAATATAATAAAATTTAAATTATATTAATATTACATTTTATTACCTTTACAAAATTAATTTAAAAAAAAAAAAACTAAAAAAAATACAAAATATAAAAAACTTAAAATACATTAAAAATATTTATATTAAATATATCACCTTTTATATTATTAAAATAAATAAAACACACCCAACATCAAATATACATCCACATTAATAATGCAAATCCAGAATAACAAATATATACATCTCTATTATTAAATAACAAAAAAAAAATCTCAAAAAAATTCAACTTAATATAAAATTAATTTTTATAAACTTTGTATCTAATACAACTTCTATTTTTTATTTTTAATTATAACAATATTATAATCTAAACATCTACCTTACATTATTTTCCAACTTAATATAAAATTAATTTTTATAAATATATTTTTTATAAACATTGTATCCAATACCACTTTTATTTTTATTTTTATTTTTTTATTATAACAATATTACAATCTAAAAATCTACCTTAGTCCTAAAACTTACCTTAACCTTTAAAAGACTGTATCTATAATCTAAATCCACGAGCTATATCCTTTACAAGCTTTTTATCCAGGTCCACTTTTGTACTTTCTCTTTAAAGCCATTATTGGTCCCAAACTCATAATCAAATCCAAATGTTCGATCAAGATTTTTTTTTAACAGAATGGTGAGTAAAGGTACTTATAAAGAGATCCACAACACTTTCCACAGTCTCAAATCCCATATTTTATATTAAAAATAAAATTTTCTATTCAAAAGCTTTAAAAAAATCTTTACTTAAAGTTTTAAAAAAATTAAATTATTCATAGGTTAATTTTTATTTTGATAAAAATAAGTTATTTTCGATTTAATTTTTATAATAAATATGTATAAAAAATATTACTTAAAAAACAAAAAAATAAGTTAATCTATAACAAAGTGTTTGGTGGATTACTCATTTCTCAAGGATAAGTCCCCTTACATAGATTGCCCTGTTTTGACTCTCCAAAAAAATTGATTAAATTGCACTTACCGTGAACTGCCCTCTTGTAAGTGGGCTTCTTCGATTCCCTGAAGGGTCATGAGATTCCCTAATACAATTTCTGTCAAATAAATTAACTTAATTTTTAATTAAAAAACAAATTAAGATAATAAAAATTCTAAAAACAAATCTACACAAACTAAGCAATCCCACTGAAAAACTCAATTAAAAAAATTTGCTATAACCCAAACTCCACTCCACACGATACTGCTCGGATTAAATCCAGACACATTTCAAGAGCAAATTTCGATTGTCATCATCGTGGGCACCATTGCAGTCCAATCGCTATGGCTGCTGTTGCTGCCTCAGAGCTTTGCAGCGCCATATCCACTCCAAAGATAAAACTCTCTTCAATTGCACGTTTCTCTCACTCCCTAACCCACACTCGGACTTTTTTTTCATTGCACCAAAGCAATAGGAAACAGAGCCCAAAACCCCTAACAAGATTGGTAGTTCGAGCTGCTCGAGTGGAATCCAAGGCTGTCCCCCTCAAATCCAGAGCCCCCCATTTTGAGGTAACTTTATCAATTTCACCCTTGCCATGCATTTTTCCATATGCAAAATGTTTGTATGTGTATTCTTGTGAGGAATTTATGTAGTTTTCAATGCTTTATGGGTGGATGTACCAATGATTTTAGCTTGTGGGATCATATAAAAAGATGTTTTATGGGTTTATCTAGATGGCCCCACGAACGAGGCAAAATTCATTTTAACAATGTATTGATACTTTTGACTTATACTTTTAGATAAACATAAGATACATCACTAAGACACCAGTACATTTAAACAATGTTTTGCATATACACAAAGCACTCACACTGGTACGCACCTGGTACCTGTATCACCCACCCATAAACCCATGTAACCTTGGTAATTAGATAGATTTAGAAATGGGAATTTTGGTTAGTATAGATTGATTAGAAAGTGGGCTTGTGCAGTTACCAGAGCCTTTGACTGGCAAGGTGTGGGGTTTGGATGATTTTGAAGGGTATCCTGCACTTCTGGTATGTTCTTAATCATCGGAACAAGGATGTAATCAATGTTTTCTTGATAGTTTATTTATGATGGTGGTTCCATGCAGGTGATGTTCATATGTAATCACTGCCCTTTTGTTATACACTTGAAGAAGGATATTGTCAAACTCACAAATGAATATACCAGAGTATGTTGTCTCTAGCCTTGCGTACTTCTGTGAAGAATTGGGTGTGGGGGTGGTTGCCCTCTATCTTTTTCTTTTTTGCTTGTTTGTTTTGCTTGGTCAAATTGGCCTGTTACTTATTACTTTACAATCATCATCCCAGTCATGTATTTCTCATTAGCTGTGAAGCCAAGCACCTCCACATACGGTCTTTGCCATACCACCTTGGGATCACAATTCAATATAAGCCAACACCTGCGCAACAGTATTGCACCTTTGGATCACATTTCATTGAAAGCTTTATCATGTCTCCTTTAGACTTCTTTTCATTGAAATTCTCCTCCTCTGCAACCAATCCCTCTTAACATGGAGAACACTTTTAAACCTTTAGCATGCCCATTCAGATCATAATTCGTTGAAATCCAACTCATCTGCAATGCCCATTAAATCCCAATAATATGGAGTTGGCTCTTAAAGTGGGAGACGCACCTTCCAGGTATATATAGGCACCCCATTCTACCACAAGAGCACACCCCTGTAGATTTATGCTGTTTTAGCCTTTGGGTGGTTTTATTTGTACATGTGTAGGTAGTAATATGGCGATTTAGTTTTCATACAGAAAGGACTGGCAGTGGTAGCAATATCATCTAATTCAACTGTTACTCACCCTCAGGTATCTTCATATTTCCCTGTACAGTTTTCAAGTAAGTAGGCCTGGTTTGCTCCATACGCTTGTAGAGCATGATTTCCCCTGTTCTTTTGCAGGATGGCCCAGAATTTATGGCCGAGGAAGCTAAGAGTTTCGAGTATCCATTTCCATATCTTTATGATGAGGTGAGCTAATGCCAATGCATCAACCTATTCTTTGTCCCTAGTAAAACATGCATGCACAATGAATGAACTGGCTTCCCAGTTGCTTGATCTTCATCAAGTGGTTCTAAGCAAATAGGCATCTGTTGAGGCATGGATTTTTTGTGTTAAGAAAAAAGTAAAATATTATTCTTAATGATGAAAAGATTACAAAAATTGAGAGTCTTTTCAGGCTTATAGAGGCCAACATTTATTTCTCAAATTCTACTTTGAATATACATAAGATGAGAAAGCACATTTGCTCTTTAAACTATTAATATAAAACTCTTTCCTATGTTTTGTACAGTTGCAAAACTAACCTTCATTACCCAAACCGGGCCTCTGAGAGCACCGAAAGCATAAATCATTTTACAGCTTAAGGAACAGTACCAATGTCTACCAACTGATTCAACTGAAGTTATCTGGATTTTACCTACTGTTTCTTCAATATTCCATCTCTCCAAAGTTTTATTGTTTAAGTTACCGACCTCTATGAACAATCCTAGGAAAGACTTTGTGAAACCTCATTCTTATTAGGTCTAAAAGTTGACAACTTTCTCAACAAAATGAAATAATGTTATCCTCGAGTAATATGAATTATTATTAGGATTTGTCAACTAGGCTATCATTTGAGAAGGTTTGATATGAAAATTTGTAGTACCTTCTCATGGATTAATTAAAAAATTGTTGTGAGTTTATGCTGAGTATTTAGTGTAGTGTTCCTTTTAAGGCTGCATTGAGACAAAGTCAGGGAACCTCATAAGGTAAAGGTTTCTTTATAAAGAAGATACATCTCATTGATTGGAAAGGCAAGAAAAAGGAAAATGTTTTGACTTTTATAGGCATAATTGAACTATCTTATTAGGCAACCTCATCTTTCTCAGATTAAGGTTGTTGGATTCAGTTCAAGTAATTTGCGGCAGGAAAAAGACTAAAGTTGAAAATATACTGTTAGAGGCTTCTAACATGGAGTTGTGGAGTAAAATATAACTATAACTGTTTAACCCTCTATTCAGATCTCTCCTTTTTAAAGACCAAAAGATTCTTGTTTTTGCTTTCCCCTAGGCACATACATGGGTTCATACATGACTGGTACACGATAGATGGGTCCAAAGAAAAGCAAGTGTCAAAAGTATTTTCTGGATTCCAGTCTGGTTATCCTATCTGTAACCCTTCCCATACTCATTATATCACCACAGAGTTGGATCCTAGATTGCATAATGATATTTGTGCCTAATATGGAATGCTTACAAATACAGAATTGAATAGAACCTTTGTTCTACTTTAAACTTTCATACATAGACTAATGCCGATTGCATAAGTTGTCAATTTGACATTGGCGTAAGGCTTTTGAACAGTGTATCACTTCTAACAATCTTGAATCTTGTGTCTATTATTTTATTTTTGACATACATATTTGTTGATATACCTAATCTTCATATTATCTGTATGCATCATTGTGTTGGATTCTCTCATTGTACCAGAATATGGTTCCTTGGATGTATTCATTTCTGTATGTTGTAGCAAATTGCGTGGACCCAAGGCTAACATCCTGAAGATACATGCCTAAATGGTGTTCTTGTTTGTTATAGCCTGTTTCCCCCAAAACCCATGTGAAGGTCATGTTTAAGCGAGAAACTGCCACAATTCATATTATGGAAGTGCCAAACATGGAAAAAAGCAAGAAACAACTTCAACAGAGGGAAATCTTTTTGGGTTGATAAGTTCTGTTTTCCTCTTGAAAGGACATTGTTGAAATTCTGTCTAATTCTAATTTTAATCTATCTTTGCACAAGATGTTTTAGGTGACCAAAGGCCTTTTTTGATCCAAGTCAGCTTCTTAAATGATTATCTTTATCAGAGGATACAGTCCTTCCTTGTTAAAGCATTTCTGCAATTTATAAGAATTTGTCTAATCTATGGAAAGGTTTGAGATGGGGGTCATGTTTAAGGGACACACCAAGGGATAGTATAGTTTGTGATGAGAAGGGATGGCATAGTTGATGAAAATTATAAAATACCCCAAAATATTGATAAAAATATGGCAAATGCATACATAATGTAATCAAATAAATCATAAACATACATTAACTAGAAAACTGTTGAAAGAAACTAATTGTCGATTTTTTGAGGATTCCACGGGATTGACATATTCTAGGGGATAGTTATGGTATTTAAAAATGTCAAGGGAAAAGGAAATAGACACCTTGTGTGTGTGCTACTTTCCTGTGCACACATATGATTCAAAAAAGTAGGCTCTAGTGTTACATAAATATCAAGGAACATACAGATATTCTTTAGAGGAATGTGGACAGTTCCTGAACATCTCAACTGTCTTCATCAATCCCCTACAAAAGGACATGCAAATAATTGGAATTAAATTGAACTTTGGATTCTTGCCTACTAATGCCAAAGAGTTGCTTAATGCAACTTTAATTGGTACATTGTGGTTTAGAGGAAAGAGATCCTCAATGACCTTAGTGAAGAAAATAATGGATAAAAGGAAAATATAAGATGAATTTAGGGAATGGATTTAAGAGGGCTTTATAGTTGTAATATGAGTGAGAAAGCAATATATCAATCATTCTACCATTCTACCATTCTCAGCAAACAAAGCTAAAAAGGAGATGGATAGCCAAATTCAGGTGATTTCTTATCCAGCTCCAACAAGTTTTCACCTTTTCCTCATCCCCTATGAAACACATGGGACACATCTTTTGGCCTTATGCAACACAAATTTGTCCTTCAATATGAAAACTTTGATCGCATGTTTGGGTCCTGTGTTTTGCATCATCCAAATGTCATCTACAAGGCCTTTCTCAAAAGATGCAATGCCCTTTATGGAAAACTGAAAGCACAATGATCTCAATCATCAAAGCTTCAAATAGAATTGGAGCTTTTACTGAGAATATTCTACTTGTATTGGAGGTTATGAATTATCCTTTAAGTGAATTATTGTGTGTGTTTAACTGATTTTGATTGCAACTCGAAGTCTACCTTATTATGTAAATTTCATAAATTGAGAAAATCCATTTGAAGCTTTGACAAATGCCCAACTGATTTGCCAAAACAAGCTAAAATACGTTTGGAACAACTTTCTTTCTTACAGCTTAAGATTCCTTGCATAAAAGAAAACAACAATAAGAACTAAATATGAAGTGAAGAATGATCCTGTAACATAACTAAGGAAGGGTTGTTTTTGTGAAAATAATAGGAAAGGGGGATTATATGAATCATCGTGTGACTTGAAATTTAGAATTGTGTAAAGTATAAATTATGGGGTATTTAATGCTATCTGACATGCCCATATTTGAATCCTTTGAGGGAAAGATATGACAACAATAAACTAGTAACTAATTAAAATAGATTTAATACCATTGGATGGTGATTAAACAAAATTAGTATGATTAATGCCCCAGTTATTGATTAAGTCCTTTTGAAATTCTTACACAACTAACAGGGTGTCTAGAACATCAAACAAAAGCCTCAATTGATAAAGAAGAGGGTGCATTTATATCAGAAGGAGCTTTTCTTGGATAAGGGCACCATTTTCTAGTCTTCACAAGAGCTACCAATAAAGTTAACTTGAGCAATGCTTACGAAAGGAAAGTTACGGATTGATTACTTCTTCAATAAAGCTTTGCAGATAAGGCACTATTGAACAAATCAGCCTTCACTCTTCCTGATTGTGGCACTTGCTGGAAAGAAGATACTTTGCTTCATACATCTTGGTAATGCAAAATATCTAGAACCTTTTTGAATTGGACCCAAGCAGTTTCAGAAAGCTTTTGGCAGCCCTTACAAGATGGAAAGGAGCTTTTATAGGGTATATCTGGATAATCAAGTAATGTAGGAAATAATCCTGTCATGATATAGAACACACATAAAATATTCTTCCAGGGAGACTATTCTTCTCTTCATCAAGGAGAGCTTGATTCCTTTACAAATGAGTCACTAGAACAGGTTGTGTTTTGTATAGGCTCCTTTATACAGGATGTCGACTCTTTTAAGTAAATTTAAAAATAATAATGGTTGCTCTGCTGACATTGTAAAGGAAGAAAGGTCAAGATTAGGTCAGAACCAAGCTAGCATGCATCTTGAGCATATGAAACCCCCTTCTATGAACAAGAGAAATTAAATGAAATGAAATATTATTAATGTTCGTGGTGGCCAAAAAAAGACCCAAGGGACTATAAGAAGGACAATAATGACTGCCAGCTAGCCGGCTAAAAAGCCCAACAAAGAAAAGAAACTAAGTTAAATACAAGACGTAACCTCTATTAAATAAAAGAGAAGGTTTTTAACTTATAGTGATCAACCCCGGATCAACACTGAAATTTCTGCCCTTTGTTTGTGTTTTGGAGTTTGTTTTTGTTTTTGGAAGGGGTTTTTGCAAATATATGATTTTTTTGTAATTTTTTTTGCAGATTAATAGTGACTGAAAAATAAATAACAACTATCTAGGAAAATCATTGAACTTCAATCTCTACGCTTCAATGCACATAAACCTCTCTACTTAGCACTTTTTAATTAAACAAGAAAACACAGTGAAAATAAAGTACCAGGACTGTATTGGACTGATTTTCAGTTCTGTAATGATTACAACAGTCACAGAAGTTCACAAATATTCCTTGATTCGTCTTGCAAGTCTGGACTTTCCCACCGTATTAATGCTGCTGAGTCATCCTCACACAAATCCGCTACCTTAGAACTCAGAAAACCACCCAGAATGCAATCGGTTTGGCCCCTATGTCTCACGCCTGGCTGACAGTGAGGATTCTGTGTACACGTGGGTCTGAAAAGATTAATTTCCCTTCTTCAGAACTTCTGATCTTCCCTTCTAACTGCCACGAAAATGACTTCTCCTATCTCCTGACGCTGATTGTGAAGTGCAACTTCATCAAACCCTTGCAATCTTGACAAATCGTACAGTTTGGGGTCTGTACTGTACGGCAGGCCTGGAATAGATAATCTGATGCAATAGAAATTATCAATGGCCCATAATCCTTCCAAACTCCTCAATTTTGAATGGTGTAATTGATCTGCAATTAGCTCCAAATCACCCCCACAGAAAATGAGAGTGCAACTGGCCAATGTAAGGAGATCTTTCACTCCCAGCAATGGCGTACTTGCATGTGGTTTTTGTCACAAGCAAGCCGAAATCTCTGCAAACCGCCTTCTACAAGCAACTGCTCCAAAATCATGAAATGAAATGCCAAGATATCCCAAAAATGAAACCCAACGCCTCTATTTATTTCCTCTTATTTCCCTCTAGAAGAGTCCGCCAGGAAAAAGGAGGGAAAGGCCATTTGAATTTTCTTTTTTAATTATTAAGTGGGTCCATAATTGGGGTCTCAACGTCTAGGACTTATTATAATAATATATTATTGGGTGACCTTTCTTTTAAGTGGTCACATGACCCCTTTACATCATTAATTTATAATGCCCAACATGATATATTATAATTTATTTAATTTATTACATTAATAACTTTCGGGCATTAAAATAATACATCTCCACATATCGGACCCATGATGTAAAAATGGAAACGGATACCCATTCCGTTGAACTATCCATCCGTGGTGTCCGCTTCCCAAGAATCCAAAACTCTAACCAACTTACTAAAAATAGTAAGTCCCCTGCAATTCTGCTCAGAACGGCCGAAAAAACTGGAATTTTGGAACACTGTCCGCCCTGACATCCACCAAAATATCACAGAGGGCTCCCACACAACTAATCCTGCCTACGGGAACCCGTGAGTAGGCAAGTCTCATTCTACACTGGTCAGCTGGCTAGGATGGGGACATTACATCTGCTGACATTGTAAAGGAAGAAAGGTCAAGATTAGGTCAGAACCAAGCTAGCATGCATCTTGAGCATATGAAACCCCCTTCTATGAACAAGAGAAATTAATGAAATGAAATATTATTAATGTCCGTGTTGGGCCAAAAAAAGACCCAAGGGACTATAAAAAGGACAATAATGACTGTCAACTAGCGGGCTAAAAAGCCCAACAAAAAAAAGAAACTAAGTTAAATACAAGACGTAACCTCTATTAAATAAAAGAGAAGGTTTTTAACTTATATTATCTCACGAGTTTACCTTTTCAAAGGGTTTGACCCTTGGATCAAGCTCATGGTAAATCTCAAGTCTTGCCAATATGTCTATACCCAATGTATGATAATAGCACCTCTATTATTTTTCCATCAAAAGTTAAATTTTGTTGTCAAATAAGCAAAATAAGAGTCTTGTACATCCACAACATCTAGGAACAACACTGTTTCAAAACCAGAATTAACTTCCAAATCCTTGCACCAACAAGCTTCTGCAAATTTGACCAGAGTTTCTAAGCATACAAAAACTGCTATAAACCATCCCCTAACGAGAATAGTTAACCCAAAAAACTGAAAAGGGCAATGGTCAGCAAAATTAGTTTGAACTCATTATAGGGATGTTACAACCTAAGGTCTATGTAGGCTGTATGTTTTCTGGACCATAGAATTAGAGAATATCAAGAACTTCTTAATCATGTTTAGAATTATGTTACAAACCTAAACGCATCTAAGAAAAGTGGTAACCTATCCGTCCATATATACAAAGTCAAAACTGTATGGAGAGTATCGTAGTATCTTATTAAGTGTACTCTGTATCCTACTGCTACGTTGGATTCGTTTATTACTTGATATCGTTTAAAATCCAAGAACAACTAGATGGTAATACTCTTACTATTTGTCAACATATGCAAAGCCTTCCTTTAGATTAAAGGACAGATCTAATTGAAATTAAAGGTAGTCGACAGTAAACATAAAGTGATTATTAAATATAAATTCCAAACTCAATTGAATTCGAATGCTGTCTTCTAACCTACAAATTTAAATGTAATCAACAAGTTAGATGTTAATTATGGGAGATGCATATGGAAGCACATTGGAATTGATGAAACAAGATTGGCTTCGTAACCTCCCATATGCCAAATTGGCAATCATATATACATATGTTCTTTTTGCCTAAAAAAAATTGCAAACAGGATTAGCTATGAATTATAGAATGTACATGTTTTTTAAGCAAAAGAAAATAAAGGCTGAAACTGTGTTATTGCTGGCTTTGTGGTCGTGGCATTGTAGGTCATATGATTAACAATCAACACTATCCATTAAATGATTTGGAAAAGGTATATTTGAATGAGCAAAGAGACCATGTAGTTGATATTTTGAGTTATTGAGAATGTTGCAGTGATCTGCAATGTATTCCATATGCCGGATGTAGAATGCCCATTACAGATCAATAAGAGAAAAATGATGATAATTTGAACTCAGTTGATTTTATGACCTTCTAACTGGCAATTTCTCTTTATTCTTGTGCATACTGCCATGATAACTGATGTCATTTCTATATATTTGTTCTTTTGTTAATAGACACAAGAAGTTGCACAGGCTTTTGGAGCTGCTTGCACTCCAGACTTCTTTCTCTTCAAGAAGGTATTAAGCAGAGGCAAGCTGCATACTTGACTCTTCTTGAAGTTTCCATGTGAATGTTATGGGACATTTCCTTTTTATCTAATAAGTATATATTGCTTTTGACCTTGTGGAATAGGATGGAAGAAGACCATTTGAGCTTGTTTATCATGGACGGTTTGATGATTCACGGCCAAATAACAACAGACCCATTACAGGACGGTATGATATTTACTCCAATTTGCTGCTTGCTAGAATTGGCATCTTGGATTAAATTTCATCTGAAAGTAAAATTTGTTGTGTATGCTTTTGCAGTGACTTAAGAATAGCTTTGGATTGTGTCCTAAGTGGCCGACCAGTAAATTTTCCACAGAAACCAAGGTATGTAGCATTGGATTTGCAACATGATAAACCAAACACACTGTTAGCTATTTATCAGAATTTAAAGTCCATCTTAACATATTTTATTCTGTTGGGTTGTTGGATTTGAAAGTATTGGATGCAGCATCAAATGGCACCCAGGTAGCTGAAACTATTCTTGTCTGTCATCTGCGGTGTGCCGTAGTAAGTTATAATCAAAAAATGCCATGCAGTTGGACTCATAATAATTGATGTTTCGAACTGTTGTATTGGTTCTATTTTATGGAAAACCAGTATTTTATGTGCTTCATTACTGCAATAATGACCATCAAGCAGGAGAAGCATTCTTTTTTTGACAATTGTCTTTG
>JAQPPZ010015051.1:0-21591 GCA_028583015.1 Wollemia nobilis
GATCAACACCGCAATTGGCTAAATTATCTGCTATCCCAATTCCTTCTCTCTATATATGCTAACACCTCCAAGAGATTGTCTCCAGTACTAAATGACGAACATCAAGAATAATAATATTTTTTATCCAATCCCCACATCCATTTTTGTTGATAGCATTAATGACAATTTGTGAATCCCCCTCAATTGAAATATATTTCCATCCCTTTTTAATTGCAATTTTAATCCTTGTAAGAAGTGTCCTACCCTCTACATAGTTGTTTGTTGAAGTTCCATATGATTGTTAGTTTCAATGTCATTTTTGAAGATGACTCTTTCGTGTATGTTCAAATCATGGTAACCAAGTTGTTTTACGGTTTTACCATTTTTACTTGCCATGTTTTTTAAAACATGGCAAACAGCTTGGATTCGGCATAATCACGACTTTTTCCATGTCTGACAAAAAATCTTGCCCGCAGTGAAAAAGTGCAGCAAATAGCATAAATTTTTATCCACCTTCACTCAATTCTCCCTGTCAAGGAAAACACCAGAAATGAGACCAAATATGGGAAAAAAGCAAAGAATACAAAAATAACACACACACATTTGCATCCTCACACAAAATTTTCCTGGATTTGATGAATCTAACAGCCACCCAGAAATTGGAGTTGAGGTAAAAAATTAAATTTGAGTTGTCAATGCTCAAAACATAGAGTTTTTTTTTATTTTGAGTTTCTAATTCCTTCATGATTGTCTCCATTTGAAACCACACTGAAAGCAAATGCCTATGAAGAGAGACCCAACTTGGAAGCATGTGAGGGAGGATGCAAATAAGGGGTAACTTTACTGCAACTATTCTAATACCATATATTTTAGAGGTATAAATCACTTCAATTACCACTTCGCTATGATAATTGGCCATAATGTCACACCATGTAAACCGGTGGAGACTGAAGTTATGAGGGGATGCAATGCCCTCCTAGAACATTATGATGTGAAGAAACAATTCGGCAAAAGAAAAAGCCAAGCAATGACTAGTCCTCCTCCTTGAGCTCCTTTTGTGGAGGGTTGATTCTTTGGCTTTGGCCCTTTCCAACAATGTCATACATTTAGATCATCAATGAGAAACCCGAAGAGTGGGACAGAATCATCCATTTTTGTGGAATGTTCCACTCCAAGGTCACAACCCTCGTTCAAGGCATGACTACGTGGAACCAAGAGAAGCACAAGGCTATGAAGAGGGCTTGTGCGAGCTTTGGGTATTTTTCCAACATTCCCTTCAATGGTCAATTCCTTCACCATTCGCGACCTAGGATTTAAGGCACCCACTTCTGATGATTTTAGGGGCCCTTGTTTAGAAATGTAGATCGGACAAGAACTTCTTGCACAGGCTTCAGTATGAATGTGCTAGAAGTGGTTCTAGACATTTCTAATTCTATTTTGAAATTCACTTATGTTCACTTAAGTGATTTTCTATTTTTAAGTTCACTTAAGTGATTCTATTTTGTAATTCACTTAAGTGATTCTATTTTGAAATTCACTTAAGGGATTTTCTATTTTTAAGTTAACTTAAGTGATTCTATTTTTAACCTTACATCTCAAGATGAGATGAGATCTAATCTTAGGGTTAGAGAGATTAGGGTTACCTTTTTCAAAGATAAAAGGAGAAGGTCAAGAGTGTTTTACACACAGAAAATAAGAGGAGAACAAAAACTTCAAAACTACAAGCTTAGGAGGAGAAGAACAGTGAAATTGATGGCCAAAAAAGTCAGCAAGAGAGCAAGGTGTTTTGCTGTAGCTGTAGCCTCCTTTATTTGTAATATTTTAGGTTCGGAAATATATTTAACTTCCGCTGTTCACGCTGTTTATTTTTCCAGCCATCTGTGTGACTGTTGCATGTTTGAATAAATTATTCTCAGATCTGATTTATTTTAAAATAACATAGGACAACAGTTATCTAGGGCTGGAAAATTTACAGCCCTCTCCTTCAAGAATCCATGAAGGATATCCGATATTTGGTTGAAGAACAGTGCAAAATATGGAGAAAAAGGATTGCACAATCATGTCCAACAGGTGGACCAATGGGAAGAATTGGACATAGATCAAATTTTTTGGTTGCTTCTGCAGGAGTAGTGTTCCTCAAGTCCTCTATCCAAAGAAATTTGTATGATTGTTTTTTTCATTCTAACATCAAAATGGGTTACTAACCAATTCTGGTTGCATAGTTAGAAAATGGTTTTAACCAATTCTTTTGTTATGCCAATCCAGTTGAGTTGATAAGCTCAACTTCTAAGGCAGTTTCCTGCACTTGCTTCATTAGCACGTATCTACTTCACATTTGTAAAATCTCCTGGCTTTTAATTGTAATATCAGTTGGAATTTTTTTGTATACAAGAGCTCATAGTATATCAATCATCTGGTGAAATAAAGTTATGGTGTTTAACATGCATCTATACTTACAAGACACCTTTCACAAGATAGTATACTTCTCTATTCTGAGTAATTATAATTTTGTAATGAATCCCACACAGGCTATGATTTGTCCAGAATTTTCCACTTAAGCTTTTGAAACACGATAATATTTGTCGATTCAGTCTGCAGTATAATCTGGTGATGCCTACCAGATATGTGAAACAGTGAAGACCATGGATGAGATGCCTTCTATTTGATCTTTACATTGCTTGGCTTAACTTCAGCACTTTATCCAAGAACTTTGTTTATGCCTTATTATCCTGGTTTTAATTCTATATATTCCCCACATAGTTATGGTGGTTTAGGCTGCTATGAGTTTTACTAGTGCCAAAGTTACTCTCTATTCACAATTAAGATCACATCTGCACAATGCCATCCTTCCAAAAAAAGGCCAATTTTTACAATTCATAAGGCAGATCTTGTCAGGACCTTAAGGATTTTGATTTCATTAAAAGCAATTATTTCTATGTAATGACAAACCTCAAATTTTCAAGCAGAAAAGTTAGAGCATCAGAACATAATAGAGAAATAACAAAATGTTTTCCATTGAACATCAGTATGGACACACAGAACCTAGAAAATAATTTATTGTGTAGCAATTGATACAAATCCAATAATCAAGATACATACGTTTTCGCCTTTCACGAAGAGAAAATGCCACCAATCTGAAAACCAAAGAAGCACTTGTAAGTTTTCCCACTTTATCTAAATGATAAAAACAAAGAAGTTAACACACTAGGTCATAAAAATAATGGAAAGTAGATAATAAGTGGCGAGTATATATATATGCTTAGAACAGTGCTATATGTAGGACATTTTAATGCTATCTAATGACGAAAATAAATTATGCAGCCTTAGTTTAGTACTGCAATATTTTGATATCCTTTTTACTGGGGGAACTACTTGGAATAAAAATAAAAACTCCAACTGAAGAATTAGGTGTAAAGAATGCAATTTATCTACTGCCCAAAAAAGATGGAGTTTCACTAGGACATGTAAGTAGGGGCATTCGTAGACATTTCATGGATTTTCAAAAGGCATTCAGCTGTTATTTTTTACCATCAGATTTTGTTCAGCCATTTGTTTGTTTCAAATCTCCATATTTACAATCACTCAGCTACAAGATCAATCAATAGTGAGATACTAATAGGTAGCACTGGATGAGAATTTACTTAAAAGTAAAAATGCATTCTTCCTTTACTTCTGTTGGACTGAAACTACACCCATTAAAAGCCTTTTTTCAATGATGGTTAATAATAATAGGAGCATTCACATCCTTTCAATTATGCCACTAGATAATTATAAACTACACAAGTTTAAAATGCATTTGTATGTATATCAAACTCACTCCCTTAACTTACACTACAATATGTAATACCCCTCAAAGAAGCATAAACTAAAAATGGTAACCGTAGATGCAAAGGTGTCCCAATAGGGAAGTGACAGTTCTATCCACTCATTTATTTAAGGTCAGAAGTATAACCCCATACCAAGGTAGATATACACTACAATATGTAATACCCCTCACAGAAGCATAAACTAAAAATTGTAACTGTAGATGCAAAGGTGTCCCAATAGGGAAGTGACAGTTCTATGCAGTCATTTATTTAAGGTCAGAAGTATAACCTTATACCAGGGTAGGTAATAAAGGAGGTCAGAAAGCAACAATGCTACAGACTCCAATGACCCTATGAACCCAAAAACAAGAAGCAGAAATGACCCTATGAACCCCAACGCAACACAATAATGGCATGCAACTGCCATGTTGACAGGGACCCAAGAAAGCACCATACAACGCATAATACCTATATACTGTATTTTTGCTTCAATGGAGATTGCTCAGGACCAGTATTAAAGTGAGCACATTGAAAATTTACTGCGCCTTTCTTGTTGACCATCCAAACAAGAAGTCCATGGTTACACCCTACAACAAAATACAAGGCCAAAAACTAAACTCCTATTCATGCATTCCATATCAAGTAATAACTAAAACATTCTTAATGTGGTATGAGTGAAACCATCATCAACCCATCTCTTGCAGAAAGGCATTCTTTAATATTAATTGCCATTTGGTATCACTAACTAAGAAATAAAACCATCTCTGCCTCTACTACTTAGCTAGAACAATATATTATTTAAAAAATGTAGATCACTTCTAAAAATGCAATTTAAAGTTAAACAATTCCACTTCAACTCAAGAGTCAAAACGGGTCAAACGGGCCAAAACAATCTCGAACATGCTAAAATGGTTAAGATGGGCCGAAAAAATCTCGGTATATCCTGAGAAGGCCAAACAAGCAAAAATAGGCTAAAGCAAGTCAAGACAGGCTAAAGCGGATAGATGGATCATTTACTATAGATGTGCAATTTTTTGGGCTATGGTTGGTGGGCGAATCGATAAATTGGTCGGTCAAGAAAACAAGCAAGCTTGGATGGGATGGGCAAGGACGTGTTGTGTCGGGCCAAGTTGGCATGGGATTGAGTGGGTGGTCGATTCATTCATTTCGCTTGCTACTACTCCCACCATCCTTTTCAAAAATGATTGCTTTATAATCACCCACTCAGCATGTGCGTCTTCAAATACCCTTTGTGTAACTTGGTTGGTTGATTGCTCATCTATTAAGTATGGGCATCATTAAACACTCAAACTAGAACATAGTTCTAATTCATCCATTGAACATGGGCATCATCAACCACCCTAACCAGAATTTAGATTACTTACAAGTGACTCTTTGAGCATGGGTATCATCAACTACTCTAGTTGGAAGTTTCTTGGCTCAGAAATCATCAATGGCCTAACACTCATCACAAGGTCACTAGATGCATAGTCATGGTTGAAACTCAGCGAGTTCAAAAACTCGGCAAGTCCAAGCAAAACTCGCTCAAATGTTTTTTTTTACTGAATCCATGAGTTTTTCTTTTCTTTTTTTCTTTTTTTAATTGAAAAAAGCTACATGTGGCTCTTATTAGGCACCACTCCCATCAAATTACCAAAATATTACATTTCTTGTTAGCTCAATTACCCCATATCCATCTTGTCTTTTTATCATAGATATTTTCATTTCTTTTTCTATCAAATATATTCTTAATCTTCCTCAAAATGCTATGTTTCCACAATAAGCTCCTTCACATCATTTTCATTAAGAGATAAAATCTCACTCAGCAAGTTGTCTTAAAAAATTCAAATTTCACCAAGGATCAACACCGCAATTCGCTAAATTATCTGCTACTCGAATTCCTTCTCTCTATATAAGCTAACACTTCCAAGAGATTGCATCCAATACTAGATGACAAACATCAACAATAATATTATTTTTTATCCAATCCCCACATCCATTTTTGTTGATAGCATTAATGACAGTTTGTGGATCCCCCTCAATTGAAATATATTTCCATCCCTTTTTTATTGCAATTTTTAATCCTTGTAAGAAGTGTCCTACCCTCTACATAGTTTTTAGTTGAAGTTCCATATTATTCAAAGTAAGTGAGGAGAATTTTGCTCTCATTAATTCAAAAACACCATCTCCACCGGCTTTTCCAGAATTTCCTTTGTAAGAACCAAGAAAATTAATTTTAATGAACCCAATTTCTAGACATTTCCATTGTACCCTAGATCAAAACAGATCCTTTATTCCAATGTCATTTTTCAAGATGACTCTTTCGTGTATGTTCAAATCATGGTAACCAAGCTGTTTTAGGGTTTTACCATTTTTACTTGCCATGTTTTTTAAAACTTGGCAAACAGCTTGGATTCGGCATACTCACGACTTTTTCCATGTCTGACAAAAAATCTTTCCCGTAGTGAAAAAAGTGCAGCAAAAAGCATAATTTTTTTTTCCACCTTCACTCAATTCTCCCTGTCAAGGAAAACACCAGAAATGAACCCAAATATGGGAAACAAAAAAAAAGCACAGAAAAACCAAAAAAAAACAAACACGCACACTCACATTTGCATCCTCACACAAAATTTTTCTAGATTTGAGGAATCTAACACCCACCCAGCAATTGGAGTTGAGGTAAAAAATGAAATTTGAGCTGTCAATGCTCAAATCCTTTGTAGTGAAAATCGGCAAAAAATCGCGATTCGAATCGGAAAATCGCGATTCCCCGAAGATCCAATCAAAATCGCATCGAAATCGGCAGTTTTGAAAAAATCAACGATTTGTTTGAAAAAATCGACAAAAAATCGAAATCGCGATTTTTTGGCATAGAGGAAACGGCATAAAAGGTGTTTTTTTTTTTTCTCATTTTCTTCCTCCAAGCTTGAGAGAAAAGGTCTACCTACCTGCTACCATACTAAGTTAAACCCTAAAACGCATCAAATATCCGGATTTTTCTAAGTTTGAAGGAATCTGGTAGTCACCAACAACCACCAACAGCAGATTGTTTTGAAGTTTGAATTTGGACATGAAAGAGAGACTACTTTTCAAAGCAGATTCGTCCCTTATCAGATCTTGACAAGTGTCCAGCCTCGAGATTCGAGACGAAGATGTGACAGGGAAAGGACAGGCGTAATCCAAATTATTATACCGCAGCTACCCTCATTTAAGCTGACTCAAAGTTTCATCTACCACAACTACCCGCATTCAAGCTGACTCAAAGTTTCATCTACCGCACTGCCACGTAGCTGCCAAGTTTTCAGGTGGACCTTACTGCAAGTACAGTCCCTATCTCCAGAAGTCAACATCAGCATCTCTTTTGCCGCTTTTGTCAGCTATTGTCAGGTCTGGGATCCTGTGCCAAGAGTTGTAATCGGGGGGAAATTGCGCTATAAATAGCTGCGCCATATCATTGTAAAGGGTGGAAGGGGGATATACTGCTAGGGAACCATTGTAGTTGTACACTTGCTTCTGAATACAAGATACACTTGGCTCTATTGACTATTCTTGTTCTTTATGTTGTCTTTATTTAGCATTTCTGCCTCATGTTGCTTATCTCTACGAAATTGACATCAACGCTCCGGGAGAGCGTGTAAGGTTGGCTGACTACCAAGCCCGCATAGACGAATCCGAAACCGAAATCGAAGAGGCCGAAGTTGAAGAGCAACCTACATCGTTGGACAGCACCGATACCGAGTACACGACCGGAAGGGGGAGAAGACATGGTTGCTCAGAAAAATGATGATGACCTCTTCCCAGCGGTTGACTCCACGGGGCCCTTGGCCCTAGTCGGACAAGAGGTTGTACCCCCCGCTGCCTTGAAGGCCATCCCTACTTACGATGGCTACGGCAAAACGGCATATGAACACATCCAGGACATCCTAGCCTTGGCTGCGCTACACTCTATTACAGATGAGAGTGTCAAGACCCATTTACTGGCTCTTTCTCTGAGGGGGAAGCTGCTCTATTGGTGGAGATCTTTGCCAGAAGGATCTATCACGGGGAAGCCTCTGTTGGCAGGCAGGCTTGTAAAAGGATGCAATGAGTCTGTCGATCCCTCTTCATTATTGCATCAGTTTCAGAGTATCCAACGCCACCCACAAGAGGAGGTATCAGACTTCAACATAAGGTTTGCAAGGTCTTGGAAAAGAGTACCTCGCGAACTGCGACCTTCGGCGGATCAAGCGGCACACTATTACATGAGGTCTTTAAATTCGGATATTTATCTACTCCTTCAGATAGCCCGAGTCGATACCTTCCTTGGCCTATACGAAGCTGCCCAACAAGCAGAATTAGACTTAATTTCCATAGGCAGACTTCCTCATAGAGTGCAGCCCCCCATTTATCCTGATTTTCCTCAGTCCTAGTATCCATCGGCCTCTGGTGTGATGCCATCATCCTCAAGTCAGCACCCCCAACAGCCATGGAATCCAGCACCAGTTATAAACCCCTACTGCCCACCTCAGATTCATTATCCTAACCCACCACCTCCGCCTCCGCAGTATCCCGCACTCCCAGCTCCCCCTCATTACGCGGTGTATTCTGCACCACCGCCGTTCGCTGCAATACCTCCACCGGCCTGGTTGGCGCCTGCAGATAATGATATTCAAAATAAAATCCTCCAAGAGGTACGGGCTCTGGCCTCTAGGTATCATACTATGTCCAACGATATGACGATAATGAAGAAGAAGCAAGCCCAGATGGAGTTCCTTCCAAGGAGACCATATCCTCCTCCGGCACTAACAAAAGATCAAGCCGCACAAGCTCAAAAACACCCCCCGGAAAGGAATGCTGCCAATGAGGATCAACCTGGAACTTCTGACCAGGTTAACTGGTGCTCCACGTGCAACTATCCACACTCATAAGAAGGTTGCACGCTGCATCAGCATTATATTCAGACCCTTGCAGGCAACGCCATAGAGGATGAATCATACATGATCCTGGACGATGAAGGCACCTTTGTCGTCGCAGAAGAAGATCCTACGTTGCTCCTAACCAAGGAAGGCAAAAAGCCCATTGAGGCTGTCGTGGCCCAAGCAAAGGTGTTAAAGGTATACGCCAGAAGAGAGAGGGCGCAGCCTGCTGGGCTACCACTTGACAAGTCACTGTGGCCTCCTGCAGCAAAAGAAACGTTTCCTACACTCAAGGCTCCCGCAGTGAAAGCCCCTGCAGCTCAGCCTCCAACCGAAACTAAAGAACAAGCTCAAGAGAAGTTGAGGTATCCGTCGCTGACTAAAAGACAGAGTGTCGAACCCACGCAGCAATACCGGACCAAGAATGAGACTACGAAAGAAATAGAGGGAGCTAGTACTTCAACCTACAGTATAGTTGACGAGCTAAAGAGGACCCCTGCGAAGATAAGTATGTACGAGGCTCTGTTGCTCCCTGGGCAAGTTGATCTGCTGCAGGAAAACTTGAAAAGCATAAAAGACGGGAAGCCGACGCAGCCTGCTGTGTTAGCTCAGCCCCTGACAGTTTCTGCCATCGGGAAAAACAGGCCACCTCCTTTTTATCTGTCATTGCGGATGGAAGGCTACATAGTACACAACTGCATGGTGGATTTTGGTGCTTCCACGACTGTCATGCCGAGAGCCGTCTTCGAAGAGATCGGTATGGAATATACAAGGAGCAGCCAAGGTGTGCTGCAGCTAGACGACACCCCTGTCAAAACAGTTGGTGTCATCAAGGATATCCTGATCCGACTACATAAAGCCCTCAACATAGTGGTCATACAGTAAGTCGTTGTGGTCGACTTGGAACCCTACTTCGACATGTGCCTCTCCAGGGAGTTCACTGCAAAGCTGGGTGGATATCTGTCTCGGGATTACTCACATATGGAAGTGCCCTTCAAAAGAAGGAGACTAAAGATCTATAATGAATAGCCTTCCACATTCCTAGTAGAGAAGATACCCGGAGAAGAGCCACAGAACGGCATGGTCCAGTTGACAACTGAAGAGCCGGTAGTGGTTGATATGACAGAGGAGGCCCTTGAGCTGTTACAAGTAGAGGATGAGTTCTCCTTGCTGGACTTCAATGCCATGATTGAGACCGAGCAAGGCTGTTACTCCGTCACCCAGCCTGAAAGACTTGACCAGTCATTAAGGAAAGAGGATGGACCCGCACCAGAAAATCTATGGAAGTTGTTCTTTGACGGCGCTCGATGCAAAAATGGCACCGGTGCGGGTGTACTTCTGATTTCCCAGTCCGGAATCCATAAGGACTACACTTACAGGCTGGCTTGGAGCTGTACTAATAACGCAGCGGAGTATGAAGCTCTATGCTTGGGTTTGAGAAAGGCAGAGAGACTAGGGGTGAGACATTTGCAAATCTTTGACGACTTAAAGCTGGTGTGCAACTAGATTACGAACAAGTGCGCCTCCAAGAAGCATTATCTCAAGGCGTACCGTAACCGTGTTTGGGACCTGATGGAGTCATTCGACTCTTTGAATGTCAAAGCCATATCACGTGAGAAGAATAAACATGCTAACATTCTAACGTCTGTTGGAGCCAGGTACGTTCCGGCTGATGACACTATCCAGAAGCTGAAGCCGGTTCGTACCATCTACAGGCCTTCTGTGCCTGATAAAGACACCCACTGGCAGGTGTTTGACTGTGACGAGGATATCGTCACTTTTTTTATTAACGAAGCAAGTACTATAAAAGGTAGAGACCTTGATGACGAGCAGTACAAGGGGTTGATACAGTTAAAAAGCAATCATGTCCCGAAAGGACTAATTACCCTAGAGAGTCTCTTTGATCAGAACGATAGGGCAATATCTCACAGAATCAAAGTAGACCCAAAGCAGTACGTGGACCTGGAACTGGAACCTGGAAAAACAATCAAGGTCGAGACGGACTGCACTGAAAAGGAACTAGAGCAGATCATATCTTTATGCGGAGAGTTCCCTGATATTGTGGCCTGGTGCTACCAAGACTTGAAGGGGTATGATAGAGAGATGATCCAGCATACCATAGAGCTGGAAGATAATGCAAGACCTTTCCGGCAGAGGCAAAGGGCAGTGAACCCAAAAATTGAAGCAATGATGAAAGCAGAGCTCTTGAAGATGCTGGAGGCCAAAATCATCTACCCCATCAAGCACTCATCTTGGGTCGCGAATTTGGTCCCTGTGAGGAAAAAGAATGGAGACATCCGCCTCTGTGTGGATTTCAGAAACCTCAATCAAGCTTCACTGAAGGACCATTATCCGCTTCCCCAAATTGATCAGATCCTCCACATCGTTGCTGGAGCACAGAGGTTCTCTCTCTTGGACGGATTCTCTGGTTACAACCAAATATGGGTAAAGGACGAAGATCAGCACAAGACAGCGTTCACCACCAAATGGGGAACATTTGCATATCAGCGCATGCCCTTCGGCCTGTCTAATGCCGGCGCTACGTTTCAAAGAGCCATGGACTTGGCGTTCCGGGAGCTGCTCAACAAGGTCATTGTCATCTACTTGGATGATATGACTGTATTTTCTCACAGGAGAGAGGACCATGCTTCCCACTTGCGGCAAATATTTGAGAGATGTCGTGAATTCGGCATTTCCATCAACCCGAAGAAGTCAGTCTTCCCGGTAAAGGAAGGTAAGCTGCTAGGACATGTCATTTCAGAGAAAGGCCTTGCAGTGGATCCTGACAGAGCAAAAGCCCTTCTCCGCTTACCCATCCCAGTCGACAAGAAGGGGTTACAATCATTCTTCGGCCAAATCAACTTCGTGAGGAAGTTCATACCGGACTTCGCACAAGTAATTAAGCCCATGGCCCAACTCCTAAAAAAGAATGTCGAATTCTTGTGGACTGACGAAAGAAAGTAGGCCTTCGAAGAGATCAAGGCCAGAATCGCGCAAGCTCCGGTGTTGATAAATCCAAATTATTCCAAGGATTTCATCCTGTACGCGGTGGGAGAACCCGAGAGTTACGCCGTAGTCCTGACTCAGAAGGGAGATGATGGCGAAGAACGCCCCATAGCATTCTTAAGCCAGGTGATTCAGCCGCAAGAAGAAAAGTATAATTTTATTGAGCGGTAGGTGCACGCAGTGATGAAATCCCTCAGGAAGTTCAGGAACTTCGTCTCCCAGAGTCGGATAACTATCTTCGTGATACATCCGAACGTCAGGAATTTCATCGTACAAGGGGATCCAGATCACAAGACGGCAGGATAGATAGCCAAAATCCAAGAATTTGACATCGAGGTACGGTCGACAAAGCTGATCAGAGGCAGAGCCTTGTGCCAAGAGCTGGCCCGAAGCGCTGCAGCTGAAATCTCTGCCTGCCAGTGGGAAGATCCGATAGTAGAAACTAACCTTGCCAACTCCTTATCAGAGGAAAGTGATTGGACGAATGACCTGGTGCGGTATTTTAGCACAAGGAGATGTCCAGATCATCTCAATGCCTCACAAAGAAGGAGGTTTAGGCTAAACGCCTTGAGATATGTACCGCGCCCCGAGGGGTTGTATTTCAAAAACATTGACGGCATCCTATTGCGATGCGTCAGAGAAACAGATAAACCGAAGATCCTCGGAGAATTCCATTCCGAGATGCCTGGGGGACATCATTCTGGGAGGCCTACGGCCTTAAAAATTATCAGAGCCGGGTATAATTGGCCCACTCTCTTCACAGACGCACATGCGGTCTGTGTTAAATGTGAAAAATGCCAAAGGTTCGCTGGCAGAAACAGAAAGACACCCTTGCCCCTCCAACCAATTCAAGTCGAGACTCCGTTTCAGCAGTGGGGTCTAGACTTCATCGAGGCCATTACGCCTAACTCTGCGGCGGGACATAAGTTCATCCTTACAGCCACCGATCATTTCACTCGGTGGGCAGAGGCGATCCCCACTAAGCACGCAGACCAAGAAACGGTCGGGGCTGCATACCAGCTACCCGGCAACTCTGTGACAACCAAGGAAGGGTGTTGTTCACCCTCTTCAAGGAGAGCGTCCAGCCGGCCTTCGCCTCGAGGCTCTAGTACGACCCCAACGCCATTGTCAGAAGAATAAACTTGGACGAGCAGGCGGGCAAATTCGCTCAGAACAGAAGAATGAGGGAATTTCTTGACTCGGAACTGAAGACACCGCTACCAGCCGGGCAGTGGCCAACAGGCCCTATACCCCTGGAGATGTTCGAGAATAAATACATATATACTATCCTGGCATGGGTACTCGGCTGCGACACGGATAGAATGGTGCGCCCGTACCAGCTGGCTCTCGCGGAATGCATCTTGCATGGAGAGTTTTATGACTCCACTGCGCAAAGGAGCGGAAGGCGCCCTATTTTATTTGACTGGGCAGATTGGGTGGCGTACGCCATACATTCGAACCTCGTCAGGTTATAGCAAAAGCAGACAACAGAGTTCCGGCTCTGCTTGTTCCGCACATGGTTGTGCTTATACCACACGCACTACCGGATTAAGGTACCTGACCTAAAAAAGGTAAATGAGAAGGGAGAGCCGCTGCCAGTATAAGAGTGGACAGAAGCCCTGTAGAGAAGGGGGTCGTACTACGATTTAAACTTCAAATTTCTAGGTATGACCCTGGCGCTGTTCAACTGCAAGGCATCTCACCCCCCACTGGCCATGACGAACTACTTGAGGAAGTACAAGTGCGGAGATACCTTCCGGTTGACACAGGGCATTGTGATCAGAATCTACGGATTCAAAAAAAAGTCGGTTCCTGCTGCCCTATTTTTGCATTGAGCATCAATTCGGTATGGAGATATCGCGCCATATGGAATATGTCGAAGAGGAATTCGGCCAGAGAAATAAGAGGGGCCATATTTTCAAGTATCCTATTAACTGGGCGAACATTCAAGTGCACGAGATTGGGCAGCATATCTACCTCGAACAAGAACTCCTCACCATGGGCCTGATACAGCTACCTCAGCGCTGGAAATACGACCCGATTGGGGTCAGGAGAAAGTTTGTACATATCTGCCCCCGAGCGGAGATCATGGAGGAAAGGTGCAATAAAACAGGTGCAGACCTGGAATGGCACATTGAGCGGATGCAATCATGGCCGCCATGGTAGGATTTTTACTGTGAAGAAGTGGAGTATGATCCGGAGCGCAATCCAGACCACAGGTTAGACTCGGCAGGCTTCAAAAAATTCCTCTCAAAGGTGGTGCCCCTCAGCTGGAAAAAGGACAAAATTATTGAATGCAGGAAAATGAGGTGTCGCACGCAACACGACAAGTCTAACCGGAAAACATAGGCCGTAGATGATCAATTTTCGGCCTTATATGATAAATACACCGACAAATGGGAGTCGTTCGCGTTTCGAGATTGCGTTCCCCTAGGCACCAGAAAGAGATATAAAAGGAAGCCCCCATTCCAGCAATAGCCCATTCAAGGGACTTCCAGCGCGACACCAACAAGCAGTCAGGTGGGCCCGATGTTGCCTCTAGCTCCTGAAGCGTTACCTCAAAAGGTATAAGATCTAGAAAATTCAACTAGTGAGGCGGCCCCCCAAAAGGAAAAGGCGCCAGAAGAGTCAACCGGTGGGCCGTCGACAGCAAGCATTCTTCCATCCAAACCCAGGTACAAGTTAACATGGGAACACCGCTGCCAGCCGCCCCAACCTCCTCCGCCTCCTTCGAGCCAACTGCAACTCCAGAAGAAAAGAAGAGGAAAAGGAGCGAAAAGGCCAAATGGCCTAAGGAGTCTGCATAGCAAACGACCGCAGCACGGACAGTCACGGCCGCGCTGGAAATCATCTCTTTGGACAGCCCTGGGAAAGAAGCAGAAGTTTGGGCAGCAGGCATCCTTCAAACAGCGGCTCAGGCGGAGCCCGCAGGTATGTCCTCTTCCCCGGTTCCCCAGATCCCCGTTGGCCCTGCCGTAACACCGTTCCCCACTGTATCAGGGCAAGCCTTAGTCGCATCCTCCTTGTCGCATATCTCCAAATCCTTCCACAGTCCCCATTCTTTCGAGCAGTTTGCCAAGGACCCGAACGTTTTCCAAACCCTGAGTCAAACCCTAGACCCCTCGCCTGCGGCCAATGCCGAAGCCGTACCTACATCGCCGCGCCGCTCACCTCCATTGTTCAAGACCCCGCCTTCACCTCCCACTCAGCCGCTCGCTTCCCCTAGGACCCAGTCGCCTTTGAAAGCGACCACGCCTTCTGGGATATCTCCTGCTTCATTGTTTGCGGGGAAGATGCCTCAGCAGGATTTAGTCTCGGCGTATCTGATGCTGGCAGAGCTTGACTTCATGCGGGAGCAGCTGCAGATTACAGATGATCAGCCTCTGGCAGCGAAGGTCGTAGGGTGTTTCGCCTCTTTCCTCCAGGGCGTCAAACGAAGAAGAGCCGAGGAGATAGCTGCCCCGGTGAAGCGCACCAAGTTCGACTTGGACAGGAGTGTTGCGAACTGAAAAATTGATCCCTAAGGTAAAGAAGCCTCTCTGAGAAATGACCGAGGCTGACTATGAGCACCGGGTCAAGGAGAAGAATTTTGACGACATAAACGAAGAATACAAAATCAACGGTATTCGCCGCAGAACTGACAATCTCCTTGTTAAGCGACTCGAGAATCAAGAGAAGCTCTTTCAGCTTCAAAATGACTCAAGGCAGCTGGAAGATCTGGCTAAGGCCACCACGCGGCTGGAGTCTGCCCAGCAGGAGATCAAGGACTTGAAAGCACAGCTCGCCGCCGCTTAACAGGAGGCTACAGCACAAAGAAGAACGGCTGAACATCTGTCAAAAGAGAAGAGGGCGGCGTTGGAACATGTCTCTCAGCTGCAAGATTCGTTAAGGCAGGCCCAATCTCAGCTCCAGGAGAAGACGTCCGAGACAGCGGCCTTTTCGAAAAACAAGGTCAAAGAAATGCGGTCTGGTTTGTTGCACAGATGCAGGGCTAATGTTGTCAGGTACCTGTCCGTCCTGGATTTCGCATCCAGGATCCAAGAAGTATCTGCCCAGGGAAAGCCTGTGGTAGAGGAGGCCGAACACCAAGCGAAGCAATGGCTGGACTTGGCAATGAAAATTGAAGAGTTCGCACGCAGAGGCCTCTAATTTCCCCCTATTTCCAGAATTGCCCTAGATTGGGCAGATGCAAGGGTAACCTTGCATAATTACTTCGAAAAGACAAAAAAAACAAGGGCCGCTAGGAAAATGCTGGACACATTGCACCATGAAATAAATATTTGCCCGGCCTCCCTTCAACACTCTTTCTGAGCTCGGATGCCCGAGCTTCGTCAAGGATGGGGAGTTTTTGCCCCTTGAACAGGTAAAGCTGAATTGGCTGTCTTTCGAGGCAGATATATCGGAAATTGACAGCAGGGCCGAGTCAATCCAAGAAGCACAGGTAACTCAGATGGTGTCGAGATATTGCAAGATCAACACCTCCCATCAGGAGTTGGGAGAGAGATATGACACCATCGATGTACACACGATTGCAGCATTCCAAGCAGCGCTGAAGGATGTCAGCGATTTAGGGCCCTTCCGAGCGATAGGCCCGGGACCAGGCCAAGGCTGCGTACAATCATGTCCGTGAGCGGGAGCAGCCGACCGAGCAAGAAGGTGACAGTGGTGAGCATTCGGATTCAGAAGAAGAAACTGCTGAAAGTGAATCCGAAGAGGAGCCATTACCCAAGAAGGGGACGCAAGAGCAGCGGGATGCAGGGGAAGGGAGTTCCTCTGCGCCAAAAGGATAAATACCTGGTTCTTTGCGTCGAGGCGAGCTCGACACCCCGTGAGCCGCCAGGAATGTTGCCACATTTTGCACGGGGTACCATGTTTTCATTTTTATTGTAAGTATGTTGCTCTCGCTTCCCTCCTCCTCCTTTCCCTTTCTCCACTACCCCCTTTCTCCCCTTCTGTCAGTTTCATTCCCATCATTTCCCCTTTTTCCTCGTGTACTTTCTTCGGTCAATTTCCCAAGGTCCCTAAAATTTCTAAGTCTAAGAGCGCAACCCGACTTCGCAACGAAGTCGGGCTGCGCCCTTAAGTTTGAGCGCACTCGGGGATGCGAAGAGCGGAAGTCGACCGAAAATTGCCTAAGTGCAAGAGCGCAACCCGACTTCATTGTGAAGTCGGGGTGCGCTCTTATTTCTGTGCGCACTTGGGAAGCAGCGGATCCCGAAAATTGGCTAAGTGCCAGAGCGCAACCCGACTTCGCTGCGAAGTCGGGGTGCGCTCTCATTTTTTAGCGCAGTCGGAGCAGTAAGCAAAACTAGCTAAGTGTGGAGTGCGCAACCCGACTTTGCAGCGAAGTCGGGCTGCGCCCTCTTACTCGTGCACACTTGGGCAGGATGTTGCAAGCAGCCCAAAAACTGTCTAAGGCACGGAGGCCTCCCCAACTGCGCTGATTCCCCCTTTGCGTTGTTTAATTGCGCTCCAATTCCGGGCAAAATCGAACATGAAAGAGAGACTGCTTTTCAAAGCAGATTCGTCCCTTATCAGATCTTGACAAGTGTCCAGCCTCGGGATTCGAGACGAAGATGTGACAGGGAAAGGACAGGCGTAATCCAAATTATTATACCGCAGCTACCCGCATTCAAGCTGACTCAAAGTTTCATCTACCGCACTGCCACGTAGCTGCCAAGTTTTCAGGTGGACCTTACTGCAAGTACAGTCCCTATCTACAAAAGTCAACATCAGCAACTCTTTTGTCGATTTTGTCAGCTATTTTCAGGTCTGGGATCCTATGCCCAGAGTTGTAATCGAGGGGAAATTGCGCTATAAATAGCTACGCCATATCATTGTAAAGGGTGGAAGGGGGATATACTGCTAGGGAACCATTGTACATGTACGATTGCTTCTGAATACAATATACACTTGGCTCTATTGACTGTTCTTGTTCTTTATGCTGCATTTATTTAGCATTTCTGCCTCATGTTGCTTATGTTATTGCTTACTGTTATTCTGCTATCTGGATATCGGTATTTGATGATTAAGTATTCCTGGAATGCATAGTTAGAGGATACAAAGAATGAATGACATTGGTAGTTTCTGTAATGTATTCTGTATTTAATTGCTGTTAGTAGGGGTGATTGATAGTTGTTGTGTTGCTTATCCTCACCACCCAATGCAAATCACATTTATATTTCTTTCTGCATTTCAAATTTCTTTCCTGCACTCTGAGCTTAAAACCATTTGAGAAAACATATAAGAAGTTGGCCTTCTCCGGAGATTGGCACGGAAGGCATTCCTTCCTTCCGGCCTTTCAATCTGCTGGGCGAATCTAGGGCGTATTGCACTAAATCCTATCATAGTGGCAGATTCGTAACCAACAGAAACAAGTATGGGTTTACTTCTTTTTTTTCTAGTTGAAAGTTGAAACAACTAACAAGTATGTCAGTTCAAACTAGGGTTTAGTTTTTTTTTTTTTAATTAGGGTTCAGTTGAAACATAGTAACTTAGGTTTTTTTTTAACTAGGGTTTAATTGAAAGTGAAACAAGTATGGGTTTAGTTTTTTTCTTTTTTAAACTAGGGTTTAGTTGAAATTTGAAACAACTAACAAGTATGCCAGTTCAAACTAGGGTTTAGATTTTTTATTTTAAATTAGGGTTTAGTTGAAACAAGTATGCCAGTTCAAACTAGGGTTTAGTTTTTTTTTTAACTAGGGTTTAGCTGAAACAAATATGCCAGTTCAAACTAGGGTTTAGTTTTTTATTTATTTAACTAGGGTTTAGTTGAAACTTGAAACAAGTATGTCAGTTCAAACTTCAAACTAGGGTTTAGTTTTTTTTTTTTTAATTGTTTGTTACTTTGTTTGATATTTGTTGTCTAAAATCTGTATGCAAGTGCATGTTTTCAACTGCCAACGTTTACAGTTTCAAACTAGGGTTTAGGGTTTAGTTTTTTTTTTTAAGTAATTCTATCTAAATGTTTGTTGTTATTTATTATTATGTGCAGCCACAGGAAAATGTCAGGGTCCGAAAAAAGGATAAAAAAGATATAGCATGGAAGTATTGATAAGAACAAGAAGAAAAAGGAAAAAAAATTTACAAATTTTGTAAAACTCTTATACCTAGACGAGTATACCGCTTCAAATTTCATTTGGAAAGGAAACCGGGTGAGAATGTTAGAGTTTACCCAAATGTGTCAATTGATGTTGAGAGAGAATGCATGGCAACTGTCACTTCAAAAGTAGAAAAAAGAAAAGAACATTTGAAGCCATTTTAACCACACCCTCTTCTCGTCCTCATACAACAACTAGTGGGACCAACCCCTTTGGCTTTAGGGGATTTCAGCATCAAGGTTTGAGTACATCAACTGCACAAACACCGACAACGACAAGGAGTGGGATGGATGAGTCCAATTTTAGGGCAAGGACACAAGCCACAATTGATGGTATGGCCTCTTAGAACCAGGACAAGCATAGGGCAGCCAGGAAGGCCATTGATGATTTTTGGTATTTTTCTGACCTTCCCTTCAACTTATAAGGCAACCCTTGCACTTGCTTCATTAGCACATATCAACTTCACATTTGTAAAATCTCTTAGCTTTTTATTTGTAATATCAGTTGGAGTTTTTTGTATCCAAGAGCTCATAGTATATCAATGATCTGGCGGAATAAAGTTATGATGCTTAACATGCATCTATACTTACAAGACACCTTTCACAAGATAGTATAGTTCTCTATTCTGAGTAATTATAATTTTGTAATGAATCCCACACAGGCAATGATTTATCCAAAATTTTCCACTTAAGCTTTTGAAACACGATAATATTTGTCGATTCAATCTACAGTATAATTTGATGATGCCTACCAGATATGTGAAACAGTGAAGAGCGTGGATGAGATGCATTCTATTTGATCTTTACATTGCTTAGCTTAACTTCAGCACTTTATCTAAGAACTTCTTTGTTTATGCCTTATTATCCTGGCTTTAATTTTATATATTCCCCACATAGTTATGGTGCTTTAGGCTGCTATGAGTTTTACTAGTGCCACAGTTACTCTCTACTCACAACTAAGATCACATGTCGCTCTAATTGGGCACCACTCCCATCAAATTACCAAAATATTACATTTGATGTTAGGTCAATTACCCCATATCCATCTTGTCTTTTTATCATAGATATTTTCATTTTTTTTTGTATCAAATATATTCTTAATCTTCCTCAAAGTGCTATGTTTCCACAATCAGCTCCTTGACATCATTTTCATTAAGAGATAAAATCTCACTCAGCAAGTTGTCTTATAAAATTTAAATTTCACCAAGGCGAAGATCAACACCACAATTGGTTAAATTATTTGCTACCTGAATTCCTTCTCTCTATATATGCTAAAACTTCCAATAGATTGCCTACAGTACTAGATAAAGAACATCAACAATCATATAAATTTTTATCCAATCCCCACATCCTTTTTTGTTGATAGCATTAATGACAATTTGTAAATCCCCCTCAATTGAAATATATTTCCATCCCCTTTTAATTGCAATTTTAATCCCTGTAAGAAGTGTCCTACCCTCTACATAGTTGTTAGTTGAAGTTCCATATGATTCAGAGTAAGTGAGGAGA
Organism: Wollemia nobilis; assembly: GCA_028583015.1. Taxonomy (NCBI): domain Eukaryota; kingdom Viridiplantae; phylum Streptophyta; class Pinopsida; order Araucariales; family Araucariaceae; genus Wollemia; species Wollemia nobilis. The sequence continues at coordinate 20,295 of JAQPPZ010015051.1, forward strand.
ATTTTGCCCTCATTAATTCAAAAACACCATCTCCACCTGCTTTTCTTGAATTTCCTTTGTAAGAACCAACAAAATTAATTTTGATGAACCAGATTTCTAGAAATTTCCATTGTACCCTAGATCGAAATAGATCCTTTGTTTCAATGTCATTTTTGAAGATGACTCTTCTGTGTATGTTCAACTCATGGTAACCAAGCTGTTTTACGGTTTTACCATTTTTACATGCCATGTTTTTTAAAACTTGGCAAACAGCTTGGATTCAGCATACTCACGACTTTTTCCATGTCTGACAAAAAATCTTGCCCGCAATGAAAAAAGTGCAGCAAACAGCATAATTTTGTCCAACTTCACTCAATTCTCCCTGTCAAGGAAAACACCATAAATAAGCCCAAATATGGGATAAAAAAAAGCAAAGAAAACCAAAAAAAAAACACACACACATTTGCATCCTCACACAAAATTTTCCTAGATTTGAGGAATCTAACACCCACTCAGCAATTGGAGTTGATTTTAAAAAGGAAATTTGAGCAGTCAATGCTCAAAACCTAGAGTTTTTTTTGTTTTGAGTTTCTAATTCCTTCATGATTGTCTCCATTTGAAACCACATTGAAAGCAAATGTCTAAGAAGAGAGACCCAACTTGGAAGCATGCGAGGGAGGATGCAAATAAGGGGTAACTTTACTGAAACTATTCTAATACCATATATTTTAGAGGTATAAATCACCTCAATTACCACTTCACTATGATAATTGGCCATAATGTCACACCATGTAAACAGGTGGAGGCTAAAATAATGAGGGAATGCAATGCCCTCCTAGAAGATTAGGATATGAAGAAACAATTGGGGAAAAGAACAAGGCAAGCAATGGCTAGTCCTCCTCCTTGAGCTCCATTTGTGGAGGGTTGATTCTTTGGCTTTAGCCCTTTCCAACAATGTCATACATCCAAATCGTCAATGACAGACCCAATGACTGGGACAAAATCATCCATTTTTGTGGAATGTTCCACTCCAATGTCAGAACCCTCACTCAAGGCATGACCATGTGGAACCAAGGGAAGCACAAGGCTATGAAGAGGGCTTGTGCGAGCTTTTGGTATTTTTCCAACATTCCCTTCAATGTGGTGAGGTCTCCATATTGGTGGAGAATGGTCGATGCCTTCACCATTCGCGGCCTAGGATTTAAGGTGCCCACTTATGATGATTTTGGGGGCCCTCTCCTTCAAGAATCCATGAAGGATATCCGATATTTGGTTAAAGAACAATGCAAAATATGGACAAAAAGGGTTGCACAATCAT
>JAQPPZ010015052.1:0-20666 GCA_028583015.1 Wollemia nobilis
GTTGGTTACGAATCTGCCATGAGGAAAGGATTTTGGGTTAATGCGCCCAGATTCGCCCACCAAAGATGAAAGGCCGGAAGGAAGAGATGCCTTCCGAGCCAATCTCCGGAGAAGGCCGGCTCCTTTTGGGGGGTTTATGTTCAAGCTAAGAGTGCAGGAAAGAGATAAATGAACAGAAAGGAATTTACAAATATACGTGGAGGTTGGTGGGGGGAACTAACAGTACGGGAACACACCAATTACCACTACTTACCGCATTATAAACACAAAGTATGACTAAGAACTGCAAAATCTATGTGTACTTCCGATACCTAAGCAGTGTATGCACAACTTCAATGATCCCCTAGCAAACATTCCCTACAAGGAACTAACAGCACGGCAATGCATCAATCACCAGATACGTACACTAACATGGGTAGAAAGCAACCTAGAGATATCAGAGCCAGGTATATGTGTCGTGTAGAGAATTTAACCGCACAGCTACAATGGCTCCCTAACAGACATTCCCTACAAGGAACTAACAGTACGGGAGCGCATCAATCACCAGATACGGACCAACAACTTAACACACAACTGATGGAACTGCTACCACATCTATTCTATGTATCCTTTAAACTATTAAATACGTAAAGTGCTCAGACAAGCAATGCTAAAAGCACCTGATCACCAAATGCTGAAGTGAATCAACGAGCCGTGACACAGGTTAGCGTTAAGCATATATATAATGAAAGGCAAGGATAAAAAATAGAAGCAAGCAGTAACGTAACCATGCATACAGATTATATTTATAAGCAGAAGCACGGTTACAATGGGCACAAGTGGTTCCCTAACGTACATTCCCCTTCCACCCTTTACAATGAATTCATGGTGGGTTTTTATAGCCCGAGTCCCTCCCGTTACATTAATGGGCACAAGGTCCCGACCAAACATAAGCCGACAAAAGCGGCGAAAGAGCCGCAAATGCCGACCTTTTGTCGGACCGGACCGCACCCGCAAGATGGTCTTCCCGGAAGCTGGACAGCCTACGTGGCAGTGTGTTGGGCAGAACTTCTCTCTGGCAGTGATGCGGGTAGCTGGAGCAGGTAGAACCTCAGATCAGCTTTAAATGAGGTCACTGGCACAGGTAATGCAGCCCATGCTCGTCCTTTTGCTCGGCACGTCTTGGCTCAAATCCCGAAGCTGGACACTTGTCAGATGATGGATGATGTCGTGTGACACGTGTCCGCCTTGGAAGGCGTTCGTCCAACTTCGCTTGGGATCAGAGCGTCTCGGGTTGCGCGGGCAGAAAACAGTGCGGTCGGGAAGGCCTTCATGCCTTGGTCAAATTCTGGGTTTGTTTCCCTACTGCGCACCTGTCAAGGGCGCATTCCGACTTCGCTGGCGAAGTCGGACCGCGCACAGTGGAGAACCGGTGTCCGCCGCCGTATGGACTTGCTCCAGGACTTATCCACTTTTCTTGTCGTCACCGCCGGCTACCAAGGTGCGCTCTGAGAGGGGCGAAGCGCGCCGGCGGGCGCCGCCCGGGGCGAAGTGCGCACTTCGCACCAAAACTGGGCGAAGTGCGAACTTCGCACCCAGACTGGGCGAAGTGCGAACTTCGCACCAACACTTAGCCATTTTTCAGGTAACTTGCTGGAAAGTTTGAAAATCAACTGGGGGACTCCGAGAAAGGGGGGAAGAAAGAGACTGTGGGAAAGAAAGAGGAAGGGAGAGCAGAAGAAAGGAAAATAGAGGAAGAGGAAAAAGAAGAGCAGCACCGTTACAAACTTGAAAACATTGCACCCCGTGCAAAATGTGACAACATTTCTGGCGGCTCGCGGGGTGTCGAGCTCGCCTCGGCGCAAAGAATCCATGCCTTCATCCTTTGGGTGCAGAGGAACTTGCCTCCCCTGCCTTTTGCTGCTCTAGCTGTTCTCCTTGCGGCAACTGTTCTTCAGATTCATCTTTGTCAGTTGCCCCCTCAGAATCACCTTCCGAAGGCTCTCCAGCTTTTGCTTCTGCCTCGCAGATGCGAGTGTATGCCGCCTGGGCTTGGCGCCAGGCTTCCGCTTCGAACGGCCGGCGGTCGGTAACTTCTTCTAATGCTGCGTGGAAAGCAGCGACCGCATGCAGGTCGATGGTGAGGTATCTTTTTTCTAGCTCCTGGAAGTAGGAGCTGATCTTGCAATATGTGGACACCATCTGAGTGACCTGACTTTCCTGAATTGGCTCAGTCCAGCTATCAATTTCAGCTGTATCTGCTTCAAAGGACTGCCAATTCCTTTTCACCTGATCTAGGGTGAGAAGCTCGCCATTCTCAACAAAACCTGGGCACCCTAGTTCAGAAAGAGCGCGAAAGGGGGCCATACAGATGTCTCTTTCATGTTCGAATGCATCTAGCATTCGTCTGGCCACTCTCACCTCTTCTAATTTTTTGAAATATTTATGCAAGGTTACCCTTGCATCTGCCCATTCTGCAGCGAATGAGGACACGGGAGAAAATTGGAGGCCGTCGCGCTCGCGCTCCTGAAGATTTATCGCCAGGTCCAGCCATTGCTTCGCCTGACGTTCGGCCTCCTCTACCACAGGCTTTCCCTGGGCAGAAACTTCTTGAATTCTGGATGCGAAATCCAGAACTGCCATCGCCTTATAGGTGTGGGGCTTGCATTCCCGCAGCAAACCAGCCCGCATCTCCTTAACTTTCTTCTTTGAAAAGACCGTCGCTTGAGATGTTCTCTCTGCGATTTGCGACTGCGCCTGTTTCAAAGACTCTTGGAGCTGAGAAATCTGCTCCAAGGCCGCTTGCTTTTCGGTTGCGACCGTTGTCGGGAAGCGGCCAGCCGGGCTTTGAGTTCATCTATTTCTTGCCGCGCCGCTTCCAGCCGCTCGTGGACCTCGGATAGGTCCTCTTCAAGCTGTCTTGTCTTGTCTTGCAACCCGAAAAGTTCTTCCCGCTCCTCCGTACTTTTGACAAAGAGATTATCGCCTTTGCGCATGATCGATCGAATCTCGTATCGCTTGTTGATGTCGTCAAAGCTCTTCTCCTTTGTCCTGGAGCTCGTAGTCCGCCCCCGGTCATTTCCCGGAGAGGCTTCTTCACCTTTGGTATTAATTTCTCCGTTGTAAGCACTCTCCTCTCGAAATTGTACTTGGCGCGCTTTACCGGGGCGGCTATCTCTTCATGTCTCCTCCGTTTCGTGTTCTGGAGTAAAGAGACAGAATATGCTACAGCTCTCGTTGCCAAGGGCAAGTCGTCTGTATTCTGGAGGTCGTCCATGAAATCTGGTTCCCCCAGCCTAGGGTTCTGCTGAGACGTCTCTCCTGCGGGAATGGGATCAGGAGGAACCGGATGGACACTGGAAGGATCGGCCGCTTCTGGGGGCGACCGGGAAATGGAGATGGGGGCGGCTGATACTGCAAGGGTTTGAAGCGGCTGAGATGGTGGATGTGACGGTGAAGGGACGGCTTCAGCACTAACTTCAGGCGAAGGGTTTGGAGTTGTGCTCAGAGATAGGGAAACGTTGGGGTTCTGAGCAAACTGATCAAAAGAATGGGGGCCGCTAGAAGGGCGTGGAGACGGGGAGGATGACGCGGCCATGGCTTGCTCGGACTGAGCGGGAGACGGAGTGGGGGTAGGACTGGATGAGACCAAAGAGACAGGGGCAGCAAACGTACTTGCGGGCTCCGCCTGAGCCGATGCCGGATGGATGTCTGCGCTTCTGATTTCGGTGGCCAGCTTGGGACTCGCCTAGAGGGACCGCCTCTAGAACGGCCGAACGCGGCCGCGGCTCGCGATCGGTCGCCGCACGATCGAGCTAGGTCGCCTGATTTTCTCAACTCTCTTCCTCTTTCTTCTTCCGGAATAATGGTCGGATCCGGGGAAGGAGATGAAGCAGTTGCAGCAGGCGCTGATGCTCCCACGGTAAACTTGTACCGGGGTTTGACTTGCGTAAGGTCTGCCACAACCGGTCTGCTCTCTGGCGGCGCTGGCGCCTTTTGTGCCTGAGGGATCACCTCGGGCGTTGCCTTGACTAACTTCTTCGCCTTCTCAGGCGCCGCCTTGGAAGCCACGGGCTGCATTGGATCGACCTGGACGTCTGATGGGCCCACGCTGGCAGTTGCCGAAGTGTACAACTGTTGGGAGGAAGACCCTCCTTTATAATCTTCAAAGGGGCCTCGGGGAACGTAACCTTGATATGCGAACGGCCGCCAGCTGTCATGATGCTGGTCATAGAGAACCGAAAAGTCGTCATCTACGGCCAGATTTCTCCTTGTGGATTTGTCGTGCTGCGTGCGGCATCTCATCTTCCAGCATTCAGTGATCTTTTCTTTAGACCAGCTTAAGGCCTCGCTATCTTGGATAGGAATTTTTTGAACCCCGGAGATGAGAACCGGTGGTCCGGGTTTCGCTTGGGGTCATATGTCACCTCCTCGCAAGAAAAATCCCGCCGGGGAGGAGAAGCTTCCATCAATTCAATTTCCTAATCAAGGTCCACATGGACCACATCGCACTTATCTTCAGTTATATCCGCCCGGGGGCAAAGATGTGTGAACTTTCCCCTTATCCCATACGGGTCGTACTTCCAGCGCTGCGGCAACAGAACCAGGCCAATCCGGGAAAGCTCTTGCTCTAGGTAGACATGCTGTCCTACCTCAAAAATCTCAACGTTTGCCCAGGAAAGAGGATATTGAAAAATCTGTCCTCTCTTCTTTCCTAGGCCGAACTCCTCTTCGACATAGTCCATCTGCCGGGCAACCTCCATCCCGAACAGATGCTCCGAGCACCAGTAGGGCAGCAAATGGGGTTTGCCCTTGAATCCGTAGATTCTGACCACAATTCCCTGCGTCAGTCTGAAACGTCCCCGAGCTTTTGATTTAGCAGAGCGCTCGTCATTTCCCTCGGGGGGCGGGGAATTTCGCTTCGCCGAAGACCGACATGACGAATCCCGTAAAGTTGAAGTTGAACTTGTAGTAGGACCCTTTCCGTTATAAGTCATCCGTCCAGTTATAGACGGGCAGTGGCTCTCCCTCTCGTTGACCTTCTTCGGTTCGGGATAGGCATCCGGGAGTGCAAATGGTACAAACAAAGCCAGGCTAGAACGGAACTGAAACGAAAATCGGTGGATTGCTTCTTCTGGATCTTGACTAGGCTGGAGTGGATGGCGTATGCCAGCCAGTCTACCCAGTCGAAAAAGATGGGGCGCTTTCCACTTCTCTGTGCTGCCGGTTCGTATGATTCTCCACACAGGAGACATTCTCGCAGCGCTAGCTCGTACGGCTGTACTCACCATCAGAGTCGCAGCCGAGAATTGATGCCAAAATGGTGTACAAGTACTTGCTCTGAAATCCTGCCAAGGGCATGGGGCCGGTTGGCCACTGTCCAGCTGCAAGCGGGGCGTTCAGCTCTGAATTGAGGAAATCCCTCATCCTTTTGGTTTGCGTGAAACGTCCCGCTTGCTCGCCCAAATTTATCTTTCTGAGAATGGTGGCCGGAGTCATACTCCAACCCCGGGGCGAAAGCCGGCCGGGATAGCTCTCTCGCGCAGCGTGAACAAGGGTTTGCCGCTGGAGCTGCAAATTTGCCGGGTAACTGGTCTGTAGTGTCTGACAATTAGGTCTACCAGTTCCGGGCATTGGTGGACAGGAGGGCACAAGAATCTGAAAAGATTGGATTTGTACGCCGCTCCGAAATGATGAGAGGGCGAAACCTTGTCGGCCCAACTCTCCACATTTGTCCGCAGCTTCGACAAGCTCATAGAAAACGAGCCGTCCTTGTATCCCGCCAAGTAATTTAACGGAGGTGGTGGGGCTTGCCCACGCTGTACTTTTTAGGCCGGGATTTTGACTTTCGCTCCGGCGGTGTTTCACTTCTGAAAACGCCCGGCCGCGGTAAATCCTTTGGTTCGCCACTTTCGCTGGACTGCGCTGACACCGGCATCTTTCCTCTGTCCATCTCTCCGAATCAGCAATAATTACAAGTTCAGGGCGTCCGCAGAGATTTCGTCGTCACAGGAATAATTTGCACCGTCCGAGGAATAATCTGTGCAGTCTGGAATGTTTGAATGCATCTGACCCCCTTTTCTAGATAAAGACAGCGCCATTAATGCCGCGCAGGAGGGGGTAGGTCGGCTGAGTTAAGGTTCTTGGGTGGCTGCGCAGGAGAATGTTTGGAAAAAGGTGCCCCGGCAGACGTGCCATGTTCTTTTGCTTGCACTTTTCGTTGAGGAACGTGCAATCATTAATTTTGTCTTGGACGCTGCGCCATGGCTGACGTCACTGCCGCAATCCGGGCACACTGCTCAAGAAAGAACCCTTGGTGCGGAAACCCACCTTGAAACGGTCGCAACGCGCCTTGGGCCCAGCTTAGAACCTTTTGAATATTTTATTCATTTTTTAAACTTTTGCCCAAACTGGCCCAGAAAACGAGGCGCAGTCGGACCTCGCCCAAAGTTGGGCGCGGTCCGACTTCGCCGGCGAAGTCGGACTTCGCCCGAATTTCGGGCGAAGTTCGAACTTCGCGCGAAGTGCGCGTTGAACTGTTCTGTTTTTCATTTCTTTTTTTTTTCTTGCCGCGCCCAAGGATTGAGCGCAGTCTGGGTCCTTTGCAACCTTAGCATCCTACTGCTCCTTTGAACTGTTCGAACTGCGCAACGTGAGCATTGAAGCGAGTTCGGACTTCGCCCGAAGTTCGGGCGAAGTGCGAACTTCGCGCGAAGTTTGCACTTCGCGCGGAGGTCGTGCGCAGTTCGAACTTCGCACGCAAGCCGGCCGAAGTCGGGCTTCGCGTGCGAAGTCGGACTTCGCCCAAGGTTGGGCGCAGCCCGTTCTTCTTTTGCTTTGCAGTCTTCTTTCCTTGTACAAGCTTCGCACTAGGCTGGCGCGCAGCCCGACTTCGCTGCGAAGTCGGGCTTCGGCCAACACTTAGACAATTTTTTGCCCTTTTTCCCTGCTTTCTTCTTTCTTTGCACAGCCGAACTTCGCCTCTCCTGAGGGCGACGACAGACTTCGCTGCGAAGTCTGTCTTTCTCTCCCATGCCGTATTTTAAGCTCAAAAAATGAAAAAAAACAATTAAAAGCTGAAAGCTGGAAACTGTACATACTGGGAAATGAAAATGCATAAGGGAAATTTTTACAAAGAAGGGCCACTCGGGCACCTTCAGCAGCGGTAAAGTTTTAAGTGGAACCCGTTAACAGGGATAGGCAGGAGCTGACCCTCCATATCCCGAAGTACATATGCATTGAACTGGTTCACCCGGGCAATCTGATAAGGGCCCTCCCAGAGGGCATCGAACTTCCCGTGATTACCCGGCTTTGCCTTATATGAGTCCCACTTCAGCACCAGGTCCCCGATTTCGAAAACTCGGGCAGTGGTGCCTTTGGCAAACCAGCCTTGGGTGGCAGCAATGTGATCAGTAAAGGCCTGGTATGCAGTTTCTCTGTCTTCTTCCAACTGCAGGAGTTGGCATAGTCTGTCATCCACCGGGTCTCCGCTGCTCCTGTCTTCGTCCAACATCCATAGGGCAGGGATCTCGATGTGTGATGGCATGACAGCCTCTTTGCCATAGACGAGCGCATAGGGGGACGTTCTGATGGATTTCTTGAACGCAACTCTGTCCGCCCATAGCGCCCGGTTCAGGAGTAAGTGCCAAGTCCGCTTGTTTCTTTCAATGGTCCTCCGGATGATCTTCAGGAGGTTCTTGTTAGTAGACTCGGCAAGGCCATTCCCTCGCGGGTAGTAATTGGAAGACATCTTGTGATAGATGCCAAGTCTCGCCGTGTACTCCGTGAGTACAGCGCCTACAAATCCCGGACCGTTGTCCGTCACAATTGACTCTGGAACCCCGAAGCGGGTAATCAGGCTCTCAATGAACCTGATGACCGTTTCTTGGTCTGCGTTCTTGGTCGGGATTGCCTCTGCCCACCGTGTAAAATAGTCAGTAGCTGTAAGAATAAACTTGTGTCCGGCAGAGGAGTTAGGAGAAATCACCCCAATGAAGTCTAGACCCCATTGCTGGAACGGAGTCTCGGCTTGAATCGGCTGAAGGGGCAGGGGTGCTTTTCTGTTTCGGCCAGCAAACCTCTGGCATTGATCACATTTAGAGCAGACCGCATGAGCGTCTGCGAACAGAGTGGGCCAATAGTACCCAACTCTTATTATTTTTAAGGCCGTTGGCCTTGAAGAATGGTGACCCCCAGGCATCCCGGAATGAAATTCTCCGAGGACCCTAGGCTGGTCGGATTTCCTGACGCACCGCAACAGGATGCCGTCGATGTTTTTGAAGTAAAGCCCCTCGGGGCGAAGAGTGTACTTAAGTGCACCTAGCCGAAATCTCCTTCGTTGTGAGGCGTTCAGGTGATCGGGACATCTTCCGGTGCAGAAGTATCTCACCAGTTCATCTGTCCAATCACTCCCCTCCAATAAGGAGTCGGCTAGGTAGACGCGTGTCGCCGTGTCCTCCCACTTACAGAGCGGAGATGCCGGCTACGGCGCTTCGGGCCAATTCCCTGACACAAGGCTCGGCCTCTGATAAGCTTGGTGGGCCGCACTTCAATGTCGAACTCCTGGATTTTTGCAATCCATCCCGCTCTCTTGTGACCCGGTTCTCCTTGTAAGATGAAGCTTCGAACGTCCGGGTGAATCACAAAGACAGTAGTTTTGCTCTGGGAGACAAAGTGCCTGAACTTTCGAAGGGACTTCATAACAGCGTGAACCTGACGCTCTATAAAATTGTACTTTTCTTCATGCGGCAGAATCACTTGGCTCAGGAACGCTATGGGGCGCTCCTCACCATCGCTTCCCTTCTGAGTTAGGACTGCAGCGTAGCTTTCGGGTTCCCCCACTGCATACAGGATGAAGTCCTTGGAGTAGTCCGGGTTTGTCAACACCGGAGCTTGTGCAATTCGGGCCTTGATCTCCTCGAAGGCTTGCTCTCTCTCATCAGTCCATTCGTAACGTGTATCCTTTTTCAGCAGTTCGGCCATAGGCTTGATCACCTGTGCGAAGTCCGGAATGAACTTCCGCACGAAGTTAATCTGGCCGAAGAAGGACTGCAGCCCTTTTTTGTCGATGGGGGCTGGCAAGCGAACGAGGGCTTCGCTCCGTCGTGGTCAATGGCGAGGCCTTCCTCGGAGATGACATGTCCCAGCAGCTTTCCTTCCTTTACCGCGAAGACAGACTTCTTCGGGTTTATAGAAATGCCGAATTCTCGACAACTCTCAAATATTTGCCGTAGGTGCGAAACATGGTCTCCTCGTTGGTGAGAGAAAACAGTCATGTCATCAAGGTAGATGACGATAATCTTATTGAGCAGCTCTCGGAAGGCCAGGTCCATGGCCCTTTGGAATGTGGCACCAGCATTAGATAAGCCAAACGGCATGCGCTGATAGGCGAACGTCCCCCACTTGGTGGTAAACGCCGTCTTATGCTGGTCCTCGTCTTTGACCCAAATCTGGTTGTAGCCGGAAAATCCATCTAAAAGTGAAAATCTCTGGGCTCCAGCAACGATATGTAGGATCTGGTCGATTTGGGGAAGCGGATAGTGGTCCCGTAGGGAAGCCTGATTTAGGTTTCTGAAGTCGACACGGAGACGAATGTCGCCATTCTTTTTCCTCACGGGCACCAAATTCGCGACCCAGGATGAATGTTTGATGGGGTAGATGATTTTGGCCTCCAAAGCATCTTCAAGAGCTCGGTCTTCATCATGGCCTCAATCTTCGGATTCACGGCCCTCTCGCTTCGTCGGAATGGCTTGGCGCCATCCTCTAGCTCAATGGTATGGCGCGGATGACAGTTCTGTCATACCCCTCAAATCCTCGTAGCACCAGGCCACGATGTCGGGGAACTCCTGGCACAGTGATCTGATCTGCTCCAGCTCCTCCGACGTGCAGTCTGTTCCGACCTTGATAGTTTTACCAGGTTCAAGTTCCAGGTCAGCATACTGCCTCGGGTCTACTTTGATCCTGTGGGATATTGCTCGTCATTCCGATCAAAGAGACTTTCTAATGTAATCAGTCCTTTTGGGACGTGATTATTCCGTAACTGTATCAACCCCTCATATTGCTCGTCATCAGGGTCTCTACCTTCGATTACACACACTTCGTTAACCAGGAATGTGACGATCTCCTCGTCACAACTGAACACCTGCCAGTGGGTGTCCTTATCAGGCACAGAAGGCCTGTAAATAGTACGAACCGGCTTCGGTTTCTGGACAACGTCTTCAGCCGGAACGTACCTGGCTCCAACAGACGCCAGAATATCAGCGTGCTTGTTTTTCTCACGCGATATTGCCTTAACATTCAACGAGTCGAATGACTCCATCAGGTCCCACACCCGGTTGCGGTACGCTCTAAGATAGTGCTGTTTGGATGCGCACTTCTCCGTAACTTGGTGACACACCAGCTCTGAATCTCCGAAAATCTGCAGGTGTTTGATTCCGAGCCTCTCCGCCTTTCGCAAACCCAAGCATAGGGCTTCGTATTCCGCCGAGTTGTTAGTGCAGCTCCAGGCCAACCTGTAGGTATAGTCCTTCTGGATTCCGGTTGGAGAAACCAGCAGTACCCCTGCACCGGCGCCATTCTTGCATCGCGCGCCGTCAAAGAAAAGCTTCCACAGCTCTTCGGGTGCAGGTCCTACCTCCTTCGCAGCTGACATGTCAAGCCTCTCGGGCTGTACAATGGAGTAACAGCCCTGCTCTGTCCCGATTACGGCATTGAAGTCCCGCAACGAGAACTCATCTTCGAGCTGTAGCACTTCGAAGGCTTGCTCAGTCAGCTCCACTGTCACCAGCTCTTCCTCTGACAACTGGACCATGCAGTCCATCTCTCCTCCGGGTATCTTGTCTACTAGGAAGGGGGAAGGCTTCTCATTAAAAATTTTCAGTCTCCTTCCTTTGAAGGGCACTTCCATGTGTGAGTAGTCTAGAGACAGTACCCGCCCAACTTCGCAGTGAACTCCCGAGAGAGACACATGCCGAAGTAAGGTTCCAGGTCAACAATCACGACCTCTTGGATGACTACGATGTCGAGAGCTTTGTGCAATCGGATAGGGATGTCCTTTATGACACCAACTGTCTTAACAGGGGTGCCGTCTAATTGCAGCACGCCTTGGCTGCTCCGTGTGTATTCCATCCCGATCTCATCGCACGGCCTTCGGCATCACAGCCGAGGAAGCACCGTAATCCACCATGCAAGCTGAGAACTATGTGCCCTTGCATCCGTAAAGACAGATAAAAGGGTGGCGGTCTGTTCTTCCCAGTGGCAGGAGACTGTCAAAGGTTGAACCAGGACAGCGGGCTGTATCTGCTTGCCGCTCTTCATGTTCTTCAGTGATTCTTGCAGCAGATCCACCTGGCCTGGGAGCAGAAGAGCATCATACATGCTGATTCTAGCAGGCGTTCTTTTCAACTCGTCTACAATGTTGTAGCCCGAGGTACTAGCTCCTCTTGCTTGTTTTGCCGGCTCATACTTCGTCCGGCATCGCCGGGTGGCCTCAACTCGTCGTCTCTTGGTCGAGACGGGTACTTCAGCCTTCTCCCCGGGCTTGTTCTTTGGTTTCAGCTGGAGGCTGAGGTACGGGAGCTTTAGCCGGAGTTGGGGCCTTTGCTGGAGGTTTGGCTGGAACAGCGGCAGCCTTTGCCGGAGAAGGCTTGGCCGGAGCTTTATCTTTGGATGCCTTCTCCTGGGCTGTGTAAGGCCACACCCGCTTGTATGGTGGCAGCCCACCGGGCTGCGGTTTTTCTCTTCTTGCGTAGACTTGCAAAGGCTTGGCCGCATCTGCGGCTTTCTTTTCTTCCTTGGCGGGCGGCACTAGATTCTCTTCTGGGAGGGCAAAGTTGGCTTCGCCGTCCAAGATCATGTACAGTTCATCATCCTCTATGGCGCTGCCGGCCAAGGTCTGGATGTAGTGCTGGTGCAAAGTGCAGTCTTCCTCCGAATGCAGGTCATTGCACGTAGTGCACCGGCTAACCCGGTCGGGAGGACCAGGCGGGTCTTCTATAGCAAGATTTCTCGGAGGCGGACGCCTCGCGGGCCGGTGTTCTGGGGCTTTGTCTTTCGTCAGCGCCGGTGGCGCATATGGCCTCCTAGGAGCGAGGTCCATCTGGGCCTGCTTCTTCTTCAGAGCGGTCATGTCATTGGACATGGCATGGTATCCCGAGGCCAAAGCCCGCACTTCCTGTAGAATCGTGTTCGAATGCCGTCGTCAGGTGGCGGCAATTGTGCCGGTGGAGGCAATGCGGCTAATGGAGGAGGGTTAGAATAAGATGCGTACTGCGGGGGAGCAGGAAGTGCTGGAAAGTGAGGAGCAGGAGGCGGCGGGTGAGGGTAATGCATTTGAGGCGGGCCGTAAGGAGTTACGACCGGCGCTGGATTCCACTGCTGCTGGGGTTGCTGCCTTGATGTGGACGGCGCACCGCCGAAAGCAGGGGGATACTGGGATCTGGGGAAGTCGGGATGAATGGGTTCCTGCACCCTGGACGGGAGTCTGCCGATGGAGATAATGTCAGCTTCAGCTTGCTGGGCAGCCTCGTACAGCGCAGGAAACTCGTCAATTCTGGCGATCTTCAGCAGCAGGCATATGTCTGAGTTGAAGGATCTCAGATAGTAGTGAGCAGCCATGCCGGCTGAAGGCCGAAGTTCGCGAGGTACCCGTTTCCAGGATCTCGCAAACCTGATGTTAAAATCAGACACCTCCTCTTGAGGATGTCTCTCGGATAGCTTGGAACCGATGCGAGAGAGAAGTAGGGTCAGCAGACTCGTTGCATCCCTTCACGAGCCTTCTGGCAAGCTGGGGCCACCCTGTGATGGATCCCTCTGGCAGCCATCTCCACCAGTAGAGAAGCTTCCCCCTCGTGGAAAGGGCCAGCAGACGGGTCTTCACACTCTCATCGGTAATAGTATGCAATGCGGCCGGGGCAAGGATGTCCCGGATGTGCTCGTACGCCGTCTTACCGTAGCCGTCGTATGTGGGAATAGACTTTAAAGCAGCAAGGGGCACAGCTTGCTGTCCGACCAGGGCCAAGGGCCCCGTAGAGTCCACCGCCGGGAAGAGATCATCGTCATTCGGCTGTTGGGCAGCCATTTCTTCTTCTTCTTCTCCGCCGTCGGTTGTGTACTCAGTGTCGGTACTTTCCGAGGATGCAGGATCTTCTTCTTCCTCGGCCTCTTCTATTTCGTACTCAGCTCCGCCGATTTCAGCTTCGGCTTCTTCTTGGATCTCAGCCTCGGCTTCGTCGACACGAGCTCGCGGGTCAGCCACCCTGGGAATCTCGCCTCGAGCGTTGATGTCCAGTTCGTAGAACTCGAGCGGGCTTCTCAGATCCCTTGCTTGCCACCTTCTTGTGTGCATGAAGGTGCCGGGACCGGTCTTTCGGACTCAGAGGATTTGTTCGTGCAGTAGTCGCCAGGTGTTCAGATTTGGAACAGCAATGAAGCGAACACCGGTGCTTCAATTCTGTCGGGGGTGAGAAACTTCCTTGTCTCACCAAGAGCTCAGGAACCACTGTCAGCGCCAGGTGGAGACTGATCAGAAAATCTCTCTTCAAATGTGGGACCCGTGTCCCACCGGGCGTGCTGCAGAAACTGTTGGTTACGAATCTGCCATGAGGAAAGGATTTTGGGTTAATGCGCCCGTATTCGCCCACCAAAATGAAAGACTGGAAGGAAGAGATGCCTTCCGAGCCAATCTCCGGAGAAGGCCGGCTCCTTTTGGGGGGTTTCTCGATTTAAGCTAAGAGTGCAGGAAAGAGATAAATGAACGTAAAGGGATTTACAAATATACGTGGAGGTTGGTGGGGGGAACTAACAAAGCACGGGAACACACCAATTACCGCTACTTACTCGCATTATAAACACAAAGTATGACTAAGAACCGCAAAATCTATGTGTACTTCCGATACCTAAGCAAAGTGTATGCACAGCCTTCAATGATCCCCTAGCAAACATTCCCTACAAGGAACTAACAAAGACGGCAATGCATCAATCACCAGATACGTACACTAACATGGGTAGAAAGCAACCTAGAGATATCGTGAGCCTGTATATGTGTTATGCAGAGAATTTAACTGCACAGCTACAATGGCTCCCTAACAGACATTCCCTACAAGGAACTAACAGTACGGCAGCGCATCAATCACCAGATACAGACAGCAACGTAACACACAACTGATGGAACTGCTACCACATCTATTCTATGTATCCTTTAAACTATTAAATACAGAAAGTGCTCAGACAAGCAATGCTAAAAGCACCTGATCACCAAATGCTGAAGTGAATCAACGAGCCGTGACACAGGTTAGCGTTAAGCATATATATAATGAAAGGCAAGATAAAAAATAGAAGCAGCAATGTAACCATGCATACAATTATATTTATAAGCGTAAGCACGGTTACAATGGGCACAGTGGTTCCCTAACATACATTCCCCTTCCACCCTTTACAATGAATTCATGGTGGGTTTTTATAGCCCGAGTCCCTCCCGTTACATTAATGGGCACAAGGTCCCAGTCAAACATAAGCTGACAAAAGCGGCGAAAGAGCTGCAAATGCTGACCTTTTGTCGGACCGGACTGTACCCGCAGCATGGTCTTCCTGGAAGCTGGACAGCTACGTGGCAGTGTGTTGGGCAGAACTTCTCTCTGGCAGTGATGCGGGTAGCTGGAGCAGGTAGAACCTCAGATCAGCTTTAAATGAGGTCACTGGCACAGGTAATGCAGCCCATGCTCGTCCTTTTGCTCGGCACGTCTTGGCTCAAATCCCGAGCTGGACACTTGTCGGATGATGGATGATGTCGTGTGACACGTGTCCGCCTTGGAAGGCGCTCGTCCAACTTCGCTTGGGATCGGAGCGTCTCGGGTTGCGCGGGCGGAAAACAAGCAGTCGGGAAGGCCTTCATGCCTTGGTCAAATTCTCGGGTTTGTTTCCCATCGCAAGCACCTGTCAAGGGCGCATTCCGACTTCGCCGCGAAGTCGGACCGCGCACAGTGAGAACCGGTGTCCGCCGCCGTATGGACTTGCTCCAAGACACTTCCTATCTCTTGTGTCACCGCCACCGCCGCTTGCAAGGTGCGCCAGAAGGGGGCGAGTCGACCTCGCACCAAATCGGCGAGTGCGCACTTCGCACCAAAATCTGGCGAAGTGCGAACTTCGCACCCAATCTGGGCGAAGTGCGAACTTCGCACCAACACTTAGCCATTTTTCAGGTAACTTGCTGGAAAGTTTGAAAATCAACTTGGGGACTCCGAGAAAGGGGGGAAGAAAGAGACTGTGGGAAAGAAAGAGGAAGGGAGAGCAGAAGAAAGGAAAATAGAGGAAGAGGAAAAAGGAAGAGCAGCACCGTTACAAACTTGAAAACATTGCACCCCGTGCAAAATGTGACAACAGGAACATTCTTACATGTCAATACATCCAAAGGGCATGAAACTTGTGCAAATTTTTTGATGAAGCACCAATAATACCCAACATGGCCCAAAGAGGACTTCAACGAACCTATGTTGTATGAATATTTTATGCTCATCACAACTCGTATCTTATCAAGATCGGTCTTCAAACCCTCTTTACATACAACATGCCCGAGTAGTTTTCCATATGGTACCAACAACTTGCACTTCTTTAGATTCAAGGACGATCGAGCATTCATACACAACTTCATGCATTCTTCCAATGTCTTCAAATGCTCATCCTTCTTTCCATACAACGACCAATCGTCCATGAATACTTTGAATTTGTCCATGGACATCTGTAAAAAAAAAATAGAATTATCAGTTGAAATGTGTCAGGGGCATTGCACAAACCAAAAGGCATTTGATTATATGCATAAATGTTGTTTTCCACTACAAAAATGGTCTTCAACTTATCTTCCTCGGCAATATTGATTTGATTGTAGCCCAAGAATTCATCCAAGAATGAATAGATCTTGTGTCTTGCTACCTCTTCCAAAATCCAATCAATAAATGGTATAGGTAAGGGATATTTAATAGTCACTGCATTCAAACTTCGTAAATCGACTATGATACGGATTTGATTGCTTTCTTTCTTCAAAATTATCACAATTGGTGACACCCACTCATTGACAGTCACCTTGAAAATTACCCCAGCATCCAACATCTTCTCGATTTCAACATTGACTAAGACCACGTACTTTGGGTTCATTCTGTACAACCTTCTTCTCAATTGTTGTGCACCCAAAACCAACAAAATCCAATGCACACATAGTTTGGGCAAAATCCCTTTCAAATCCTTATTAGTCCATGCAAAGATCTCCTTATACTACATAAGTATTTTGAAAACTGCTACCTTCAAAACTAGGTCCCACTCTTCCTCACAATGGATCATTTTTTCTTCATCACCTTCATTGAGATTTACCTGCACCATCTTTGGTCCTTCATATTGTAGGGTATCAAGCTCTATCGCCACTTTGGCCACATCAAATGGGTGTGCTGGATTTTCATCAATCAATGCATCGCCAACACTATATTCTACAAAATTCCATAGAAAAGTCCACTTCTCTTTGACATTGGTTGCAAACTTGATATTCTAATTTCCTTTGCCAATCTCGTATACACTCTCTAATGGTTCATCTTGACTTTCTTCTTCTACATTGATACACATATAGGTTGGCTAAAAGACTTTGTAGTCTTCCATTTGCCAATGTAGAAGTCTACTAAATGCTCCTTGTCTTTCGTGAACTCGTCCAAATCTAACACTCCATTTGGTTCACATTTGTTTTCATCCTCCAATGATGAACTCCTAGACTCATCGGATGTCGTCAATTCCTCATGGACTATTTTTTTAGATTATTCACATACTTGTGCTAGTCCTTTTAAAATGTCAAGTGATCCTTCTCCCAATTGTGGTTTACTTTTGTCATGCATAGCAACCTGTGTCTTGACTCCTAACAATGCATCATAGGTTGGATTTTGCATAGCAATCACCACAAAGTCCATGATGAACACCTGATCAATGATCTTTACTTTTTGTGTAGTCAATACTCCATCTCTATTCTATATTGGTCCGCACCATACAACTAAAAGTTGGGAGACCATAAAAATGGTGCCCCCAAATCCTTCTATGTCTTTTTGGGAAATATTTTCACACTTTAACCTCCATTCATGATTACTTGTGTCAATTTATGATTCAACAACTCAATGTGGATCAATGCTGGTTTCTTCTTGGCATCTATCATTAAGACTGTTGGGTTGATGAGCTGATATTTCCATATTTGTGTTGCTTCCAGTTGGCGTTACAACTCCACTTTTCTTGTCCACATCATCTCTCCTACCATCGTATAAACCACTAGTACTGTGCATAGTAAATTGGATACTTTCACTTCAATACTTGTATTTAGTACTTGCACAACCAACTGGTTTGTTGACATGTCATCTTCTTCATGATTGGTTCCTTCAACTTCGTATCTTGGAGCAATCTCTCCTGCTTGGTCTTTCGTATCTCTTCTTCAAGCTACACACGTGCTTCTTGCCATCTCTCCTTAATAGGATTCTGGTACTAGTCCACCTTCTTTACCTATGCTTGCATTACAACTAGCATGTGTTTCTCCTTCTATTGTTGGTCTTGTGGAGGCTCCTCAATTTCAATAAAATTGACATTCTACGAGTTGCTCGTACTCGCCTTCTTTGGGCAATTTGCCTCCTTATGATTGCCCGGTCCTCGATCATATTGTTTCCACTACCCCCTCTCGTCGGAGCATTTTGACAATTGTGTGCGAAGTCTCCCCATTCTTGACATCTTCAACACTAGATGATTGGCCTTCCATCAGAATCATATTGCAACCGACCCTCTCCTTTAGTGGATTGTGGTAGGAACCAAGGGTTCCCAACTCAATAATTTAATAAAGGAGAAATAAATAAATAAAATCGCTTTTAGATACAAATCGCCTTTTCCATTGGTTTGGGAAATCCCTCCAATGGGTTTAAACAAATATATATTCTTCTTCTTGGATGATTTGTGTGAATGGCCAACCTAATATATATATCTACCCTAAAGCTACGTTGGTGAAGAGACGTGATGGTTCACGTTATGAAGAGATGTGATGGTTCACTTTATGAGTTAATAATATAATAATTAAATGATTAATAATACTAACTAATACTAACTAATAATGTTAGGATGGAGGATCCTAACATGCCACCCTCCTTAAAAAGAGCTTTGTCCTCAAAGGTCTGTTAGGAGTAAAACTAATGAGATATCTTACAAATGAAAAAGGGTTACAATATATAGGCATAAGCCTATATGAAACGCATGACACTTGTCAAGAGAAACTGACAAGTGTCAAGGTGAAGGCATAGTGCACTTTAATTCTAACATTCCCCATTAAAGTGCACTATCCTAACTAAAGGAAAAAAACAAGTCAACATTAGGTAACATTCCCCCTTAATGTTGAGTTCTCTAAAAAAAACCTAATCCTCTTTTATTGCTGATTTGGTCTAGGCTCGTGCTCCTTGCGCTTGGCTCTCCAACTGTGAATAATGCTAGATCAACTGTGTATACATCTCGGTCTGTTGCCTCAGGGTCAACCACTTCTACGGGTCTGTTGCCACTGGGTAAGCCGTCTAAGTGCCTCAGGGTCATCATGGGTGCCTCAGGGTCAGCCACTTCTGGGTCTGTTGTTGTGCAGGTCATCCTCAGAGGATGTTGCCTCTCGTAGGTCACTGACTAGATTCACCATGAATATCAAATCTCCCCCATGGTGAACTCAATCTAGAAGGTGTCGGTCTCTGCCGAAAATGCACCTTAATACAAAAGAAATAAGAGCCATGAAATACAATAAAATTGAGCCATAGATCCAAATATGGAGGAGAAAAAGAAGAGAATAAGAGAATCTTCTGAAGTGTCTTCGTCTGTAGTCTTCAGAAGTAGATCCGGAAAAAAAAACCTCGGATAGAGTCTAGGGTGTCTATGTCTGTAGTCCCTAGAATAAGTGTCCTTATGGTAGTCTCCTCATCTTACCGGAATGCATGGGTAACCAGCAGCTGCATCCGCCAAGTAGAAAGAGGAGAGAACTAGATACTAGGTTCACTTACATAGAGTGTCGGGTTCAACCGAAAATTCACTCTAGAATACAACAATATTAGAGCCAAAAAATAGCATAGCAAATAGTATCAAAACTGAAAATGGACCCCACCATTAGGTCCGGCCCGAAAAATCTTTCCAACGACTATAAACATGGCTATAGTTGGATCTCAATAAGTCCTCCATCTAAGGGAAATACAACATCATGCCTCTCTAAGTAGCAAATAAACCTTGCATTGTGGCGACATCGCTCTATGGCGGAATAAAAAACATCATCAATTTTCCCATGTAGAGGAATTACATGGGCCATCTAGGCCATCACCTTTAAAATTTTTGAAAATTACAATAAAGGCCATGAGGGCCTTCCACTTCCACAACCCATGTGGAAAAGCATTAAAAATGGTCAAATAGGCCATACTGTCGGCCATTACAAATCCTCCATCATGATTAAAAAAAAATTCCCTCCAAGAAAAATTAGAATGTTTGTCGGCCATTATACAATGTGAAAGGCGCAGTACAACATTAGAGGAAATAAAAAACACTGCAACATAAAACATTTGACTGCACACTCCATTGCGTTCGGGTGCCACTTGTGTGCATGCATGGACCTTCTCCACGCATCTCGGGAAAGGTCTTTGAAGGGCGCCAATTGCATTGGTTGCGGAGGACAACATCATATCAGGCCCACATATGGAAAAATAAAATGAATTCGTCTACACGCAGCCCCGTAAACTACTGCAGGTAACACCACCTGCGCATCTCCTTTACCCCAACAGGCTTGTCGTTAGGTGTGTGAAAGGTGTTGCATTGTGCCCCAGAGCAGGTGAGAGCACATATCAAGGGCGCACTTGGCGTAAAATCACCCCTCTTTCGCGAAACTGTTGCTCACTGCTTTAGGTGTAAAATTGCTTGCTGCAAATTTCGCCAAGGGCCACCAACGCCCCAAACTTCATGTTGCATTTCATGACACTTGTAAACTGAACCACTCCGTCGGTAGTCACTGTGTCAGTTGAAGATATGAGACATCCTGTAGAAGAAATCAATAAAAAAAAATCTACGATCGTCCGCACATTCGACACCTTCGAACGACATCAGTTCCCAATGGAATTTCACATATTTTATCACTGCTTCTTTGTAAACAAGGATGCGATTCACATCTGGTCTAACTCGCCTTCCATGGCAGAAAGCGACACCGAATTCAATCGGGCGGTACTAGCAAAGTGGACTGTGCTGTCCGCAGTGGCTCATGTTTCTCCTCGTTTGCAGTTGTGAGCAGTTCGAAAAGCCATTCGAAACCTTGCTGCGACGACTCTCCCAAGACGACCGGTGCAGACCGACGTGCATTATAATTTTTGGTTTCTGATCCATCCATCAAAGGATGGAGAGCATACTCCCTATTTTGAAAAAAAAATGGAGGGAGGATTTCCATGAGGGAAATCCCCCCTCAAGGGTTTACATAGGGCAGGAGAGCGACTAGGCTCTGATACCAAATGTTAGGAGTAAAACTAATGAGATATTTTACAAATGAAAAAGGGTTACAATATATAGGCATAAGCCTATATGAAACGCATGACACTTGTCAAGAGAAACTGACAAGTGTCAAGGTGAAGGCATAGTGCACTTTAATTCTAACAAGGTCAAAGTGAGGAGCTTTGTCCTTTGTT